>CM041782.1:9834793-10434793 GCA_023374045.1 Limonium bicolor | reverse complement strand
CTTGACCCTTGCGTTTAGATAAGAACACGAATAGAGCGATAGTTGCCCGAATATTATGATTGTTAAGATAAATCGTTCATTGGCTGGTTGGTCCTATTTAATTCTTCATCTTAGGGGGAAATGATATAAACCCTTCTAGGTATGATCCCACATGACTCACTGCTTCACCTCTTCGATACTACACTTCGTTTTGAGTCATAATCTAAGATGACAAATTAATTTGAGTAGCAACCCCGATGCTTGATTTATCTTACAATTCTTAGCATTTGCTGGCAGTTTGAAACTCTTTTCTATGTTCTCGGTTGGGGTGTGGGAGATGATTAGATTGCCCCCTTTCCTCCCATTGAGAGGGGCCGTATGATCCCATTGCACACATCCCAACCCTCTTCCGTTCTTTGACTAATGCATTTTGCCTCTTTTGGTTGTGTTTTTGACATGTACATAATGCTCGTGAAACGGGAAACTACTCTAAGACTAAGCAACGGGATTGTGGCTTGCACTACCGGGGTCTCCGCTTCAAACACATGTAACGGTTGGTGCACTTCTTGCTGATCCTATCAGCTCAAGTGAGGCGGCGTCGATGCGACCCCCCATAGCAGCTCTCTATTTAAGATTTTTATCTATGTTTTGTATTAATCTTAAATTTGTTTATTGTTCTTACTTTTGGTTGTAGTCTTAGGATCTACTCATTTTTGTAATTTAATTCATTCTCTGCATGTGAACAATGTTAGAACGTTATCTCTACCTGGTTTTGGATTATGTTGTCCTAGCGCTTATCTTACCCCTTTCTGCATATTGATTAGAGCTTGGAAATTAATTTGAAATCTTGTAGGATTTTCGCTAGTGTTCAATCACCAAATTTTTGCACATATTGTTTACACTTCATTTTACTTCTCCAATGTTTGTACCCTATGTGAGATATTTGCTTTGTTGTTTTGTGATTTATGCCCTTTGCTTGTTGCTTATTAATGTCATAAGCCTTAGCTACTATGTCCTTAGGTCCAAGCCATTAGGATAGAGGGGTCCCCCTGGCCTGATAGGTCATTGACCAATCTCGTGGTGGTGACACCCCTAAACTCTAAAACACACACCTAAAAATGTATATATGTATATAGACTAATATTCCCAATCAAATTTTCTCTCCAACAAGCCCAAATAACAAATCAGGCCCAAATCACTCAACCTAGCCCACTTCTTGCCTGACCCACTTCTAGCTTGACTCATTCAGCCCAATAAGCCCATCGGGCCCAATCCATGTGTGGCCAATCCATGTGTGGCCCAACCCTGTAAATAAAATCAAAGCTCATTTCAAAACACAATTGGCTCATCAAGCCCGATTCAGGCCCAGTTTGACCCAAACCCATTCCGGGTCCAAATCCAATTTGGCCCATTAAGCCCAGACCAGCCCAAGCCCACAAAAGTCAAACCAATTTGACCTTGACCCGAACCTTTGACCAAACTCGAGTTGACCGAACCTTTGACTTTGACCAAAGTCCACAAAATCAAGCAAGTCCACAAGAATTAAACCTTGACCCGAATGTCAATCTTTGACCAAACCTTGACCCGAATATCGACCTTTGACCAAACCTTGACCCGAATGTTGACCTTTGACCAAACCTTGACCCGAATGTTGACCTTTGACCAAACCTTGACCTGAATGTTGACCTTTGACCAAACCTTGACTTGAACTGTGACCTTTGACTAAACTTTGACCATGACCCAAGCTTTGACCAAGACCCAAACTTTGACCAATCCGAACTTTGACCAGCCCAAGTCGACCTTGACCCAACTGTGACTCAATCCCATTTTGACTTGGTCTAACTTTGACTTGCCTTGTTTTCCAACCTCAACTAAATTCGACTCAAACCAAATTCGATTCCAAACCCGATTCATTTCAGTTCAAGCCCAATTCAAAATCAATTCAATTCTTAATTCAATTAGATTCAATCTCAATTTCAATCCAATTCAATTCAAAATTCCTTTCATTCCCAATTCAATTCAACTTCATTTCAATCCCATATAATTCCAAACATCATAAATCTCAAACTCCTTGAAACTCCAAACTCTTTAGAACTCAAGCGTCTCGAATCTCTAAACGTCTCAGCAGCTCAACAGACTCGAATGTCTAAACAGCTCAACAGACTCGAACGTCTCAGCAGCTCAACAGACTCGAACGTCTAAACAGCTCAACAGACTCGAACGTCTAAACAGCTCAACAGACTCAACCGTCTCAGCAGCTCAACAGATTCGACTGTCTCAACAGCTCAACGAACTCGAATATCTCCATAGACTCAGCAAACTCAAAAACCTCAAGAACCCTCAGCTTTTCACACCCGAACACCTTCAAAACTTGTAACCCTTTCAAGCCTTGATCATCCTACAGACCCGAGCGTCTCACAGTCTCCGTCATCTCAAGATTTAAAATGTCTCACAGACCGAGTGTCTCACAGACTTTTTGCACCTCAAACTTCAAAATGAACCTGACAATTTGTCAAACCTCAAAAAACGACCACAAATCCTCTTTGACCCCTCAAAGACCCAAAAGGTCAAAACCTCAATTCCTTCAAAACCACAAAACTCTCAAACCTCCAAAAGTTATGAACTACGTAAGGTCTGATCTCGATAAGGAGTTGAGTACGTAGGCAACCCACACAGGGTGCGACCCCACATCAATCAAAATGCCATTTTCACTCAGCCATCTCACCTCCAAACAACCCCGTATTGTCTCACAGACCCGAGTGTCTCACAGACTTTGTTATCCCAATGATTCGAATATCTCACAGACCAGAGCATCTCACAGACCCGAGTGTCTCACAGATCCGAATGTCTCACAGACTTCGACATCTCAAGGTTTCAAACGTCTCATAGGCCTGAGCGTCTAACAGATTACAACATCCCACACATCAAACATCCCAGGAGGATTCAAGCATTTCCTAATAATCAGTGAACTACGTAAGGTCTGATCTCAACAGGGAGTTGAGTACGTAGGCAGCCCACACAGGGTGCGACCCCATTCCAATTAAAAAACCCTTTCCCCAACTCTAAGGCGATATTTATGTCTGTCAAACATTCAAATCCCTCTGACTCCCACAAATCCTCAACTTCCCCAACTCTCAAAATCAGACTCCTAATCCTTCATTCTACACTCATTCGAATTCATCAATTCTTCTTCTTGGCGCTAGCTTGGCAGAAAAGCTCGCCTCATCCACTCGTTTTCTCCCCTCCTGTCCTAATCCTATCCTTGGCGTTTAAATGAATCTCTCTAAAAAGGTTTTGGAAGAAGGTAATCCCGACAATTGGAGACCGAGGTTTCCTCGGGCACCAATCCGAAGTCGTGGTCGTCACCACTTCTAAGGGGTGTAACCCAGTGCGAACCCACATAGAATCTCTGAAAGGACCAGATAAGTTCTATCCATATGAAATAATCTTAGAGTCAATTAACGGTTCTTAGAACCCGATCTTCCTTCCTAGTTATCATAGGTCAAACTAGGTGGCGACTCTAGTCAATTCCGCCTTATAGAGGCATAAGTCCGCGTGGGGCCCATTGAGAGCGGGTTTAGTGCACACTTGCACTCCCCTTTATGCTTTCTGGGAAAGACAGACGATTTAGTAGGTATTTGAGGGATTCCAAAAATAACGGGTTTTCACCCTCCACAGAATGGCATTTTCTAGGATCTAGGCTTCTCAGCTAGACCATATTCAGATAGACCCCCCCTCATACCGAAAAATCACCCTCCACACCCATGAGTTGGGTCCTTCCTAGAAGGAGTTAACCCACGAGGTAATACGGTCCAAGACCAACGCCTTGAAGCTCATGATCCAAAAAATCATCCATTACCTGAGTCTAAGCCAGCATATAGTGACCTTTGAGCCTTCAGTGTCCAGCTGCCTAATCCGGTGTCTAGGATGGGTTTTATGGGAAGTCACCCCCTTCTATGCCGCATGTTTGACCACCCTTCTGCCTTACCCTGAAGATGCATGGGCTCAGCTCTCTATGATTCCTCTACACCACGGGTGTCTTTAAAGCCCAATGTCACGTACACTTCCATAGAGGATCCCGTATTTACCGGATACCCACACATGGCACAACGTAGTCAGTGAATAATTTGGACTTTGGACACACCTTATCGTGCAGACGAGGGGAGACCCGACCCCATGCAGTACTTCCCCAAGTTTCCCAAAAGTGAGTATGTTGTGATAATCACCGGCCGTGACTCGTGTGGCTAGTCTGGAAGGTGATTATCCCAATCATTCGCACTCAGCCCCACATCAAACATGACCACGATTTACTATACGCAATACATGTGTGCAAACCTTTTTTCAAACCAATCTATTTTAAAACGTTCGGAATTCTCACTTGTGTCAAAACCGTTTACTTGCTACCATTCGAGAGTTTTGAAACCTAAACTTCTTTACTTCAAAATCACAACCTTTTCAAAAACCGATTTTAGTAAAACCACTTTCAAAATGATTTTCAAACCCTCTCTCAAAATTAGTTTTCAAAACTAATTTCCATTTCCAAGGATAAACGGGTCGTACTAGTAATTGCTTAATCGTTTCCCCGACTCTTACTTATCATATTCTCTTCCCCCTCTTTTCCATTTTATTTCCTCTTTTTTGCAGGACAAAATGATGAACATACTAGTGCCAGTGCCTGGAGAAAATAAGTGCCCTAGGAAAGTGAACAGAAGCAGGGCAGAGGGAGGATCTAGTGGAGGACAAGCTCCAATGACCCCCTACCAAGTGGAGCGTCACCAAGAGTCGACCTTTGCCAAGGAACTCAGGGACTACTGTGCTCAGATGAAAGGCCCTGACGAGCCGTTGCTGGCAGGACTCACCAGAATGTGTAGAGTGGTCGTTGACTATGAAGCCTTGTTCGAGTCAGTCACTTATTGGGATTCGACGAACCATCTGTACTGCTTCAACCTCCAAGAGTTGATTATCTTGCCCGCTGGTGGATGCACTACTTAAGATCAAGCCCCATCAAAAGATGCCTTCCATCCCCGTCGAGCGATCGCATACACCGAAGTTTGCTGCTGATTTCCTAGGGGTAAGGATCGAGGAGGTTGAGAGTTTCAGTAGCATGAGCATACGTTTGCGGGATCTACTACAACAATTCTACCAACCATACTATCCCAAGAGCACCAAGAGGCGAGTGCTTGATCTCTGCATCATGGGGCTTTACTTGTTTAGACAGAGGGATTTAAGGATCAACCCACGGGTAATCTATCTGTTGAGGCCATAGAAGAGGGTAAAAGTGTCGGGACTGTGGTTATGGCTGAGATGGTGAGAGCCCTAGACCGTTGGAAGGAGACCGGAGCCTTAGAAACCTTTTTCTTGGGAAGTCCACTCCTTCTCCAAATGTGGTTGTTTGATCACTTGGGGCTGATGAAGAAGGTGGAGGTGTACAAGTAGTGAACATAGACACCTTCCCGACTGCACGAAAGCAAGCGCAGAAGCCGGAAGCGGGGTGGAAAGCTTACTTTATGGATCGTTGTTATGACTGGCAGATCAATTGGATTTTGCCTGACTGGGATGTCCAAGGAGGGACTGTTCAATCAAATCATTTGGAGGATAGGCTGACATTGCTAGGCTTAGAAAGGTTTATCACTATCTTTCCCTTTAGAGCGATGCGTCAGTTCGGTTGAGAGCAGACCATACCCGGAGCTAGGAGCAGCGCTTTGGTGGATCATCGGTACATAGATGGCAGCATCAACTATGTTGCTGGGATTTATAACTCTGGGATAAAGTGGGCCATCAGACTAAGTATTTTGGTTTGAGCAGAGAGTATCAGGCATGGTTGACTATGCGTGTTGACCGGATGATAAATAGTGCTTATGACCCACGCCACTCAACAATCACTCAGGACCCCCGACTGCCAATTGTGGAGGACCTGCAGCCGATTCCCACTATCCGCCAGGAGAGGAAGAGGGAGAAAGAAGAGTGCAAGCAACAGAAGACCATTAGTTAGTAGAAGTTTGCCCTTTTGAATTTGGATGTAATCCTTTTTTCCCCAGTTATATGATATTGGCAATGTAATGACAAATGAATGTAATCCCCCTCTCTCTTATTAGATATGGATGTAATCCCCCTCCCCTATTATGTGACAACAGTTATGTAAAGTTACCTAACTCTTGTTGACTAATATTGTGTTTCCCCCTATGAACTTGGATGTAACCCCTTCATTTTCCCCGTTATATGCAATTACGACCGAGCAATGAAATAGTACGGCGTTTATTCTTGGCAATGGAAATCTGCTCATGCGCCTTTCCCCTTTAGCATTTTCATAAAAGAATTCAATCGCTTTCATACGACTATACACAAAACCGGGGACGACCCCTCCTTTCTCTTTCACTCTTTCACCTTTTTCTGAGTTACTTTCATACTGACACTTTTTCATATTCTATATTCCCCACACATCACAAAACGAAGGTAAAGAGCTCTCATCCAATCTTCCAACATTACTCGTCTTTGGAAGAGAGACTCCAGGGGAAGGCTGGCTAGCGAGACCACATCCGAAACTTCATCAGAAACCATGGATCAGAACCTGATCAACCCGACCACCCTAGAATTCACCCCAGTTGTCACTTCTGCCACAAAGGCAAGCCCTCTCAGAGCTGGCGGCAGCATACAACATCCTGATGCCGGCACCCTCTATCGTTTGTGAGAACAATCCCAAAGGAATGAATCGCTGATGAGACAGTCGATAGAGCGTCTGGAGGAACAGTTGTGAAAGGAAAGAATGGACAAAGGAAAGGACCCATACCTTACCGATCCTGATGATGATTATGTCGAAGAGACCCCAAGGATCACTTTTAATCAAAATCCTATTTTCAACACCACCGCACCACAACCTTTCACGGGAAAAGAACGTACCACCATCCACCCATAACGACAACGTTCCAAACAACCGACTTACTTTCTGGAGCCACTTGCCACCACCAATCCTGACCACGACCACAACTGTTCCAACCACTTTCCCAAAATTACCACCATTTCTACCAACTAGGGCTGCCCCTCAAATTGCTAACATGAATCGGTCTAAACCACCTGAGACTTTCTACCCGAATTCACCTATCCCTGATCCGATCCAGATGAGACAATATCAGTACACCGCTCCAGGACACGCTGTTCGTTCCGAAGAAGCTATTCCCCACACTCAGCTACTGCCACACCCATCAAGTCACCTAATCCATGGGTATCAACAACCTCAAACTCAACCCCCTCCTACTGAAAACCCCTCATCTAACATAGAGGTCTGGAAGAAATCTGTGAAAGAAGAGCTGCTAGCTGAAGTGCGGCTAGTGGAACGAGCCAAGATGCTTGGCTTCAGCTATTTCAGTATGAAGCCGAGCTCTAAGCTTCCAGAAAATTTAAAACGCCCCGAAATCTCGAAATATGCTGGGGGAAAGGAACCCCAGACATCACCTTTCTCAGTTTGATCGAGTAATGACAATGCATGGGTTGAATGATGAGATGAAAATTATATGCTTCCCTAGCTATCTAGAAGGATCTGCACAAGCATGGGTTTCAAGGCCAGATCTCTCTGGGAAAAAATTGGAGGAAATTTATCAAGCCTTCGTCGAGCAGTACAACTACAATGCCCATCTAGGGGTCACCCGCAGAGACCTCGAGACCATGAGGCAGAGAAATAATGAGACTGTCATGCAATTCATCAATCGCTGGAGGGAGGTGGCCAGCCAAATGCTTGATCGCCCCACCGAAGATGAGCAGATAAGAATAATCATCTCATGTCTAGAGGGTCCATACTCAGATCATCTAAAATCCCTTGGGATTTGTGACTTCAAGCATTTGAAAGCCGCTGCTATAGCCGCCGAAGAGCTGGCCCTCGCTGGAAGATTAAAAGGATTAAACCTTCAAAGCTCCGCCCCTAGGAGCTTATATTACCAAAACCGTCTGAACCACCACAACAACAACAACAACAACAACCATAACAATAAGTCTTTCCCAACACCTCAAGTGAATCAGGTGCAACCTAGAACCCTCACCGACTACCAACCCCCAACACCTCCGGTGTATCAGGCACAATCCTCCAGGACAACCCAAAACTATCGGGCGATGCCTCCTCCCCGTGATTTTCAAAATCGACCCCAACGACAATACTCAACATTGGGGATGCCGTTGAATAAGGCGTACAAGAAGTTGAAAGAGAGTGGTTTCCTTCTGAAGCACCCAAATCCCAAACCAGGAATCACCCAACTTGGGCCCGATGCGAACAGCTTCTGTGAATACCATCTGATGAAGGGGCACAGTACGGAAAACTAGAGCGTTGCGTCATGCTGTACAAGATCTAATTGATGCAGGAGAGGTGCAATTCCCCAATGCCAATCCAAGTACCCAAAATAATTCCATCCCTCGGCATGTAAATATGATAAGGTTCAGAGAAAGAGAAGGAAGACTGCCAGACCTTTGCAAAATTGTGAAAGCTGACGACATTGGAAGTACAACGGAAGTGACCCGACAGAATCCCTCCCCGTTTGTCATACCACACCGCTGTTAGATACCTTCAAGGTTCCCCGTCTGGAGATTCATCTCGATATACTCCCCTTGATGAGGGAGTACTTGAATGAGAAAAACCGGGCTCATAACACTGTCGACAAATTAAGGTATTAAAGGAAAGTGCCAATCTTCTTCCAATATTGCATGGGTTGATCGATAGAAAGGAATTTGGAAACTTTGCTGATATTAACTTCTCAGGCTGAAGGCCTCCACAAAAAAAATGAAGGCACTAGAAGTTGTTGAGGCTTGGTGCGGCCAAAAAGTCCTTGAGAAGCAAAAGAGAAACACTGTCATGTGCAACGTGATTATGATCACCGATGAAGATGAAAATCCACTGGCTATAACCCCTGTAAAAGTGCCATTCCGGATAGCAGACGAAGAAAAACACGATGATGACTTAGAAAAAATCAATCACTTGACCCGTTCAGGAAGGCATTTCAAACCCACTGAGCCCGTAGAGGAGCCAGAAACACTGCAACAGAAAGTCCACGACCTTACTCTGAATGAGTCAGAGAACAAGCTAGCGGGAGAAGAAGAGCTGTTGAAGAAAGTTGGAAGACTATGCAGCATACCCATCACAATCTGGTCCCTGTTGACAATTTCAGAAGAGCACAAAGATGCAGTAGCTCGGCATTTAGGAATGGACAAGAAGCGGCCGGCCTCAGTTGAAAACATCATAGCTCACCTATCCCGGACCCCTGACCTCTTCATAACGTTCACCGACGACGAGATCCCTTTTCAGGCGGGAAAATCCCTATACATAACTGTGAAGGCCGGAGGATTCCAGGTCCCCAAGACCTTGATTGATGATGGGGCTGAAGTGAATGTCTGTCCGCTCCGAGTAACCCGTCATATGGGACTTAACGATTTCAAGCCAGTAAACATGACGTTGAGTGCCTATGACAACAGCCATAGGAAGGTTCTGGGAATCATCACCCTGCCAATTCTAATTGAGGATGTCTCCCTGACCATGGAAGCGATGGTCATAGACATATCCTCCACCTTCAACCTTCTGCTAGGACGGGAATTCATCAATCAGATTAAAGGAGTCCCCTCAGTCATCCATCAGAAGCTAAAATTCAAACACGGGGGACGAGTCATGGAGGTTTTGGGAGAGGCCAGAGCTGAGTCCCCACTATTCGAGATTAATACACCGGGAGGTCGAGGGTTGACGCTCGGGGGCTTCACAGTGGCGAAGCCACATTCACAGGTAAGTCAAACTTCTTTCATCGCTCCTCTCTACTTCGACCCTAGTATCTATAGCCCCGCATCGCAGCACATGATGTCTCGGATGGGCTACAAACAGGGGAGTGGACTAGGCAAGAAGCTGCAGGGCATGGCGGAGCCATTAACAGCATGTATCGGAAGTCGAGGAGCCGGTTTGGGATTTACGGAAATGTCAGGTATGATGTTGATAGATTCACATGTAAGAATTCCTACAGACCCTTTCTTATCAGTTAACCTTGAACCATGTGTATCTGTGAGTTGTGATAAGCAGAAGGTAGCTTAGCCTCAGGCGGATCGGGAGACAATGGAGTGGGAGAGCTGGTGGACCACTTTATTCTCCCTCAACTCATGCCCTGAAGACCATGACGACAAGGGATGCGACCAAGGAATGCCCGATGATGCAGCGGAGAGCAGTGTCATGATCAAACCAGTCATCAAGGACCCCGCACCCTCGGTAGATGGCCATGGAGCATGTCTTGTCGTCTATCATGAGAAAGAGGAGCTGATTTCCCAGAAGCCTTACGTAGTTAGTCTAGTTGGTAGTGACGATGATTGTAGCAGTAGTGATGGCAATGTTATTAATGATGAACGCAGTTATCAGTGTAATGAGAACATCAGCAATGCAAGTAGAATTAGACTAGGGGAAGGATCACCACCATTTATTTTCATGGTGGCAATTTTCTGACAATCTCGGAGCTCCCAAGCTCACCGGATATTAATGGAAACTTAGTTTGTACAGAGTATTCGTCTATTATGTCTTCTCAAACATCCGATTCATTACAAATTATTGAGGCCGAAGAGGAGGAATATGATGAGGAGAATATGCCTCCCACAGAACAATATTCCACTCACACCCAGATTGTAGAGGATACTGTGGCAATAAATATCGGGACATCTGATAACCCCAAAACTTTGCAAGTTGGTTCGGGTCTGAGTGAAACAGAAAAACGGACCTGACTTCTTTGCTAACCAAATATGTCGATGTTTTTGCTTAGAGTTACGCAGACATGCCTGGGATCGACCCTGACATTGTCCAACACCGAATACCATTGTATCCCAATGCCAAACCTAAGAAACAACGTTTAAGAAGGATGAAACCTGAGCATCAATTGAAAGTGAAGGAGGAAGTTGAGAAATTACACGTGTCGGCTTTATCCGGGTTGTCAACTACCCCGACTGGTTAGCCAATATCGTAGCCGTCCCAAAGAAAAATGGAAAGGTACGAGTGTGCATCGATTTTCGGGACTTAAATGAGGCCAGCCCCAAAGACAGCTTCCCCTTACCCCACATTGATATCCTTGTTGACAACACTGCCCAACATGCACTACTGTCATTCATGGATGGATTTTCAGGTTACAATCAAATCCGAATGGCTGTAGAAGACCAAGAAAAGACGTCTTTTATTACACAGTGGGGAACCTTTTGTTATGTAAACATGCCCTTTGGCTTGAAAAATGCCGGAGCCACATACCAAAGGGCTGCCACTACACTATTGCATGATATGATCCACAAGGAAGTGGAGGTATACGTAGACGACATGATCATCAAAGCTGCCCAACAGGGGACCACTTGACAAACCTGAGAAAGTTCTTTGAGCGGATGCGAAAATATCAAATGAAACTCAATCCAGAAAAATGCACATTCGGTGTAACCGGGGGAAAGCTTCTGGGTTTCATGATCACAACCCGTGGAATCGAGGTAGACCCAGATAAGATAAAAGCCATTCAAGAAATGTCTCCTCCAAGACCGAAAAAGAAATCAGGGGTTTCCTAGGCAGAATTCAGTATATAAGAAGATTCATCACGCAACTACCCGTGGAAACTAAGACACTACCTGTTAGGGCAAGAGGTTCATCTGATCGCACGCATGAACCCTATAAAATACCTTCTAGAAAAGCCAATTCTTGACGGTCGCTTATCCAGGTGGTCCCTATTGTTGTCTGAATTCGATATCACTTTCAAAATCTTGTGAGCCTATTTTTCGTCTGTTGAAAAAAGACACGTCTAAAGTCTGGAATGAACAATGTCAAGAAGCATTTGAAAAGATAAAAACCTATCTGCAGAACCCGCCAGTCTTGGTACCGCCCCAGGAGGGTAAGCCAATGATCCTTTACCTCACTGCCCGAGAAACGTCAATGGGCGCCATGCTAGCCCAGGAACAGGGATCCCCACCGCGCGAAAAGTCGATCTACCATATCAGTAAAAAATGGGTTGATACGGAAACGCGATACTCCGACATCCACAAATTTTGCGCTGCTTTGGTCTGGGCTACGAAGAAACTAAGACACTACCTGTTAGGGCAAGAGGTTCATCTGATTGCACGCATGAACCCTATAAAATACCTTCTAGAAAAGCCAATTCTTGACGGTCGCTTATCCAGGTGGTCCCTATTGTTGTCTGAATTCGATATCACTTTCAAAATCCAGAAGTCAATCAAAGGGAGTGCCATAGCCGAGCATCTAGCAGAATGCCCCGTAGCATCCGAGTTCTTTGGCAATGACAACTTCCCAGACGAGCAAATCATGACATTACAGAAAACCTGTTGGAAGTTGTACTTTGATGGTGCCGTCAACCACAAGGGTAAAGGGGCCGGGATCTTGCTGATCCACCCTGAGGGAGATCTGCTTCCAGCTGCGGTAAAAATCAATTACCCCGGTCACTAATAACATGGCAGAATACGAAGCCTGCATTTTGGGACTTGAAATGGCATTAGAATTGCAAGTGGAGGAGTTAGAGGTCTTCGGTGACTCTAATCTCGTTATTTCACAAGTCAACCAGACTTGGGAGATCAGAGAAGAACGATTGATCCCCTACCACGACTACCTTTCATACCTAGTCACCTACTTTCGGAACGTGACTTTCAAGCATGTGAACCGTAGCCAGAATATCTTCGCCGACACCCTAGCGTCCTTGGCTTCAGTAGTCCAAGTACCGACCGGTTCATTGTACTTCCCTTTGTGGATAACCATGACTAATGTACCCTCATTCGAGATTGGAGCCATCGATGCAGAAGAAACCAAAGATGAGTGGTTCGTGGACATCGAGAATTTCCTCAGAAAAGGAGAATACCCGCCAGAAGCCACTAAGCAGGACCTCATTGCACTGAGAAGAATGTCGGATCAATATGTGATCTGCGGAACCAGGGTCTACAAGAGAATGCCAAATGGAGTCCAACACTTGTGTGTGACCCAAAAAGAGGCTGATAAGATCATCGAGGATGTCCACGAGGGAGTATGTGGGACCTATGCTGGAGGACATTCCTTATCCTGGAAAATCCTCAGACTAGGGTATTACTGGACAACAATGGAAGCCGATTGTCACCCATTTGTGAAAAAGTGCGCCAAATGTCAGACGCACGTTAACTTGCAACATCTGCCTCCCCTACCCCTAACAGCCATGGCAGCTCCTTGGCCGTTCTCTATATGGGGAATCGACATCATTGGTGAAATTCACCCTAAAGCTTCAAATGGGCATCGCTACATCCTTGTGGCAATAGATTATTTCAGTAAATGGGCCGAAGCACGGTCGTTTGCGAATATCGGATCAAGACAAGTTGCCCAGTTTATCGAAAGAGACATCATATGCCGATACGGGGTTCCCTCAGAATTCGTATCAGACAACGGTCCTCAATTCGACGGAGACACTATCCGGGTCATGGAAAAATACAACATCCGTTACCACAGATCGTCCCCATACAGACCTCAGACTAACGGAGCAGTCGAAGCCGCTAACAAAGCCGTAAGGAGTGCACTCTCAAAAATGGTCGAAACGTACAGAGATTGGCCGGAAAAGCTACACTACGCTCTCTGGGGTTACCGAACTACTGTTAGAACTGCAACCGGAGCCACCCCGTATTCCCTGGTGTATGGGTCAGAATGTGTCTTGCCGATCGAGCTTGAAATTCCAACTCTTCGGGTCACTAACGAGCTAAGAATTGCTGAAGGCGACTGGTTACAACAATGCTATGACAGCCTAGCTCTTCTCGATGAAAAACGCTTACTGGCATTATATCATCCAGGGTTACCAGAAGAGAAAGGCCAAAGCGTTCAACAAAAGGGTCAAAGAACGAAAATCCAAATGGGCGATCTCGTCCTAAAAGAGCTGAGAAAAGATTTACCAGACCCGCGAGGGAAATTCAGACTGAACTGGGTGGGCCCCTATCTGGTCAAAGAGATAACCCTTCATGGTGCAGTATTGCTGACAGATTTAGAGAAGAATTTCAAAGTCTTGTCAATCTCGATCGGTTAAAACGATATTATGTCTGAACCGTCACAAAAAAAATGCATCCATATAAAAAAAGATGCATCCATTTAAAAATCCAAAAAACATGCATCCATATAAAAAAATGCATCCATTTAAAAATCCAAAAAATGCATCCATATGAAGAAAACATCCACACGAAAGTTATCATTACCATTTGCATTAGGGTTAGTTTAAGTGCATTTGCATTTGCATATCCCCGGTCTCGAAGTGTGTCTTGATCTTTAATTCTAGAAAAATCGCATTAGTCATCAAAGACCACCGAACTCTTGTATCATTTTCCTCGAAGAGGTCTTGAAAGGATCTCTAACCTCCCGTGAGAGTCGAGTACATGAGAGAAACACAGAGCGTGCAAAACCCAGAGCGATTGACGCATTTAAATTTCGAAGCACCATGTAAGGATCTCCTTTCACGGAACCAAATATTGATGAGAAAAGCGCGTTACCATTCATGTCAGAATTTGGGAATAGTAGAGGAAACAAATATCTGTCAATAGGGATGACGAGGCACCTAAGATCGAGGAAAACCTCCACAAGGCCAAAAAGCCTTATTGACCCTGAAAATGATCCCTTAGTGAACTCCGCTGAGCCTTTCATTGAAAACCTTTTTCCGAAATAGCTCCACGATATATCAGCCCACATCACACAACAATTCACCCTTGCAAAAGAGGACGAAAGGAGCTGGAGCCATGGTTCCTTCCCCCACCATTTAAAGCACGGGAGAAGGCTTGAAAGAAATACCCAAAGAAGATGAAAATGAGAGAAACGAAACACAAAATATTCTAAAGAATAAAGAGAGGAAATGAAAGCCCCACATTACGTGAAACATCCCCACTTGAGGATAGATAAGAACGAAGACGCCAAACACAAAGAGATGCAAATAGACTACTCAAAGAAAGTGGAAAATCAAAACGAGACACATAATAATCCGCATGAATGCGAAAAGGGGTCTAAAATCACTCCATCCATGGCAAAGGTGAAGCATATCCTCCGTTGCACAAAAGCTCCACAATTCTCAAACAAATCCTCCAGTCCCATGTGACATACCCTGCAGCCCCGTTATAACCCATTGAAAGACCTCCGACTTAGAGATGGTATCTGCTCGATTCGAAAGTACCAAATTTGAAATATGAAAGGCCACGATGCATCCGATCTTGTCAATACAATCATGCACGAACTTGTGTGAAAGAAATCAGGAAGGTAGAAAAAAAGAAACGAGTGTTCATCACCCCGATTAAAGAAAGCCTGACCTTAAGAAAGGAAACGGAAAGGTATAAGGGACCCAGAGAGACCTCTTTCAGGAAAAAGTTTCAAGAAAGAAGTGGTTTAAAGGTCACTGATCTGACTTAACTAGAATTCTTGGTTGAGCTCACCTTGACACGACATTTCCTTTGCATTCAATCATATCTAATTCAAAAAAAATGCTGTAGAATAGATTTGCATCCATCGATTGAGACATAATATCCTACAACATGGAAAGAGAAAGATGAGCATACTCTCCCTTGTAAGGGAAGCCACGGAATAGTTCCTGTCTCCTACGTCAACGGGCATGATAGCCATCCTTAGAGTAATGTGAAAGACTGCGCAGTCATCAAAACAGAGGGCTAAAAGTCTTTGGGCACCGTTCAAAGAGATGCCCCGCAAGACATCCCTCCTCACCACCAAACTCCTCGCTCGCCAAAATACATGAACTACGTAAGGTCTGAACTCAACAGGGAGTTGAGTACGTAGGCAACCCGCTCAGGGTGCGACCCCGTTCCAAATAAAAACCTTCACCCCTTTGACCTCAAGGTCTTCGCCACTATATCGTGAAGAAACCCATCTCGATCGAGGTGGTAACCTCAAAGCTACACCGGAGCCATCTCAGTGCTATACCGGAGCCATCTCAGTGCTATACCGGAGCCATCTCAGCGTTATACCGGAGTCATCCCAGAACTCCCCAGGATCATTCCAAAACTCCTCTCTAGAGTCATTATCGGAGCCATCCCCGAATCATGCCGGAGCCATTGACCAAAACCCTCTCTTGACCTCAAAAATCACATCTGACCTTTGCAGTCAAACCACGAATCTACTGTTCACACCAAGGCTACCCTCCGTGCTGGAGCCATCCGATCATCTCGGAATCACCCGATCCCGTCAAACCCTGCACTCATACAGTCGAATACGACAACACCTAAGGTAGATTTCCAACCCTCAAATCCCTCATGAGGGATCAAATGGCCCACAGAGAGCGCCCGACCTCGAATCAACCTACAGCCAAAAACAACTTCAGATTAACCACTTACCGCAGTGAGTTTCGTACAACTCCTTTAATGCATTCTAGGCCCGTCATCAGTCCTAGAGCTAGACACCGAGATCTAGTTAAGGCCCGTCAATCCTCATGCATAACTTATATACCAGTTGTATTCTAGGCCCGTCTTTAGTCCTAGAGCTAGACATCGAGATCTAGTTGAGGCCCGTCGTTAGTCCTCATACAATTCGAAGATGCATTCTAGGCCCGTCATCAGTCCTAGAGCTAGACACCGAGATCTAGTTGAGGCCCGTCATTAGCCCTCATGCATAACTTATATACCGGTTGTATTCTAGGCCCGTCTTTAGTCCTAGAGCTAGACATCGAGATCTAGTTGAGGCCCGTCGTTAGTCCTCATACAATTCGAAGATGCATTCTAGGCCCGTCATCAGTCCTAGAGCTAGACACCGAGATCTAGTTGAGGCCCGTCATTAGCCCTCATGCATAACTTATATACCGGTTGTATTCTAGGCCCGTCTTTAGTCCTAGAGCTAGAATCGAGATCTAGTTGAGGCCCCGTTAGTCCTCATACAATTCGAAGATGCATTCTAGGCCCGTCATCAGCCTAGAGCTAGACACCGAGATCTAGTTGAGGCCAGTCATTAGCCCTCATGCATAACTTATATACCGGTTGTATTCTAGGCCCGTCTTTAGTCCTAGAGCTAGATATCGAGTCTAGTTGAGGCCCGTCGTTAGTCCTCATACAATTCGAAGATGCATTCTAGGCCCGTCATCAGTCCTAGAGCTAGACACGAGATCTAGTTGAGGCCCGTCGTTAGCCTCATGCATAACTTATATACGGTGTATTCTAGGCCCGTCTTTAGTCTAGAGCTAGACATCAAGATCTAGTTGAGGCCCGTCGTTAGTCCTCATGCAATTCGAAGATGCATTCTAGGCCCGTCATCAGTCCTAGAGCTAGACACCTAGATCTAGTTGAGGCCCGTCTTTAGTCCTCATGCATAGATAGATTGGTCGATTCTAGTCTTTAGACCTAGAGCTAGACACCGAGATCTAGTTGAGGCCCGTCGTTAGTCCTCATACCATCGACTATCACATTCTAGGCCCGTCATAAGTCCTAGCGCTAGACGCTGAAGTCTAGTCGGGGCCCGTCATAAGTCCCCACTCGTATGGTACTCTATCTCACACTTGGGAATGCCCCAAGCTGCAGTGAGAATTTTTGGCGTCCCGTCAACCTTGATCCAATCCTACAAACCTTCTGTTGCAGAATTTAATCAAGGGGAGCCATCTGTAGACACCAAAAATTCTCACCCCTCTTATTTATTATTCAACAAAAACAGGGTGGTCGTCCCCGTTTTTAACTAAAGGAATCTATTTTTCTACGACTTTTAAATCTCACATTCCTATGGGAAAGGAGCACGAGCCTTTTTGTTATTTTTATTTTGTTCTTATTTTATTTTTATTTATTTCAATCTGTTTTTAAATGACTTCATTTTGTACACTTATTTATCGCTTTTTTTAATTATTTCACGGTTTATTATTATCTTGTATTATTTTATGTACTCTATTGATTCATACTTTTTATTATTATTATTTCCTTTTGGTTTTCTCGTTGTTTTATCATCGCCATTTCCATCATTTTATGTAACTTTTACTACTGTTATTGTATCTATTTATTTTATCTGTTTCATCTCCCCTCCACGGGCATTATTTTTCATCATTTCATGCAATGTGTTATTCCTTTATTTATGTCTCATTACGTTTTGAATCCTATCTGTATTTCATAATTCGTATCACTATAATCGTTCTCATTTTATTGTCTTCTTTTTGAAATGGTAGCAGTGTTAGAAGGATTATCCCGGTTTGAGCTAAAACTATAATATTAATTTTTCCGCAAGTATATTGATTTCCGATTTAGTATAGCCGGTTAACATGCTCTCTATATACCCAATGGTTTGGGTTCGATTCCTAGCTAAGGCGTTTATTTTAGTTCTCGTTTAGCTTGCAATACAACTTTCGTATTATAGTCTACTGTTATAAACTGAAATTCGCCATAGCTCAAGTGGTCAAGGTGTGATGGGCATTGCTTGAAAACCCAAGTTCAAAACCTGGGCAGAGCATGACCGTGGTTTTATTTTTCCTGCCCAACACCTCTTCTTAAAATTTCCTTTTCATTCTAAGACAACACGAACCCTACGACACGTTTTCTTGAAAGAGCCGACCCACCCATACTCTGTGTTCCTCGATCTTCTTCCCCAAGACGATGGCCATGCTGAATCTCCAAAAAACGGGAATAACACCCCAGTATGGGCATTTCTTTTTTCTTCTTCTTGAAAGAGCCGATACAACATTACGGTATGGGTTTCTTTTTTTTTTGAAGAAGCCGATGCATGTCCTCGGTACTTCAAGACATTTGAAGATGGAACTCCTAAAGAAAGGGCCATCTCTTCTTCATCCGACGACGGGGGCGAATCGACTACAAAATGCTCTCTCCGCTGACTCCATACCGGGGCCGATACCGATGCTTGCAAGGAACTTGAGTCTTCTCCTCCTTCTTGACCTTCGGTCTGCGCCCAAGAACACCGCCATCGCCACCCTACCTCTTCTTTTCCTCGCCAGAACTCGACTGTCTCTCTACGTTAGAAAACCCAAAAATCATCCTTTCTTCCTCCGTTCATCTCTGAAAACCTAGGAACAATACTCATTTCCTCCGATTTCTTTGAACCCGCCGCGAAACCCGACTGCTTCTCCGCCTGAAGTTTGCCTCAGAGAATCGGATTTGTAAATTTCTTCATCGCTGAGTTCTTTGTCTCGTGTTGAAGAAGAGTAAGTAGTGGTATTGGATCTCCATCTCAACCTTCCTTCCGATGTTATTTTCTGTGTAGATCCACATTCATCTTCCTCGTGTTGCTGCTCTTGGTGTGGTCTACAGTCCTTTTACCTTTCATTCTGTTCTCCATATTCCGTTTTGTTCTGGGTCTGTCTCCTCTCGTCTAACAGAGTTCAAAGGTTGTAGTTCCTAATAAAAGAATACAACCGTTCGAATTCACTAAGCTTGTATTGTCTATTTTCTTCTTCTGTTATGCTAAATTGGTGTATGAGTGTACCGATGTGGTCCAAACTCATCATGAGTTGTGGGGTTCGAAGGTCTGTTACAACTGAGTTACACATTCGATTCTGGTTTTTTTTGAAACATCGGTCTCGTACCCTTTCGGACCTTTCTATACTCCGCCTCTTAGTGTTCTAAAATGATGTTTGAGCAGTTTGATTTTCTTTTGTTCATGTTCTTTAAACCTTGGATTTCAGCATCTTGTCACCAAGGTGAACGAGATGTTCCTAATGTATAACGAACTTAAAGTATACTCTCAGGTGCCATCTGATGGTCGAGCTCTCGATCTTTTCTATACATGCTGAATATACTTCTTGTCAAATCTAACCTGCTGTGTGTTTTTATTTATCTGTCGACCTGAGATATCCATAGCTGTTTTGTGGTGTGTGCTTGCTCAAGGCATTCCGTCTGTTAGCAAAGCGGATCGTTCTCAAGAACTGGACAACTGTAAACGGGAAAAGTTCCTCCCCGTTTTGGTATTTTCTTGCATACTCGAATAACTTCTGAAACTATGGGTTAATGCGTGAATAATCTGTGCATACATGTATTGTTAGCCATGCTCATATCCTCTGCGTATCTTCCAATAGCTCAATGTGTAGGTGTATAGTATAATCTGTATACGTCTGTATTATGGTTTTCTTTTGACTCTTTTGCGTAAGGAAAGTGGAAGAATTGAAAGCTGTTCGATTTGATGGTCAGTATTTGAGTGATAAGATCTGGTCATCTAGATGAGTGTTAACAGGATCGTTGCGTGTCTAATAGGCCATAAAAATTGCAGAATTAGGCGTTGATGCTTCTGTAGGTTCTTTAGCTTGTGGCCTTTACTTCATATTTCGGCCTCTAGGTATATTTCATCCCAATGACGGGTCCTTTAATAGGCTTCAAAGTGTATGACGAGCTAGCTTCATTGATCAGTTTGTCCTGTAATAATTGAACTGATATGTGCATAGGCATAGGATTCAGCAACCAAGAGTCAGAAATGCCATGCTTAATCTGTCCCATCTGTTGGCTCCATTCGCTTTGTGTGATGGCCTACATGATAGTTTGATAATTAGGCCATAAATAGAGGTTGACAAAAATTATTTGGCAAATCTTGTTTTTAATTTAGTTGATGGTTTCGGGATACAACAGAAGGAGAGTTAGTAATCTGTTAGTCATCTCTGCACATTACTAATTAGTAGTTTAGGGTAACTCACTGATCTAGGCTCTGTCCGTAAAGAAAGAAAAGTGTGAAAGGAACTAATGTGAATAAACAGAAGTAAAACGAATGGGATTAGTGATTTAACTTCAGGCCTGGTTATCACCTAAGCTGTTAATTGGGTCTCTTTCTGTTCAGGCTACTATTCCGTTTGCTTTCTTTCAGCTCTGACTTATGATTCCTCTGTACTAGATGCTCTACGATTCATTTGTACATGTTTTACGTTGGAAGTCCATTATAGTATTTGATGCATTTCTTGTACTTCAATTTATCTATTAAACCCTAGAAAGCCCATTAGGTTGCCCTCTTTGTGGACCTTTGAGGCCCATTTTAGAAAAGCTCTAGGTTTGGGTATCCTCGATGCATACGGGTCCTAGACACGTCCATTTGAGGGGTACCCATTTTCCTTAAGATTTTCCAAACCATCCCCTAATTTCAGAATAAAACATACAATCAACAAAAATCCAATCCAATTGCACATCCAAATAATCATTCAGACATGACTTAAGCCCTTTAGCTCCAATATAGTTGTTTCAAATAAACTTTCAATCAGCCCCCACCAGCCCTCCAAATCCACCGAGCCTGGCCCATTTTAAGGCTTGGCCCAAATCCAAGCCCAGTCCAAATCCAAAACCGGCCCAACCTCAAGCCCAGGCCCATAACCCACATCGGCTCAAGGCCCCAATCACTCCAAGGCCCATATCCATTTAGGCCCAAATTTTGAACCTAAAATTCCAAGGCCCATTTCGGCCCAATCTAAGGCTCCTTTCAGCCCAACTTCTAAAGCCCATTTAAGGCCCATTTCAAAAGCCTAACCCTAAGGCCTACTTCAGCCCAATCACCCCAGGGCTCAAACCCCTTTCGGGCCTAAACCCACTATGGCCCATTAAGCCCAAACTCGGCCCATATCCTATCCAGGCCCAATCCGGCCTAAAACCTCAAATAAGGCCCAATCCGGCCCAAAACCTCAAATAAAGTCCAACTCGGCCCAAAAGCCCAACCAAGGCCCAACTTGACCCACAAGCCTAATCAAGGCCACTTGACCCAAATGCCCAACATTAGGCCCAACTTGACCCACTAGCCCAATCAAGGCCCACTCGACCCAAATGCCCAACATTAGGCCCAATTCGGCCCAAAACCTCAAATAAAGTCCAATTCGGCCCAAAAGCCCAACCAAGGCCCAACTTGACCCACAAGCCCAACCAAGGCCCAACTTGACCCACAAGCCCAATCAAGGCCCACTAGACCCAAATGCCCAACATTAGGCCCAACTTGACCCACAAGCCCAATCAAGGCCCACTCGACCCAAATGCCCAACATTTAGGCCCAATCCGAACCAGCCCAATTCGACTCGATCAATCCAACCCGGCCCATTTTCCAATTTTGGCCCAAACCCAATCAAATCCAAAATTCAAATCAACTCAATGCCAAACCCAAGTTCAATTCTAACCCAATCCAATTCAAACTCAACTTGTAAATTCCATTCAAAATCCAAAGAATCTCCTCTCCCGAATTTCAAACAGTCATTTTATTCAAACTTCATCAAGTTTTCAGAAGAAACTATTTTGTGGAATTTTAAAGGAAAAACTCTTTCACATCACAGAAAACTCTTCTCAAATGCAGAAAGTTCTTCTCACATATACAGAAAGTTTTCTCCTAAAACATTTCTCAAAATCAGTGTTTCTTTATCGAGAATTCCGAACAACTTTAAAAGTTTCCAACTTAGTTTTCAACTTAAATAAACCGTTTTCAGGGAACATGGGATGTCTAACACCTTCAAAACATTTCCTTCCTGGTTAGAACATCGCTTGTCTCCCTTTCCAAAATAAAAATCCAAGGCGGGGCACTGGGGTCATAACCTTCCTTGTCGCAGTCTGGATCTCTTTAGGCGGGGCATTAGGGTGACAAACCTCCCCTAATTGCAGTCTAGATTTCTACAAGGCGGGGCACTAGGGAAGTAACGGTCTTCCTAGTTGCAGCCGGGATTTTAGAATCGTCTAACTCCCTTCCACTCGATTTCAATGTTTTGATTTTTAATGTTTTAAAACCCGGGAGTTAGAGACGTTATTAGGGTTCGACTGAGAACATCTCATTCGTGGTGTTTCTCTCTGAACCCTACTTTTCGACATAAATTCATTGCCCCATCTTTCGAGCCTCGGCACTTATTATTAGTTAAGTGTCATGTTCGAGGGGGTACATAGGGTAATCCCTCGGGATTATCCGCCCTTGTCACAACAAAAAATGATTTTTCGGTTTTAAAACTTTAAGAGAGACACTTCTGAATAAACCAATCCAACCCTTCCGCTAGAGCTTCAGGTCACATAATATTTCTCAATCCTCTTCTGAACCCGCTCCAAGTCACATTGGACCTCCGATTCTTGAATACTCCCGAATAACCTTAGTCACCAGAAACCTGAAACATCTTCATAACCCGAACATCTATAAACCAAATATCTTCTCTCATACTCCATCAACACTATCGACTTCCTAAATCACCTCAAAAACTTGACCATTCTAAAAACCAAACTTTATAAACATGAAATACTCCTCGTTTCCACCAAAGAATCCGAACACCTCTCAACTCCACAAAATGACTAAAACACCTCTCAACTTCACAAAATGACCAAAACACCTCTCGACTTTACAAAATGACCAAAATACCCCTAAGCTTCACAAAATGACCAAAATACCCCTAAGCTCTACAAAATGACCAAAATACCCCTAAGCTCTACAAAATGACCAAAATGCCCCTGAGCTCTACAAAATAACCAAAATACCCCTAAGCTCTACAAAATGACCAAAATACCCATCAGCTCTACAAAATGACCAAAATACCCCTTAGCTCTACAAAATGACCAAAATACCCCTCTGCTCCACAAAATGACCAGAACACCTCTTGACTCCAAAATACAATAACCAAAATACCCTTTTCCCTCCTCAAAACTCCCAGCATCCTTTTAATCTTGTGAAAGTCGAAACGACCTCAAACCTCTCAGAAACCATCAAAATCTCTCAATATTCAAACCAACATCACCAATCAATATCTCAAGTCCAGCCTATTCTTCAAACTCTTCTAAATCATCTAATCCTCAACCCACACTCAATCATATCCTTTGGCTTTAAATTGAATCTCTCCAATATGGTTTTGAAAGAAGGCAATCCCGACAATTGGAGACCGAGGCTTCCTCGGGCACCAATCCGAAGTCGTGGTCGTTGCCACTTCTTAGGGGTGTAACCCAGTACGAACTCACAATAGAATCTCTGACGCGACCAGATAAGTCCTATCCATAGGGAACAACCTTAGGGTCAACTAACGGTTCTTAGAACCCCCCTTTCTCCTCCTTTCCTAGTTTTAGGTCAAACTAGGTGGCGACTCTAGTCAATTCCGCCTTATAGAGGCATAAGTCCACGTGGGGCCCATTGAGAGCGGGTGTAGTGTTCATTTGCACTCCTCTTTATGCTTTATGGGAAAGACGGACGATTTAGTAGGTATTTGAGGGATGCCAGAATAACGGGTTTTCACCCTCCACATAGTGGCATTTTCTAGGGTCTCGGCTTCTCAGTCAGACCATATTTAGATAGACCCCCCTCATACCGAAAAATCACCCTCCACACGTAGGTACGTGAAGTAAAGTGTAAGTAGTAAAGTAAGTATAGGGTAAAGGTAACGTGCCTTTCTGGAATTCTCACTTCCCAATTCTACCCCAATTCCCTAGTTTTAAGTGCACCTATATTCTAAGTATTTCACTCAGCTTGTTTTCTCGGGTTCAGAGCGTAACTACGCTCGGATAACAATTTTGTAACGCCCCTATTTAACATAAATACAGTGGAAATAAAATACTAAGGCGATTACAGATCATCAGGTTCCAAACACCTGACACCAAACCGCACCATTTACAACTTATAACATCACAAATGCTACGGTCTGAACTCGAGAAAACATAACAAGAGCAAAATATAAAAACTCTTCAATTCCTAATTCCCATCCCAATCACTCACTCTCTTCGTGGCCATCTATATAACAATTTGTACCTGCAAGATGAAACCAAGCAGCCCACCCCGGGAGGGGTGAGTCAGTTCCCTGGAATGGAACTGATACAACTCTCCAAAATAAAAGTGTAAAATATAACTCTTAAAATAAACAATAACTTGAAGTCAAATGCTTAAAACTAAATAGAAGAACAAGGCACAACAAATTCACCAAGTCAATGATAACAAGTCAAGGATAGAGATAAATGTTGGGATAAAACCTAACGGCAAGTGTACCGGTCAATTCTAGCAAGTTTTAATAGAGAGAATTCCCTAAGTATCGAACCAGAGGAGGCGATGTTTCTAGTTTAAATCTTTATTAATGACAAATTAAAACAGATTGGGGTTTGATTTGATGATAATTAGAAACTATAAACAGAATGCAAACAATAACAAGCAGGAAAATAAATGTTGTGAAACTGATTTGGTAAGGAGATCCCGGTTTACTACTGCACCCTAAATCTGTGATTCCTATCCCTAAGTGATTTATAAGATAATTCTGAGTAAAACCCTAGAACAAAGATAATTTACCTCCGGTCTCCCGCTTAGCAAATACTAGTTAGTAAAGACTGAATTCTAACTCTCGTTACAAACCCACTGTTTACTAACCGCCTTAAGAACAATCTAGTTTATTGGTCAATTAGCAATTTAGAGGAATTACCATCTCTAAACTAACCGGTTATTTTCCTGTATTCAATTGAAAGCCGCAATCGTCACATATAAGCTAACAAAATACTAATCCTTATAATTGGCCAAATTATAAAGATTAAAGAAATTAAGCAAGGAAAATAACTTTACTCAATCAAATTGCATTAAATCACAAAGGAACAGAAATAGTCAATTTAGGGATACATAGCAAACCGAAATCTAAAGGAACTACTCAGCCATTGACATGTTTACAATAAGCAAAACTGTATGAGTAATTATAGAGAATAAGAAGGAACTCTGTTGAGACTTCTGGAGAAGTCTGTGGTGAACTTCCTACTCTACTCTGCTCCAAACTCCAAACCAGACTCAAACTCCAACTCAACTAAACTCTCTGTATTGTGGCGATTTTGTGCGCTGAAGAAGTCTATATCTCAGGTTGGCCAAGCTCCTCCTTTTATAATAACAGGAATCTATCTTTAATCTATCTCTAATCTCTCTAATTAAGCATCGGATAAAAGATATAATAAAGATAAACACCGGTTCCGTTATTTCCGAAACTACTCTCTGGCGCTTCGCTTGTATTGGTCCGGGTTTGCAAAGTAGGGCGCAAACCCGGACCACGTCTAAAAAGAGGCAGAAGAGTCTCGCCTTGGGATGGTCCGGGTTTGCAAAGTAAGACACAAACCCGGACCGCATCTGAAATTGGGCAGAAGGCTCTGCGACAAAGTGGTCCGGGTATATAAACCCAGCTGCAAACCCGGACCCTCTATAAAGCATAGCCATGGTCAATGAAAATCTGTATTTGACTCTGGTTTGACTTTCCATGTTGCTCTAACCTCTAAAATCTTCATTTAAGCATTTTGTTGAGCATTTTATCCTGAAAACATAACAAATTGATCATTGGATACAAATATAACAATAAAGTATAAATAAAGCATTAAGGAAGGAATATAAAGTCATAATGTAGACAATTAAGCATGAATTAGTCTAGTAAACTTAGAGAAATTCCTGACTTATCAATAAATAACAAGAGAGTAAAGTTAGTCACTTATAAGAAACCACACCATAAGTTAGTGAAATCCATTGCTTATGTTAGATTCAGTTCCAATTAGGAGTAGAAAGACCCAAGTAGTCACAAGGACTAGGAATGAAAAGAAAGATCCAAGAACCAGTAACTCAAGAGTGGAATGAAACCAATTGGGAGAGATGCCCCCCCCCGCCAGTCAAACGTCCACATGGACGAGGGATATACAACCCTTCACTGTTTACACGTCCTTTTGGACAAGGGATATACAACCCTTCGCTGTTACCGACCCGTTCTCAGTCATCGGTGAAGACGCTCACACGTCACAACAAAAAGACTCAGCTCATGGATGAAACGATATCCAGAGTCAAAGGAAGAATTTACCAAGATTGACCTTTTCCCATATTCCTAGCTACCCCACTAGATCATTAACTGCACAAGTGCAATACCAAAACACTCAGTTAATATCTAATGAAACAACTAGATTGGAGGAACTAATAACCATGTAAGTTTCACATTCAAGGCTCAGTTTGTCAAATCAAGCTGAGTTAGTCACGCAAACAGATTCCTTTTGAAATTCATTTAAGATTAGTTAGCGTTTTCCAAAACGTCTCCTTAAGTTCGTTAGCAACAGTATTTGAGTACGAGAAATCATACCTGGTATATGTAGAAGTAGTAACCAACTTGAAAGTGCGAACTTCCTCTAATAACCTATAATTAAGGTGTTCCAAGTATTGATTAGTTAAGGAACTTATAACGCTAAACATCCTTTATTCTTACTGGTTTATAGTTTCTGGTTTACAATTATTCTCTCATAAGGATCTGGGCTAGATCTTGTTAATTAAATCTTCCATTAGGCCCATTTCATTTAATCTGGAATGATTTAAGGTTTATTTTGAGATTGGCCCAAACTCTCGTTGAATTTTTTAAGTAGGCTTTTTGAAGTTCATGGACTTAGGCCCAGTAGGATGGCCCAAGTCTGCGTTTAGCTTTTCGCTAGTTGATTAAATTTTCTAAAAAGAGTTTACGAGGTTTCGAACGTGCAACCTCAATTTAATTCCAGGTTTGACTTGACCATCTACGCCATTGAATTTATATGTCTTAAGGTACATTTAATTTTATTTCAATTACTTACTCTTAGTCATAGGTTTAACTTAATTTCGCTCTTAAGCTCCCTTTGACTAATTTATTTTAATACTGATTAAAGTTATAAAGTTTAGTATATATATTCGTCTTATTATATTTCCCAAAAGAAAAGTTATTTCTTTTTATTTATTATATATATATATATATATATATATATATGTTAGGATTTATTCACGACCACCAGTAGAAAAAACATTATATACCACAGTTATTTCGCTTATATACCATGGTTTTTAACCGTGGTATTTGCTCATGTCGCAAATGCCAAAATATTATACCACGGTTCAAAACCGTGGTTTTAAATGAAGATAAAAACCACGGTTCTATAAACCGTCATTTTAAAGTATTTCTTGCGCGGAACTTGTTAACTATAAACCACGGTTTATGCCAATAACCGTCATTTATAATGAGTAATAAATGACGGTTTATAAAAACCGTGGTATATAATGTAAAAAAACACGGTTATAAACCACGGTTTGTAGGGCAACCGTCATTTATAGTACATGGCGGAGAGAATAAACCACGGTTTTTGGAGAACCGTGGTATATAACCATCACACCGGAGAGAATAAACCACGGTTTTTGGAGAACCGTGGTATATAATCTCACGGTTTGTAATAAATGATGGTTATTCTAAAAACCGTGGTATAAAAGGTGAAAAAACAACGAATAAACCACGGTTATACATGAAACCGTGGTTTAGAGTCCATGATTTTTTCAAATCTTCGCCTTCAATCTTGAAATCTCAACAGAGCGCATATACAAGACAATGAAGATGCCAGATTATGTATGTTCCTTGTTTGTGAATTAAGGTTGCAAAATCGTGAGTGAAGAATGGAAGCGCAGTATGCTCCTTGTTTGCCGGTGGGTTCCAAAATTACCGTGAGGTTGAAGAGAATGGATGTGGCGTAGAGCATGTTCGTTGTTCGCCGGCTGGGGTTGCAAAAATTACAATGAGTGGAGATGAGGATGAGACGCAGAGCTCGTACCTTGTTCGCCAGTGTGGGTTGCAAAAGTTACCATGAAAACAAGATAATGAGAAAGGTAGGAGGATGTTCCTTGTTCGCCAGTATGGGTAGCAAATTTACAGTGCGGTTGATATGGCATAGAGCATGTTCCTTATTCACTAGTATGGGTTGCGAAATTACCGGGAGGTTGAAGAGATGGCGTAGAGCATGTTCCATGTTCGCCGGCGTGGGTTGTAAAAATTACCGGGAGGTGAAGAGAATGAGGAAGAGGAGCGTTCAATCCTTGTTCGCCAGTGTGGGTTGCAATTACAGTGAGAGAAATATATAAGAGAACAAAGAGAGCCGTGTTAATTTGGGCCGAAAATTAAAATTCCCGCTCAGACTATATACCACGGTTCTCCAAAAACCATGGTTTATTCTCTCCGGCGTGATGGTTATATACCACGGTTCTTTAAAAACCGTGGTTTATTCTCTCCGGCGTGACGGTTATATACCACGGTTCTAAAAAAACCGTGGTTTATTCTCTCCAGCGTGACGGTTATATACCACGGTTCTCCAAAAACCGTGGTATATAGTCTGAGCGGGAATTTTAATTTTCGGCCCAAATTAACGCGGCTCTCTTTGTTTACATATAAACGGTTTGTATGTTAACCCAAAATTCGTTACAATTTTATTTCGTGCAATTTGCCTTATGTTGAGTTATTTCATTACTCAGGACAAGGAAGTCCATTCTAATTAAGTTGGGGACGAGGAAGTCTTTTTCCTTTCTCATTTGATTTCCTGGTGAGAACCCATCATTATTCCTATTAAATTATCCTTAATTACTTCCCTAACCACGTTCCTCACCACGCTCTCATTTTCTAATTCCCCGATCAGTTCAACTGCTGAGACGCTCTCTCTCTCTCTCCTTCTCTCTGTTCTCTCTCTCTTGTTATTCAGAGCATTTCTCCTCTACTGCGTTGTGTTACTGATCCGTTCGTTGTGCTGTGCTGTTGGAGGGTTCTGCATTTGCTTCGTCTTCTCCTCTGCGATCAGGTTTGCGAATTGTATATGGATTATACAATTCAGTTTCAGTTTGAGGTTTTAGGTTTTGAGAACTCCCCCTTTCTAATTGTGCCTCTGCAATCTAATTGTGATTCAGCGTTGGCCTTGCGTTTCTATCAATCCTCTTCTGCGATTGGCTTCGTCTGAGGTTTTCGTCTCAGAATTCAGGTGAGGGTTGTGTGCAGTTTTAGATTGCAATTCCGGTTTCAGGGTTTGAGTTTCCGTTTCTGAATTGGCATTGTTTTGCGTTGTGGTTATTCAGAATTCTGGAATTGCATTTGGTCTGTCTTGCTGTGACGGTGTAGTCGATTGCTCTGTTTCGGATTCGGGATTCTCTGCTATTCAGACCGTGTTTCGTCTCTGCTGTAATTGAGGTAGGTGGCTTTCGGATTCGATCCGTGTGTTCAGCCTTGGGGAGTTCGGATTCTGCAAATTAATTCAATGATTGCCTTGTGTTTGTGTGTGATTTGTGCCTGTTTTAATGCCATTTCAATGGATTAAACCCCCAAGGTTTTTTGGAAATGCGTGTGTTGATTTGAGTTGGTTTTGATGCCTCTGTCTGTGTGAAAATCGCTTCTGTTTGCTGAGTTTTTCGGTATGTCCGAACGTCTGTCCGAGCTTTGACGTTCGGACATACCCTGTTGCGCTTTTATTTTCTAAAGTCTTCGCTGTGTCCGAACTTCCGTCCGAGCTTTGAAGTTCGGACACAGCCTTCTGTCTTCTCTGATTTTGGCTTCGACTTGTGTCCGAACATCGGATGTCCGGACACAAGTTCGGACTCTACACGCTCTGATTTCCGAAGAACGTCCGAACATCCGTCCGAACTTGGATGTTCGGACACCTCTGACTCTTCTACTGTTTTTGAAGTTCGACCTGTGTCCGAACTTTGTAGTTCGGACACATGTTCGGACATCTGTCTGATTTCGACTTCTGAGTCTTGACTTGTGTCCGAACATTGATGTCCGGACACAAGTTCGGACATGGTACTGTTTTGACCATAACTTGCTCGTTTGAGCTCTGTTTTGACTTCCGTTTGCGGGGTTGGATTCCCCTTCTGATTTCCAAGCTATCTATATGCTTTCTGGTGCCTGGGTGCACATATGCTTAATTGTTTTAAGCTTCTGTTTTGGGACCTAGTTATCTCTGTGTCTGAGCCTTTGGATGGCTGGTTTCGCTGTCTCGTAGCGCGCTATGTAGGATCCTTCTGTTCACGGGTGATGTTCCCCGTTCTGTTCACGGGTGTTTACACCTGTTCTGTTTACGAGTGAGGTTTCCTCGTTCTGTTCACGAGCTTGTTGCTTGTTCTGTCTGTATGCTGTGATCGCTAGTGTCTCACTCTGTTTTCTGCTTCTGTCTGCTTCTGCTCTGTTTAGTCCATTGTGTGGACTTCTGCTTCTGTTTTCTGACATGCTCTTGGACCTTTCGACTCCTTCTGATTTGTTAATATTCTGTAAAATGTTTTGAGCATGCTGGTTGATGAAGTTGGTCATCTACTGGGCATAGTTGTGTGCTCATTCCCCTACTTTCTAACATTGCAGATTGATCAGCGAGGGTCACTTTGCAGCTCTGGAGTTTAGTTGCTTTGATATTTAGTTTCTTTTGAGACTTTTGTATTGAATTTGAGCCTTTGGGCATCTTTCGTTAGCTTCCGCTTTTGACATCTGTTTGGTGGGTTTTGTAATGACTTTTGGGATGTTCTCATCTTTGCTTATACTTTATTTAAGTATTCGTTTGGGCCTTATTTGTTATCTGCTTAAGTTTGTTATTAGAGCCTTGCGTTATTATGTAATAATACGCGGCGTGTAATACCCCTAACTCCTAGGCCAGTGTTTGGGGGTGTTACATTTAGTGGTATCAGAGCTCTGGGTTCTAATCTGCTGGGATTTTAAGTTAGCCAGTCAGTCAGAAACGTCAGTGTTAGTGTCTGAGTCTAACTGCTTGCTGTTGGACTTTCAGAATGCCGCCAAGAAGGGCTCCAGGAAATGTGGCTGATGCTGTTCAGCAGTTTATGACGCAGCTCATGCAGACCATGGCTGCAGGAGGCGGACCAGCTGGCGGAGCAGGCCCAGCTGGGGCAGATGCTGGAGGGAGGAACGTGAAGGCGCTTCAGGAATTCATGAAGCTGAAGCCGCCGTCGTTCGATGGGGCAGGAGATCCCCAGGAGGCCAGCCACTGGCTGTCGGAGGTGGAGGACTTGCTACGAGTCATGGGCTCAGAGGAGGAGCAGAAGGTGGACTTCGCCACCTTTCTTTTCAAGGCCGAAGCCAAGGAGTGGTGGAGGTCAGTTATGGGGAGATTCCCACAGCCTTGGACGTGGGAGCAGTTCACTGGGGAGTTCAACAAACAGTTCTACCCCGACGTCTACAAGGATCAGCGCATTCTGGAGTATAACCGACTACGCCAGGGTCGGGACATGAGCGTTGAGGAGTATGTGCGCAAATTCATCAGTCTGTCTAAGTTTGCACCTGAGCCTGACGAGCATAGGAAGGCCAGGAAGTTTGAGAGCGGCCTGAGGCCTGATATCCGTTCTGCTGTGACGCCTCTGCGTCACAAGACCTTCAGGGACGTAGCTGATGTCGCCCTGTTGGTAGAGGCTGACTTGAGAGGTCGCCAGTCTGGAGGGAAGGACCAGAAGAGGAAGCAGAGGTCCGATGAGAGCGACAGGAGGGATCAGTCTGCTTCTCAGAAGAAGCAGTCTACTGGAGACCGAGCTGGAGACCGCTCTGGAGACCGTTCACGAGATAGAGGTGGTTCGTCTTCGTCAGCTCCCGCTCCGAAGTGCCAGGTCTGTGGCAAGTTTCACAGAGGTCAGGACTGCTACAGGAAGTCTGGGCCTGTTTCAAGTGTGGATCCATGGGACATAGGATTGCTGATTGCCCTCAGGCTGAGAGGAGCAGGGTAGCTCTGGAGGTAGCGTGAGTCTGCTTCAGGGTCCAGAGATCGAGACCGGGCTGAAGAAGAAGCCCCAGGGCCAGGCCAGAGTGTACGCGATGGCTGGAGAGAGAGACCGATCGACTGACAGAGTTGTCACAGGTATTCTCCAGCTGTCTTCTCGTTCTGTTTTCTGTTTGTTTGACTCTGGAGCCACCCACTCTTTTATTTCTGCTGAGTTGGTGGGTGAGCTCGGTTTGCCTGTTGTGCCTCTGGGTGTTGAGCTGTGTGTGCATAGTCCATTGGTTAGGGACTCTTCTATGTTTTGAATTCTGTCTGTAAAGCTAGTCCTGTGTTAGTCAAGAATAGGATTCTGTGTGCTGACCTCATCCCGATGGAGATGACTAGTTTTGATGTGATCCTGGGCATGGATTGGCTTGCTGCGCACCATGCCCACATTGATTGTGCCGCTTCGAGAGTCACTTTTGAGGAGCCGGGCCAGCCCCGTTTGATTGTAGCAGGGAATGGACTCCCGTGCTCGCCGCCAGTCATATCAGCGATGCAGGCGTTCCGCTTTCTGAGGAAAGGATGCCAGGGATATCTGTGCTACATCCCTGAGGTTCGCAAGGATGCGAAGCTGGAGGACATACCAGTGGTCAGAGACTTTCCGATGTATTCCAGGATGACGTACCTGGGCTTCCCCCTGTCAGAGAGGTGGAGTTCTCGATCGAGCTCGCACCTGAGACTCAGCCGATTTCGAAGGCCCCATACCGGATGGCGCCTGCTGAGCTTAAGGAGTTGAAGGTCCAGTTGCAGGAGCTGCTGGATAAGGGCTTCATTCGCCCCAGTGTGTCGCCTTGGGGAGCGCCGGTGTTATTTGTTAAGAAGAAGGACGGTAGCATGCGTTTGTGCATTGACTACAGGGAGCTCAACAAGGTTACCATTAAGAATAGGTATCCTCTCCCGCGCATAGATGACTTGTTCGACCAGTTAGCAGGAGCTAAGGTGTTTTCGAAGATCGATCTGAGGTCCGGTTATCATCAGCTGAGGATTAAGGCAGACGATGTGCCTAAGTCCGCCTTCAGGACTCGTTATGGACATTACGAGTTCCTAGTGATGCCATTCGGTCTGACGAATGCGCCTTCAGTATTTATGGATATGATGAACAGGTCTTCAAGCCCTTTTGGACCAGTTCGTGTGGTGTTTATTGATGACATCTTGGTGTATTCCAAGAGTGCTGAGGAGCACGAGGAGCATTTGAGGACCGTTCTCCAGACTCTGAGGGAGAAGGAGCTGTACGCGAAGCTGAAGAAGTGTGAGTTCTGGTTGGATCGGTGGATTCTTGGGACATGTGGTCTCCAAGGATGGTATCTCCGTGGATCCGGAGAAGATTCGAGCTATTACTGAGTGGGCCAGGCCTACTAATGTCGGGGATATTCGTAGCTTCCTTGGACTAGCGGGCTACTATCGCAAGTTTGTGGAGGGCTTCTCCAAGTTGGTGATCCCGTTGACTCGTCTGCTTCAGAAGGATGTGAAGTTCGAGTGGAGCGATGCCTGTGAGCAGTGTTTTCTGGAGCTGAAGAAGAGGTTGACTACTGCGCCGATCTTGACTCTTCCGGAGGGGACCGAGGGTCTTGAGGTTTTCTGTGATGCGTCCCATAGGGGACTTGGGTGTGTTCTGATGCAGCATGGGAAGGTAGTAGCATATGGCTTTCGTCAGTTGAGGCCATATGAGAAGAACTATCCGACCCACGACCTGGAGTTAGCTGCTGTGGTGTTTGCTTGAAATTTGGAGGCATATCTATGGAGCAGCGTGCAAAGTTTATACGGACCACAAGAGCCTCAAGTATCTGTTCACTCAGAAGGAGTTAAACTTGAGGCAGAGGAGGTGGCTGGAGTTACTACACGATTATGATCTGGAGATCCTCTACCATCCTGGTAGAGCGAACGTTGTGGCTGATGCGCTTAGTAGGAGGGGTCCGTCGGGACAGTTTGTGCTGTCTGGTGTGCAGAGGTCTGCTCTCGAGTTGCAGCGTATGGGTGTCTGGGTCGTTCGTCCAGAGAGGTCTGGGATGTTAGCAGCATTGCAGATTCAGCCTACCTTGATCGACAGGATCAAGGCCAGTCAGGAGCTTGATGTCAGTTTGCGTAAGATCAGAGATGAGATTGCTGCTGGTCAGGAGTCTGAGTTCCGGGTTTCAGAGGACGACTGTTTGAGGTTCAGAGACCGTGTATGTGTGCCGGCGGACGACACTTTGAGACGTGAGATCATGCAGGAGGCTCATGGAGCTCCTTACTCGGTACACCCAGGCGGGGTGAAGATGTACCGGGATCTACGGAGACATTCTGGTGGGGCAACATGAAGAGGGATATTTCAGACTTTGTATCCAGATGTCGGACCTGTCAGCAGGTCAAAGCCGAGCATCAGAGACCAGCTGGTTTGCTTCAGCCTCTTCCCGTTCCGGAGTGGAAGTGGGAGAGCGTCGGTATGGACTTTGTTATGGGATTGCCCAAGACTCCGAGGGCTTTGATGCAGTTTGGGTTATTGTGGACCGGCTCACGAAGAGCGCTCACTTCTTGCCTGTCAGGAAGACTTTCAGCTTGCACCTTGGCTCAGTTGTACATGGATGAGATTGTGCGTCTACATGGGGTTCCCGCTTCTATTGTGTCTGACAGAGATCCGAGGTTTGTGTCCAGATTCTGGCAGAGTTTGCACAGGCTATGGGTACGAAGTTGTCTTTCAGCTCAGCATATCATCCTCAGTCGACGGTCAGACAGAGAGGACGAATCAGGTCCTTGAGGACATGCTCAGAGCATGTGTGTTGGATTCGGGGGCAGTGGGATCAGCATGTTGCACTGATAGAGTTTGCGTATATAATAGCTTCCAGACCAGTATCGGGATGGCTCCGTTTGAGGCCTTGTATGGTAGGAGGTGCAGATCACCCATCTGTTGGGATGACCTGAAGGAGAGGCTGATTGGTCCAGACTTAGTTCAGGATGCTGTAGGCAAGATCCAGTCTATCAGAGAGCGCTTGCTGGTGGCTCAGAGTCGTCAGAAGAGCTACGCCGATCAAAGGAGACGACCTCTAGAGTTTGAGGTGGGCGATCATGTGTATCTGAAGGTGTCCCTTCGAGGAGTCGTCGGTTTGGGAAGAGAGGCAAGCTTAGCCCTCGTTTTGTGGGTCCTTTTGAGATCCTAGAGAGGATCGGACCGGTTGCCTATCGTTTGGCTCTGCCTCCATCTTTAGCAGCAGTGCACAGTGTTTTCCACGTTTCTATGCTGAGGAAGTATATTCCGGACCCATCTCATGTGATCGACTTCAGTCCGCTTCAGTTGAGGGAGGACTTCACGTTCGAGGCAGCTCCTTCGAGGATTCTAGCCCGAGATGTTCGTAAGCTCAGGAGTAAGACCATGCCCTTGGTGAAGGTGCAGTGGTCGGGTCAGTCCGAGGAAGAGGCGACCTGGGAGGTCGAAAGCGAAGTGCGTTCTAAGTTTCCCGCCCTTTTCGAGCAGTAGGTATGTTTTAATTTCGAGGACGAAATTCTTTTAAGGGGGAGGTGATGTTATAACCCAAAATTCGTTACAATTTTATTTCGTGCAACGTTGCCTTATGTTGAGTTATTTCATTACTCAGGACAAGGAAGTCCATTCTAATTAAGTTGGGGACGAGGAAGTCTTTTTCCTTTCTCATTTGATTTCCTGGTGAGAACCCATCATTATTCCTTATTAAATTATCCTTAATTACTTCCCTAACCACGTTCCTCACCACGCTCTCATTTTCTAATTCCCCGATCAGTTCAACTGCTGAGACGCTCTCTCTCTCTGTCCTCTCTCTGTTCTCTCTCTCTTGTTATTCAGAGCATTTCTCCTCTCCTGCGTTGTGTTACTGATCCGTTCGTTGTGCTGTGCTGTTGGAGGGTTCTGCATCTGCTTCGTCTTCTCCTCTGCGATCAGGTTTGCGAATTGTATATGGATTATACAATTCAGTTTCAGTTTGAGGTTTTAGGTTTTGAGAACTCCCCCTTTCTAATTGTGCCTCTGCAATCTAATTGTGATTCAGCGTTGGCCTTGCGTTTCTATCAATCCTCTTCTGCGATTGGCTTCGTCTGAGGTTTTCGTCTCAGAATTCAGGTGAGGGTTGTGTGCAGTTTTAGATTGCAATTCCGGTTTCAGGGTTTGAGTTTCCGTTTCTGAATTGGCATTGTTCTGCGTTGTGGTTATTCAGAATTCTGGAATTGCATTTGGTCTGTCTTGCTGTGACGGTGTAGTCGATTGCTCTGTTTCGGATTCGGGATTCTCTGCTGTTCAGACCGTGTTTCGTCTCTGCTGTAATTGAGGTAGGTGGCTTTCGGATTCGATCCGTGTGTTCAGCCTTGGGGAGTTCGGATTCTGCAAATTAATTCAATGATTGCCTCGTGTTTATGTGTGATTTGTGCCTGTTTTAATGCCATTCCAATGGATTAAACCCCCAAGGTTGTTTTGGAAATGCGTGTGTTGATTTGAGTTGGTTTTGATGCCTCTGTCTGTGTGAAAATCGCTTCTGTTTGCTGAGTTTTTCGGTATGTCCGAACGTCTGTCCGAGCTTTGACGTTCGGACATACCCTGTTGCGCTTTTATTTCTAAAGTCTTCGCTGTGTCCGAACTTCCGTCCGAGCTTTGAAGTTCGGACACAGCCTTCTGTCTTCTCTGATTTTGGCTTCGACTTGTGTCCGAACATCTGATGTCCGGACACAAGTTCGGACTCTACACGTTCTGATTTCCGAAGAACGTCCGAACATCCGTCCGAACTTGGATGTTCGGACACCTCTGACTCTTCTACTGTTTTGAAGTTCGACCTGTGTCCGAACTTCGTAGTTCGGACACATGTTCGGACATCTGTCTGATTTCGACTTCTGAGTCTCGACTTGTGTCCGAACATTGATGTCCGGACACAAGTTCGGACATGGTACTGTTTTGACCATAACTTGCTCGTTTGAGCTCTGTTTTGACTTCCGTTTGCGGGGTTGGATTCCCCTTCTGATTTCCAAGCTATCTATATGCTTTCTGGTGCCTGGGTGCACATATGCTTAATTGTTTTAAGCTTCTGTTTTGGGACCTAGTTATCTCTGTGTCTGAGCCTTTGGATGGCTGGTTTCGCTGTCTCGTAGCGCGCTATGTAGGATCCTTCTGTTCACGGGTGATGTTCCCCGTTCTGTTCACGGGTGTTTACACCTGTTCTGTTTACGAGTGAGGTTTCCTCGTTCTGTTCACGAGCTGGTTGCTTGTTCTGTCTGTATGCTGTGATCGCTAGTGTCCCACTCTGTTTTCTTTCTGCTTCTGCTCTGTTTAGTCCCTTATGGTGTGGACTTCTGCTTCTGTTTTCTGACATGCTCTTGGACTCTTTCGACTCCTTCTGATTTGTTAATATTCTGTAAAATGTTTTGAGCATGCTGGTTGATGAAGTTGGTCATCTACTGGGCATAGTTGTGTGCTCATTCCCCTACTTTATCTAACATTGCAGATTGATCAGCGAGGGTCACTTTGCAGCTCTGGAGTTTAGTTGCTTTGATATTTAGTTTCTTTTGAGACTTTTGTATTGAATTTGAGCCTTTGGGCATATTTCGTTAGCTTCCGCTTTTGACATCTGTTTGGTGGGTTTTGTAATGACTTTTGGGGATGTTCTAACATCTCTTTGCTTATACTTTATTCAAGTATTCGTTTGGGGCCTTATTTGATTATCTGCTTAAGTTTGTTAATTAGAGCCTTGCGTTATTATGTAATAATACGCGGCGTGTAATACCCCTAACTCCTAGGCCAGTGTTTGGGGGTGTTACATTGTAGGGAACCGTCATTTATAGTACATGCTGGAGATAAGAGAACCGCGTTAATTTGGGCCGAAAATTAAAATTCCCGCTCAGACTATATACCACGGTTCTCCAAAAACCGTGGTTTATTCTCTCCGGCGTGACGGTTATATACCACGGTTCTTTAAAAACCGTGATTTATTCTCTCCGGCGTGACGGTTATATACCACGGTTCTTCAAAAACCGTGGTTTATTCTCTCTCTCCGGCATGTACTATAAATGACGGTTGCCCTACAAACCGTGGTTTATAAGTAAACTATATACCACGGTTCTCCAAAAACCGTGGTTTATAAGTTATCTATATACCACGGTTCTCCAAAAACCATGGTTTATTCTCTCCGGCGGGTACTATAAATGACGGTTTCCCTAGAAACCGTGGTTTATAAACTTTAAACCACGGTTTTTCATTTAACTGGTTTAAGTGTCGTCATTTAAAATGTTTTTCTACTAGTGGACATTCGTATTGTAGTTTTATTGTATCTAATTATCTCTATTAATTTTTACACATATCCACATCTAATATTTGGATTATAAAATAAAATATTTTCCCTAGTTTCAACTAAGTATATTAACCTCCAGAGTGTATAATTAACGTAAATGTAGATTAATTTAATTCCTTGATTTAACCTAAGATAAGCTTTTATTTCTTTTATTTGTTCATTCCAATTCAAAAGTTTATAGTCTAAAATATTTGTTAACATTTTGTATTAAATGTTAGTTTAGCCTTCTCATATTATTTTCAACCCATAAAGTTTATTAATCAACTATACTTTCACTTTTGTTACATTAAAAACCATAGGTTATATGATAACTTATGAAAAATTCATAAACACAAATTTTAGACCTATTTTCCCTTGTCCAAAAATCTCCAAATTTAATATATATTAACTATGATATTTTAGACATATTATAAATTTTATTTCATAAAAATCTCTGTGTTAATTATCTCAATAAATCTAGAATACTCAGAAATTACAAAAATTATAACTTACGTTTAAAAACTCAAAACCCATATTAATTTACATCAAAATAAACTAAATTTTATAAGGAATCTATGGTTAAAATTTCGTGTCAAAATACATTAGGGAAGGGCACTAAATAAATTCAACAAGTTAGGGTTTTATTCTGGAATTTATATGACTTAATATATTACTAATCACCCACGTTATAATCTCGGCCGTCCGTTTCTCCTAACTAGATCGGACGGCCTAGATTTGTCGAGTTCATCAGCGAAACTCAGTTGAATGTTGAGTACATTTTCACCATTTTCTCAAGATCTATAAAACCAAATTCGTTGATTTTTGTTTCGTTGGATTCGAAATTAAAAGCCGGTTGCAATAGTATCAATTTCGTCAATTATGATGCACGGCTCAGGGATTTCGATTCTAGGTTTGTTTCGACTTAGGGTTTATCACTACCGATTCGAATTTCTCCAAATTCTCCCTATACGATGCTTATAAGTTAAATTGGTAGCTGGGTTAGTTCTAGAATGAAAAAACCGAGTAGCAAATCGGAGGAATTGGTCGGAAACTTACCGGAAGTGCGCCGGCGAGACTAATCTAAATCGGGTTTCAGGAAAAGTTTGGACTTTCAGTGTAACACCCCAACCGTTAATCTCATCATTACCTCATAATCCGTTACTAATTACACTTACTCACACAGCGGAACTCTAATTACAACGAGGGGTGAAACAACGCCGTTAGCCACCCATGTGGCTAACCGGGCTAAACTTACATACCGTAACGGTCTGATGAACTGGAACAACCGAGTACTTCATACAAATTCAATACTCACTTCATACCTCTACTATACCGAGTCTACAATATACGGATGCCGATAACATACTCGGACTTACACCTCATTCAAACGCATAAGTAATTACAATCTAACTACCCATGCTCACTACAGTCCCCGTCCTACTCTCTCGAACGGTGGTCAGCTTCAAGTACCTACAAAAAACGTTCCCCTAGGGGGTCAGCTTACGCTGCGCATGAAATTCGCATATACCGCGTGCTAACCGCGGTACACCGACTACTTTGGGTCGGATATACATGGAGTTCATTTTAATCAAACAACATGCATCATGACAATACAATATAATGTATATCACACAAGGAATCAACATCCAATCACGGAACACGATTCCTAACTAACATAACAATGTTGTTAGTGGTAACTGGTTACTCTTAGGCATTGAGGGTTATTCCTCACTATGCCTTGTTTACTTATTCGATACCTCACCCGCTCTCTCGGGTTACTTATTCGTATACACACCCATTCTTCTGGGGCTACGTCATTTTATATACCCAGTCTATTCGCGTAGTACCCCCCATATACTCACCCCTTTCTCTCGGGTTATTTACTCGTTATCTCACCCACACTCTTGGGTTATTCATACTCAAGCTCTTGTAGATTCTCGAGACACTACAGGTCTCCTACGTCACGCTTGTTACTCTTATTACATACTTAAGCCAAAACTCATGGCTCTCTAGCATAGTCTTACTTCCCCGGTTTCGACCCTACTCTGGGTCTAGCATGGTGGGAAGGTTCAACTAGCTCACGGAACTCTCTCTTAGTTCCTATCTCTTTTACTTAGGTCCGACTACTCTCGGACTACTCTCGTTCCCATACACTCCTCTCTCGGAGTTATAGTAATATCATGTATATTAGTCTAGAAGCATCATTCTCGATGTTTCTAATGACTTTGGGAACTTTACTTGAATTCGGGTAATCTTAGGTTTAAGTGTTACCCTCACAATCATATGCTTGTACATTCGGATATTTTCTTATACCGGGTAAAATCCTCATATAGGAGGTCGACCATGTCTCAAGGGAGTTACATAGTCCCTTAGGTCTCTTTACCTTTCTTATAAGTTCACATTATTGGACTAACTTCAATCCTCTCGATGGAGGTTCATTTATCTCTCCACTCATCTTTATTTCGTGGATTGTTTCAATAAGGTTTTCTAACCGTTATCGGGTATTTACTCAACCCGTACATCTCCTCACATTCTAGGGAGTTCATACGTTTACGATATCGTTATACTTTAATCGATAGTTTATGTGTGTTTGCATATTTCCATTGCTTATGAGACTACCCGTACTACGGGTTATTAGTCAATCAATACTCACCATGAGTCGGTCTAGGCACTCTGTTAGACCACACCGGCATACAAGTATGTTAGCTCATACAACATACATCAAGGCATACATAATCAAACAAGGGATTATTTTCATGCTTTAATCTTGATTAAGCCGGCACACAAACACACAAATCAGAGTAACTCGGTTAGCATACGGGGCATGAGAAAATCATACCTTTCACCGGGGTTTTTACTTTTACCGTGTCATCTCACCATGCTTGGTTCACACACGATCCACTGATAACATTCAAATGTTTTATTAACACCAAGGCATTACGGTATGTAAAACTAATACTCCCGTACTTAACCCCGTTATCCCGTTTAACTTAGTTTTACTCATGTGTTCTTAAACTCACAACTTCCTCATTCACTTATCAAACTTGTTTACACTCCTAATGACCTTTAAACATCATTATTCATGTCCTAATTACCTTATATTATCATTACCATTCAATTCCCCATCATTAGAATGCAAGAAAACACATCCTGTTACATTTTTGGCCTGGTCCGGGTTTGTGTCCGGGGTTACAAACCCGGACCAAACACTGGAATCACTTTCTGTCGTATTTTTCATGTGTTCCGGGTTTGTGTCCGGGTTTACAAACCCGGACCATCCCCTGGGATGACCTTCTGCCATATTTTTGCTATGTTCCGGGTTTGCATTCCGATTGCAAACCCGGACAACCCCTGGAACTGTCAAAATTTGTAGTTTTTCACCACTTTAAAACCCCTAAATCACCTCCAATCATTTCCTAATCATTCCATAAGTTTTCCACATGTTTAATCATCATAAAACATGCTCTAAACCTCTTCCAAACATTGGTTTATTCCTTACTAAAGTTCTTGCTCAATCTCACACGTTTTTCATTCTCATTTCTACTCTAGTGCACACTTGTGCATTCTCAACTTCTCCTCAACCCTTTGCATTAGGCTCTCTTTCATTTTGACCATTCCACATCTTCCAAGGTAATGCATAACTCATACCAAGTTCCAAGGCTCACTCTTTAAGCCTTAAATCTCCTTTGTTTTTCCATAAACTCCTAAGGCATTTAAACAATCTCTTTGCTACAGATTTTGCACCAATCTTCTATCTTATCACAAGCCTTCCAAAAGTGGTTAACTAACTCAAATAAATCTCCATCCACACCTAGTTTCTCTAGGTCATTCCTCACACCCAACAATGCTCAAACCACTCAAATTTCTACACAAATTTTGCCATAACTTGGCTACTTTTCTAACTTTGCCCAAAACTCATTTCTTCACATATTTCATCCTAAAACTAGCCAAACCGCAAGGGTTCTATCAACACCCAAATAATTCCTCATTAATCAAGCAAAACTCATTAAACACCATAAAGCATAATTCATCATATACATAGCTCCCAAAACAAGCATTAAACTCACAAAGGTTTTCCTCACTTGCATTATTTCTAAGCAAGCACCTTATCACCACAACTCAAGTGGGGTTCATTCATTTTATTAACCCTTCCCAAATCCTAATACATATAGGATACCACTAAGATAGGTTTCTTACCTTAAATTTTCTTAAGTTTCCTTTTATTTCTCTTCTCCTCTTCTCCCCTCTTCTTCCTTCAAAATCGGCCAAGGCAATTCATTTGCCCATTTCTCTAGCCACATTCAAATTGCAAAATAAGCACCAAGGAGCTCCCTTAGGCTCACCAAATAAACTAAAATTCACAAGGATGCTTAAAGCACCAAATTAGGTTTTACCTTTGGAATTTCTTGAATGGTTTTCAACTCTTGAATCTTAAGAGGGACTCCCACCGCCACTAAAGCTTGGAGAATATCTCAAACAAGGAAGAAAGGCTAGTCATTACCAAAAGCCAAAATCGGCCAAGGTGAGAAAATGGAAAACATGACCTTTTTCATGGATATTTTTACCTTGCTAGAAAGGGGAAGCTTCAAGCTTCAAGATTATGTGCTTTTCTCCTCAAATGGGCAACACCCATGAAAATGAAACTCAACCTTTTTGAGTTTTGAAAAGAGGGAAGTGTAGGGTTTGATGAGAGGAGTTCAAATATACAATTATTTTTCAATTCGGAGCAAGGATGAAGCTTGGGCAAGGAGAAGAAGGTGGAGAAGCCATGTTTGGAGCTTCCATGTCGCACAGCACACAGAGAGGGAGGAAGGGAATCGTGGAGAAGGAGAAAGAAAAGAAGAGGAGGGAAAGTGAGAGGAAAGAGAGTGTGAGAATACTTTTATGTTTTTACTTTTTACTTTTCTCTCTCCTCCTTTACTTTCTTTCTTTCTTTATTTGCTAACTAATAAACATGAGAGGGGGAGGCTTCTTATTTAATAAAACCGGCCCCCACTATATTAGTGAGCTGGAGCGTTTTTCGTTTTCTGACAGAAAACGCTCGTTATTTTACCCGGTTTGGCACTATTCACTAACCGGGCCCGTTTTTCGGATATTTCTCGTTTCTTTATTTTTAATGGCTATTAAGCTTCCATTAATACTTAATTATAGTTATATAATCAACTATAATTTTTGCGGGTCCATTTGACCACTTAAAGTCACGTTTTCGGGTTTTTCTCGAAAAAAACGTGCTTTAAACTCCGTTAGCGTTTTAATCCATTATTTGGATCCGTTTTCTTCGGGAATCATTCCCGTATACTTATTAGGCCTAACTAAGCCTTAGGAATCCATCTCGGACCCTCTCGAGATCATATATCTCCTATACTCATTTAACGCGCATTTTAGCGTTTTTCGCTTTTCAAGCGTTTTCTCTTTTCTTTTGGTTTTATTTCCTTTACCAATACTCTTTAGGCACCATTAGGCCTGTTATAATCATATTAGAGTAATTTAATCGCCATTTTTTTTAGATCCGGGGTATTAAAATCTACCCCCCTTAGGAACTTTGTCCTCAAAGTTGGTGAATCTAGATGGTTACTCTCATGGCATTCAACGCCAAGGTTATAGTACATGTATAACCCTACTGACTCCACAAGTCAGTCTCATTTCATACTACACATACCACACACATATCACAGCATGTATAGCAATCAAAAATACTTTTTGTTCTCTCTCCATGGAATCGGTCCGAAGACAAGAAGGCACTACAGTCCTCGAATCCATGTTGAGTGATATACTACTGATCCCTCAGGTACCGGTCACGTTGAACACTTACTCTTTCTGGTTCACGGCCGTTTCATGACAAATGGGCACTTACTCTCTCTGGCCCACGGTCCCTTCGGTTCTGATCAAAACGTTACACATATACATATCCTCTGGCACTCTGGTTGACTCACTCAACACAGGAACTTCTCAGGGTACTCTCCCCGTCCCGCTGCCTTTGGAAAAATCACACACTGACACCCCCCAACCGGTCACTTAGGACCGCCGCACGTACGGTGCAATGGTTTCAAAACTAATACACGCCCACCGTTCTACCGGTCATCAAGACTTAAGGCTCAGCCATCGGCGGGTGATAGCGGTTTCAAAACCAGTTTCATTTCCATCTTCATACTTGAAGGAAATTCTTTTTCAAATCTGTTTGAAAATTCTTTTTAAAACATCACACAACTCCAAATCAGATTTATGGTAGCTGTATCTTTCTTAGCGTGATTACTTGTGACCACTATAGGGAGCTTCAGGAATCATCTAACCCTGATGTGATCAGCATCAGTGTTGAACTATCCTTCCACCCCAATTTGTGTTCGGTTTCCCTTGATCGCTAGCAGATCAAGTTCCACCTCCCACGTCAGTTTCAAACAATCAGATAGTCAAACATTTTTGTTTTCTATCTTTTACTCTTTCTAGTCATATTCACGAAACAATTCGTTTCAATTAATCTTTATCGTGGAACTTAAGTCATCCATTATTCTCTATTTGTTTCACTTACCTTGCCTAGGCATTCCATACTTGTGGCCTCATTAGTCAAATTATTACTCAACTTAAAACATACAACATACAACTCCAAAGGATGGAACTCACTCCATCAATCACTCTCAAATAAAATCACCTAGGGAACTCACTCCCTCTTAGGTTACACATCGGTTTCATGCCGATTCATACTCATCATAACTCATGTCTAATCTCACTAGACATGTACTATAGGGATTCTCATTCCCTAGGAGTCTCTCTACTCCTCTTTTCGTAAATATTACATACTCGTTACTTGCATCACTCATGCACAATACATTATTACACGAATGGGTACATATGTTTATGTAACATAAGTTCCAATCATCAAAACAATTTCTTTTTGTGCTATGCACATAGTAGTTTACGCACCAATACGTAAAACATACTCTAAGCGGTTTCTCGCCCTACCCCCCTTAAAAGGGGTTACGCCCGCGTAACCAACCATATGTTATCACTGAACATTGGTTCATTAATTCGAGTATTATGAAGTGTTTTAACTTCAGTACGGTTAATTAACTCATAACCGGGTTCGGTTCTAGCCTCTAAGGCTTCAAGGGGTTATGATATAGGTATACTTAACCCTGAATCACGGTCCACAAGCTTCTGCTGCGTGACCTGATAACTAGAGCTTAATTCGCTCTCTGGTATTCTCAATGTATTTCAATCGTCGCTTGGTATCTTTTACCGTATGCGAATTCGATGAATTTTAGATTGTCTCACCAGTTCTCTGGGAATTTACTTTGTATAACACTGTATACCTTTGTGATTATTCACTTATTTTTCCCGACTTGTTGTCGGTTGAGGTCAAGCTACTACTTAGCATGTAGTGCTTCCTCGTTTAATAGTGGCTCATAGATTATGTTTGTTTCTTGGTTCTGTGCCAGAGTTCTTCATTCATACTACTCTGCGTTTTTCCACATATCGATCCTGGGCCCTGTGGGTTATGGCCGCACGGTTATCTCTCTAGATTCTCACTCAACAGGCTTTGTTGACATTTCTCAATTCCTGGCTCTCCCACTCGATCATCACCGCACAAGTGCAATACCAAAACACTCAGTCATACAGAGTGCAGAAGCGTAAACCCTTGGCAGTAAATCTCTCATGGGATAGGAATGATTATGTCTCCTTACCACATTTTCTCATCAACTTCATATCATGAACTGGCTATACTCTTACAATGGTTGCTTGCTGCGTACCATGTCCTACTCGTTACAACATTTGTTTACATGGCATCCGCTACTACTTTAGCTTCTGCTCATGTACTCCCGCCATTTATACTATGGCTTGCCATTCACTTGGCTCAATGAAATACGTTACTCTTTAAATCTCTCTGCGCACTTGCGCGCTGCTTACTCTGCAGTTCACATTGCACACATACAGTGTTTACTACTCAACTGATTACTCTTCGGTTTCGAATTGCTGCAATCGAGGTTCCTCTTTACACTCTACTATAGTTCTTATACTCATTGGCAATATACACATGCTCAAGTTTTACTACACCGCTTTAGCGGTTTCACATTTCATGCCCACGTGGTAGCCTTTCTCTGGAGGATTCACGCAATTGCCGCTCCCTAGGCCCCACAGTAACAAGTGGTATCCTCACTCCAAAGTAGCGGTTTATTCTCCACTGTTTCTTCTATGCGTTTATGCTTAGATTGGCAATGTTTAAATCTACAATTTGTAGTTAGTTACCGGCTTACAAGCCACCTCGCCCCGAGCCGTGCTCCATGCGGGCTGTTTAGACAAGTTTCTTTTTCTCCGTACACCATTAAAGGGTTTGGAGGTATTACTGGGCTCTTTAATATGGTTATCTCACCACACTTCCGTACATGGAAGTCCCTCTAAGTTTCTTGGTATTAATTCATGCTTTCTGGCAATTTAGGGTACCCTGTGTTACATGGGATCCCTTCGGGTTCTACCCGAGTGTTTGCTTAAACACTTGTGTTCTCAACACGATGTTTCGTTCAACTACTGTTGACTCCGGCACCCTTCTCGGATTGCTCCTGGGTGTTACTGAGTAATGCCATTACATCTGGCTTGTACTCATGGTTATGTTCAGTTGTGACTTCGCCTTGCGGCTATGTCCTAGACTATCCCATTTAGGGTTGTAATGTCTCCCATTATTGGGTAGATCCTTGGTACCTTCTAATACCTTCTGGGTCAGGTCATTATTCTCTTCAGTGAGGTATAACGTGGGAATTCTATCCCGTTTATCGTACATTAATAAGTTCATTTAGGCATTCGCCGTATTATTTACACTGGTATTCACCCAGTTATTAGGTATTTCCTGAGACATATCCAATGTCTGTGCTTAATACTCTGTGCTTCTCGCGCTTATTAACGCTATATCCTTAGGTCCGTCACCTTACTGGATTCTAGACTCCTTAATCTTGGTAAGCTTCTTTATGTTCTTCGATCATTCGAGGTGTCCAACTGTCTTGGTTTGAATTGGCTCTTTCGTCCGTAGTATGGAGTGGGCTACTTCCCGTGTACCGTACTCTACTTGTATACATACATGGAGTATCTTATTGATACGTTACCACTTACCCAACTAACTCATAATTGGTCTGTCAGGCCCGCAAGCTCCTTTGGAGTGCGGTCGTTCCATGTCTCATTTGTGTACACTTGTAGTGTCGGTCACGCCTAATTGAAGTATTCTGTTGCCAACTCCTCTTGTATCGTCCTATGATAATTTACCATGGCTCTCTGGTTTGGTTTTAAATTTTTGGGGGTTTTTGGAAAATTTACGTTTTTAAAGAAAATTTTGAGTTTGAAAACAAGGTCTTCACGGCATTTCAATGCCGGTTGTTCCTTACCGAGTCCAGCTTCTCGCTGACTGGTATGTTCCTCAACAAAGTGGTCAGGCTGTCAGGCCTTTCCGAAGTTTCATTTCAGAATTTCTTAGGGTTGTCTTGCCATATTGGCTTCTCTCGCCATTTTGGTACTTGCTAAGTACTGGTCGCTTGTCAAAGCTCCTCTTAATAGTCCGTTTTTACTGCACTTGCCGTGGCAAGTGCGCAGTACAGGCGGTTTTTAGGTTAACTAATACCGGTCACGGTATCGTTCACGTTGTATTTGATAGCCTTGTCGGCTCTTCCTTGATCCTTTAGTTGGATAACTACTCCTTAGAGTTGCTTCTCATTCATCTTGACATGACTATCATTCATTTAGGTGCTTCTCCACTCTTGGAGTTCCTTATTTACTTAGTTCTAGGTTCTACCTCGTTGTTCGTTCCACGTCTTTACTGTGGTTACCGAGGGTTAAGTCATTCAGGCACTACTGCTGTAGTCCTATTTGGGTGTATCCCGCAGTTATGCTTGCAGCTGTCTAAGCTGTGCCCGTTAGGTATTGCAACCTCTTCGGGTGTGGCAGGGTGGGTGTACCTACTCTCAACTACGTTCTTAATTGGTTGGTATACCCTTAGCGGTATTATATATCATGGCGGTCCGTAGACAAGTGTCCCGGTTCTCGTTATTTCTCATGAGTCCGCCTTGTTGCACGGTTGGCTGCTTCTTCTTGCTGCTGCTCGGCCAGCTAGGTTCTCGCGACTGCTAAGCATGTCGCCCCAAGTTGCCACAGATTTCGGTCTCCTTGGATTAGGATTTCTCGATCTCTCGCCATTATGTGCGGTTATTGTCATTCCAGCGGGATCCGTCTCCGGGCTTTCCGGTTCTCGGGACTTACCGCATGACAGGTTCTGGTTCATATTGAGATATTTACTAACTGCCAGATTGGATTTCCCATCTCTCTGGTGTTCTTTCCCGAGCTTTTAATGCGGGGGTTGTGGAGGGCGGGTTTGGTATTGTAGGTATCCAGAACATACTGGAAGTTCCTATCTAGCGCACCTCTCACGCTACCACTCAACCCATAGCCCTAAGTCTCTAATTCCTAACTCGGTATCTCCTAAGCTCGGTATTTCCAGTCATCAGAGCGATACTTCGCTCTGATACCATTTTTGTAACACCCCAACCGTTAATCTCATCATTACCTCATAATCCGTTACTAATTACACTTACTCACGCAGCGGAACTCTAATTACAACGAGGGGTGAAACAACGCCGTTAGCCACCCATGTGGCTAACCGGGCTAAACTTACATACCGTAACGGTCTGATGAACTGGAACAACCGAGTACTTCATACAAATTCAATACTCACTTCATACCTCTACTATACCGAGTCTACAATATACGGATGCCGATAACATACTCGGACTTACACCTCATTCAAACGCATAAGTAATTACAATCTAACTACCCATGCTCACTGCAGTCCCCGTCCTACTCTCTCGAACGGTGGTCAGCTTCAAGTACCTGCACACTAAAAACGTTCCCCCTAGGGGGTCAGCTTACGCTGCGCATGAAATTCGCATATACCGCGTGCTAACCGCGGTACACCGACTACTTTGGGTCGGATATACATGGAGTTCATTTTAATCAAACAACATGCATCATGACAATACAATATATATGTATATCACACAAGGAATCTACATCCAATCACGGAACACGATTCCTAACTAACATAACAATGTTGTTAGTGGTAACTGGTTACTCTTAGGCATTGAGGGTTATTCCTCACTATGCCTTGTTTACTTATTCGATACCTCACCCGCTCTCTCGGGTTACTTATTCGTATACACACCCATTCTCTTGGGCTACTCATTCTTATACTTACCCATTCTCTCGGGTTACTCATACATATACTCACCCCTTTCTCTCGGGTTATTTATACTCGTTATCTCACCCACACTCTTGGGTTATTCATACTCAAGCTCTTGTAGATTCTCGAGACACTACAGGTCTCCTACGTCACGCTTGTTACTCTTATTACATACTTAAGCCAAAACTCATGGCTCTCTAGCATAGTCTTACTTCCCCGGTTTCGACCCTACTCTGGGTCTAGCATGGTGGGAAGGTTCAACTAGCTCACGGAACTCTCTCTTAGTTCCTATCTCTTTTACTTAGGTCCGACTACTCTCGGACTACTCTCGTTCCCATACACTCCTCTCTCGGAGTTATAGTAATATCATGTATATTAGTCTAGAAGCATCATTCTCGATGTTTCTAATGACTTTGGGAACTTTACTTGAATTCGGGTAATCTTAGGTTTAAGTGTTACCCTCACAATCATATGCTTGTACATTCGGATATTTTCTTATACCGGGTAAAATCCTCATATAGGAGGTCGACCATGTCTCAAGGGAGTTACATAGTCCCTTAGGTCTCTTTACCTTTCTTATAAGTTCACATTATTGGACTAACTTCAATCCTCTCGATGGAGGTTCATTTATCTCTCCACTCATCTTTATTTCGTGGATTGTTTCAATAAGGTTTTCTAACCGTTATCGGGTATTTACTCAACCCGTACATCTCCTCACATTCTAGGGAGTTCATACGTTTACGATATCGTTATACTTTAATCGATAGTTTATGTGTGTTTGCATATTTCCATTGCTTATGAGACTACCCGTACTACGGGTTATTAGTCAATCAATACTCACCATGAGTCGGTCTAGGCACTCTGTTAGACCACACCGGCATACAAGTATGTTAGCTCATACAACATACATCAAGGCATACATAATCAAACAAGGGATTATTTTCATGCTTTAATCTTGATTAAGCCGGCACACAAACACACAAATCAGAGTAACTCGGTTAGCATACGGGGCATGAGAAAATCATACCTTTCACCGGGGTTTTTACTTTTACCGTGTCATCTCACCATGCTTGGTTCACACACGATCCACTGATAACATTCAAATGTTTTATTAACACCAAGGCATTACGGTATGTAAAACTAATACTCCCGTACTTAACCCCGTTATCCCGTTTAACTTAGTTTTACTCATGTGTTCTTAAACTCACAACTTCCTCATTCACTTATCAAACTTGTTTACACTCCTAATGACCTTTAAACATCATTATTCATGTCCTAATTACCTTATATTATCATTACCATTCAATTCCCCATCATTAGAATGCAAGAAAACACATCCTGTTACATTTTTGGCCTGGTCCGGGTTTGTGTCCGGGGTTACAAACCCGGACCAAACACTGGAATCACTTTCTGTCGTATTTTTCATGTGTTCCGGGTTTGTGTCCGGGTTTACAAACCCGGACCATCCCCTGGGATGACCTTCTGCCATATTTTTGCTATGTTCCGGGTTTGCATTCCGATTGCAAACCCGGACAACCCCTGGAACTGTCAAAATTTGTAGTTTTTCACCACTTTAAAACCCCTAAATCACCTCCAATCATTTCCTAATCATTCCATAAGTTTTCCACATGTTTAATCATCATAAAACATGCTCTAAACCTCTTCCAAACATTGGTTTATTCCTTACTAAAGTTCTTGCTCAATCTCACACGTTTTTCATTCTCATTTCTACTCTAGTGCACACTTGTGCATTCTCAACTTCTCCTCAACCCTTTGCATTAGGCTCTCTTTCATTTTGACCATTCCACATCTTCCAAGGTAATGCATAACTCATACCAAGTTCCAAGGCTCACTCTTTAAGCCTTAAATCTCCTTTGTTTTTCCATAAACTCCTAAGGCATTTAAACAATCTCTTTGCTACAGATTTTGCACCAATCTTCTATCTTATCACAAGCCTTCCAAAAGTGGTTAACTAACTCAAATAAATCTCCATCCACACCTAGTTTCTCTAGGTCATTCCTCACACCCAACAATGCTCAAACCACTCAAATTTCTACACAAATTTTGCCATAACTTGGCTACTTTTCTAACTTTGCCCAAAACTCATTTCTTCACATATTTCATCCTAAAACTAGCCAAACCGCAAGGGTTCTATCAACACCCAAATAATTCCTCATTAATCAAGCAAAACTCATTAAACACCATAAAGCATAATTCATCATATACATAGCTCCCAAAACAAGCATTAAACTCACAAAGGTTTTCCTCACTTGCATTATTTCTAAGCAAGCACCTTATCACCACAACTCAAGTGGGGTTCATTCATTTTATTAACCCTTCCCAAATCCTAATACATATAGGATACCACTAAGATAGGTTTCTTACCTTAAATTTTCTTAAGTTTCCTTTTATTTCTCTTCTCCTCTTCTCCCCTCTTCTTCCTTCAAAATCGGCCAAGGCAATTCATTTGCCCATTTCTCTAGCCACATTCAAATTGCAAAATAAGCACCAAGGAGCTCCCTTAGGCTCACCAAATAAACTAAAATTCACAAGGATGCTTAAAGCACCAAATTAGGTTTTACCTTTGGAATTTCTTGAATGGTTTTCAACTCTTGAATCTTAAGAGGGACTCCCACCGCCACTAAAGCTTGGAGAATATCTCAAACAAGGAAGAAAGGCTAGTCATTACCAAAAGCCAAAATCGGCCAAGGTGAGAAAATGGAAAACATGACCTTTTTCATGGATATTTTTACCTTGCTAGAAAGGGGAAGCTTCAAGCTTCAAGATTATGTGCTTTTCTCCTCAAATGGGCAACACCCATGAAAATGAAACTCAACCTTTTTGAGTTTTGAAAAGAGGGAAGTGTAGGGTTTGATGAGAGGAGTTCAAATATACAATTATTTTTCAATTCGGAGCAAGGATGAAGCTTGGGCAAGGAGAAGAAGGTGGAGAAGCCATGTTTGGAGCTTCCATGTCGCACAGCACACAGAGAGGGAGGAAGGGAATCGTGGAGAAGGAGAAAGAAAAGAAGAAGGAGGGAAAGTGAGAGGAAAGAGAGTGTGAGAATACTTTTATGTTTTTACTTTTTACTTTTCTCTCTCCTCCTTTACTTTCTTTCTTTCTTTATTTGCTAACTAATAAACATGAGAGGGGGAGGCTTCTTATTTAATAAAACCGGCCCCCACTATATTAGTGAGCTGGAGCGTTTTTCGTTTTCTGACAGAAAACGCTCGTTATTTTACCCGGTTTGGCACTATTCACTAACCGGGCCCGTTTTTCGGATATTTCTCGTTTCTTTATTTTTAATGGCTATTAAGCTTCCATTAATACTTAATTATAGTTATATAATCAACTATAATTTTTGCGGGTCCATTTGACCACTTAAAGTCACGTTTTCGGGTTTTTCTCGAAAAAACGTGCTTTAAACTCCGTTAGCGTTTTAATCCATTATTTGGATCCGTTTTCTTCGGGAATCATTCCCGTATACTTATTAGGCCTAACTAAGCCTTAGGAATCCATCTCGGACCCTCTCGAGATCATATATCTCCTATACTCATTTAACGCGCATTTTAGCGTTTTTCGCTTTTCAAGCGTTTTCTCTTTTCTTTTGGTTTTATTTCCTTTACCAATACTCTTTAGGCACCATTAGGCCTGTTATAATCATATTAGAGTAATTTAATCGCCATTTTTTTTTTAGATCCGGGGTATTAAATTCAGGCAGTTCGAGTAGTGAACTTTGCAGATCTATACGTTACAGTATAGATCGAGTTAGGCCACGTTCTTGGGCTTAATCGAAAGAGTAAATGTAGCTCTACAAATTGATAGAAACATCTATTCTAATTCGTAATAAATAGGAAGAAATCTAAACCGAAAGTCTCGAGTTTATACCTTGCGTTTTTCTATGATTTTATGTGCAGTTTGAGTTGGCTACTTCACAGACCAACTCATGCTAATCGAGAAGGATTCAATCCATGAAACCTACCACATTTTAAAGTAGACATGTAACTCTAGAAATGAGTGGAAGAATTACCGAAATTGATGAACTAGAAAGAAAGTTACAGATCTCACAAGATCTGAGTTATCTATGGTTTTTCTGGAAAAATCTGGCCAGGAATTCCACCGTGAATAGTGAACTTTAGACGCCTTATCTTCCACCCGATTGAGATTCAGCTTGGGTGTAAAACGTAAAGTTGGAGAGGGATTAGAGCTACAAAATGAGCTATAGAACTTGAATTTTTGTTGACAATGAAGGAGATATGATTAGACGAAGTTACCTTACCGAATCGGTTTTCTAGAAAATCTGGGTTACATATTTTCGGGGAGACAACTTCAGATCGACTTTGTGGTGGCTGTAGAAGGAATTAGGTTAAGTGGTGATAATGGTTAGAAAGAGGGTTGTAGGAGAAGAGAATGAAGAAGACGACATTCAAAAATACCCAAGGACGTGAGATAATGAGGTCTGAAATGAGGCAACAACTGAGGGTGGCTGAGAAGAGTTAGCCGAAGTCTTAGGAATTATGGCAAGCTGGCATGGCACGCTTCCCGAGGTGCACGTTGGCTGAGTCAGACGGCCCTTGCCACGTCATCATCCTTTAAATTTTGGCTCTAAACTTCATTTTATCATAACTTTGGCTAGGATGATCCGTTTTTAACGTCTTATTATCCATCTTTTGGTTTTCCATAATCGTCTTATTGATATAGTTTTCATGGGTTGGTTTGACCATTACCAAAAAGTCAACCCTAGCAAGGCTTAAGAAGCTTTAAGGTTTCTATGATTTTATATTGACTTTATGATTCAAACCAAGGCTCCAAATATTTCTAAAATCTTTATAATACAATTGGAGTGTCTAGAAATTTTTCCAAGATTTATTAACTTATAAATCTTATTATTAAATTCATAATACTATATAATAATTTAGTTTTTAATATTATTATTTGGGGTTTTAAGAAAAGAAATCCCCTAAATTAATTTATGGGGTATTTCAGATTATCACTTTTCAAGTTCAAATCAATATGTATTTGGGTGTAACACCCCTACCTGTAATCACACAATTATCTCCTAACCCGTCTCAATTACCAATACACAAGCAGCGGAAACTCCAATACAACCGGGGGTGAAACAATGCCGTTAGTCACCCACGTGACTAACAAGGCCAACCCAAACTCAATTACAACAATCAAAATACAATATCGGTCTGATGGGTCTTATACCGAGTACTCTATACAATGATACATTCCATTTCCTTAATTAATTTTCAACCAAATACAAACTTCAATTCCACAATATACCAATACAATAACCATTCAATACTATACCAAGTATCTACAATTCCCAAACTTATTGACCACATGTCGGTCTTACAAGTCCACAATACTACAAGTACAAAACTTAAACAACTACCCATGCTTAATAATAACCCGTCCTACTCTCGAACGGTGATCGGCATCCATGTACCTGGAAAATAAAAATGATGCCCCTAGGGGCTTAGCAAAATTGCTGCATATGAAATTCGTATACCCCGCGTACTAGCGAGGGTACGCCGACTATTTGGTCGAGAGCATGTGATTCATTTAATTTCAATCAACATGCAAGACAACATTACATTATATATGTATGTCAACACAATCAAGGTTCAATGAAGAACGCAAACACTAACACACACATCAAGAGGTTAGTTTAATATGTACTTTACTTAGGCTTGAGGGTTTCTACCTCACTATGCCTTACTCAATTTCTCATTGTCTTACCCACTCTCTTGGGTACTCTTACTCACAATCTCAACAAGTTCTACAATACTCAACTCAATTCTCTACTCAACTCAAATTCTCAAGACTCTCAAGTCACAACTCAATTCTCAATACTCACATACTCAAATCAATACTCAATACTCAAGTTCTCAAATCAATACTCAATACTCAATACTCAAGTTCTCAAATCAATACTCAATACTCAAAGGCATCTTTTAAGTCTTAGCCACGACCTCCGGGCAGGGTCATACACAAGACCCACCACCGGACTTAAAAATACAAATGGAGCTATACAATTATCTCCTCAAAATTCTCAAATGTCCAGTTCTCTACCGGACTACTCAAATTCCCAAAACTCCACTCTTGGAGTCATTTCACAATCTCAAGGATTAGCCTAGAAGTATCTCTCTCGATAACATCTATTAGCTTAGGGAATTCTCAATGTCTAGTATTCTAAGATTTAGGGTTTTACCCAACTTATCGAATACTTTCATGTTCGGGACATTGTTCATTTTAGTCGGTTCCTCTCATTGGGGTTCGACTATCTTTCTAAGGGGTTTGGTAGTCCCTTACCATACTTTATTTCTCTCAAGGTTCAAGTTTGAACTCTCATCAATCCTCTAAATAGAGGTTACTTAAATACTTCCACCATTAATTGTTTTGTGGATTAAGTCAGTTCGGTTCTCTAACCATTATCGGGAGTTTACTAATTCCCGTACAATTCTCTCACATTCTAGTGAGTTCGAAGGTTTGCGTTATTGTTTATCGGTTCGATAGTTTTAGAGTTCCACGCTTTTATTAATTCGCAACTTCACTCTTTCTACGAGTCACTACTCAAACAAGACTCAACTATGAGTCGCACTACAGTGCACATTCACACTCAAGGGATTCATCCACAAATACGCACTAGTAAAAAAGGCCTATTTCGGCGGTTCCAATGGGCCTATTTTGGCGGTTCACAACCGCCGAAATGAGCACCGCCAAAATAGGTGTACCTATCTCGGCGGTTCTTAGAGAACAACCGCCGAGATAGACCCATGGGATTGACCGATGCTGAGATTGACCATGAGTCTATCTCGGCGGTTGTTCTCTAAGAACCGCCGAGATAGACTCATGGTCAATCTCAGCATCAGTCAATCCCATGGGTCTATCTCGGCGGTTGTTCTCTAAGAACCACCGAGATAGGGGTATTTTTTTTTGTTTTTTTCCATCCCAGCTTATATATATATTCACCGCATTTGGTTCAATGAGACCTGTAATAAAGCTTCATCCATACAGGGAGCTCCAGCGCATATTTAAAAAGTTATAAAAGCTCCCAATTAATACCAACGACGCACCACAATTTGAGAGTTAACAAAACCAATGCAATTACACTTAATTACACACTTTCATTACAAATAAAAAACAACATTACAATTCAAATCTACCATTACACCATCCACAAGTGTACAGAGTTACAATTACATACTCGAAAAAGTTCACAAAACATTTTCATGATCATCAATTCATTAAACTTGTGCAGACGAACTCCGACCATTCCTCAAGCATCTCAACAATTTGAGCATCATCATACTGACCACCTTTGAACACTTCTTCGTAAGCCTTGAAAAAAAATGAACATTAATCTAAAACGTACAAGTCTAACAACATGTAAAGAGCATAACTGAAACTTTCAAAGAATGTTACCTTGTCTAACGAGTGCTCTAGTAAAAGGTTCGACGCTCCTACTATGTCACTCATGAATCTCATGACATAGTATTCACATTCTGAACCCCCAGGCTGCACCGGACACTATACAAACGCACATATTGACAGTTATAAACAAGTTTAAACATTATCACACAAATTTATCAATTAATAGAGTACCTTGACAGTGTTCCAAGGGATGTTACTCTTCATTGTTTTATTCTGGAGAGATAATGCAGCTCTCATGGAACTATATACATCAGCAATATATATAGTTTTAAGCATCAATAGCAAGTTATGAAACAGTTAATGTTAAGTAATAATAATTGTTGTTTACGATAACAAACTAATTACCTCAGTATTGTGGTGGAGATCTTCAGTCTCTTGGCACCCATACCAAGTGAGTCAAATTGCAAGATTCGTGGGTGCTTCAACATCACCAGCACAAGCAATGACCAATGTCGACTGTCCACAAATTACACAATGTGTTGAAATCATTAAGCAACTAACACAAACTATATGTTTTAGATAATACATAGAGAAATAGTCAAATATCATACCCTGAATGATATGGCAGCATAATAAATGACTTGTTAGAACATTCAAAGAGGGCATTCGTCATATATTGCATAAGGCCTTCCATATAACTTGTCATCTGGACTTCACTGCACATAGCAGGACACAGGAATCCGAATCTGTGATCTTCATAGACATTGATCGCCTTATTATGCACCCACCTATGAGGCAATATCATTAGTCATTAACTTTTTATTCAAACATCTAATTCATCACCAATCAATGAATTCAAAATATAAAAGGTAGAAGTCACTCACATGGCGGCTGACTTGAGAATCGACACATTCAACCAATCCCTCCTGAAGCACTCCTCGAAGTTGGACATATACATCCCAAATCGATGTATATCTTCTCCTTGAACTATATAGTGAAATATCTGCTCGGGATCTTCCACAGTGAGGGAATCACAATCAGGTGGTAGCAGCAACAACGATGAATGCAGAATCGCATATTAGTCGACAAGCCGGCCAATATTCTTTTCTCCACCAAAGCAGGTCTAAGCACGAAATTTGTGGATGCCTTTGATTGCACAAGTGCAGCAATTCTTTTTCCTTTGCCCTTATCAGGCTTCGGTCGGCTCATATCCTATGATATTAGTCTAATTAAGTATTTGGATGCAAGGTGGTACACCAATAGTTTTATAGCAACAGTTAAGAGTAAATACCTGCCCAGGGAGTTTGACCAATCGTACAGGCCACTGCACTGTCAAAGTTTGTGCGGAACTCAAGGTAGGTCTTTGTGAGATCGGCACCGGTAAACCGACGTCAGCATGCTCTGCAACAAATTCGTCCAGAAGCACTCGTGCATGGTAATGTCGGAGTGGTTCACCGTGCACAATATCACTTGGAACTGAAGGGAAAAGTTTTCCCCATGCCACCATGACCTCTTCTACTCCAATTTGTAAAAACAGATGACACTCAGTGGGTGCCTGAGTGTTATGTGGAACTTGTTTAGATAAAAATTGAGAATTCCTCTATGATGATATTAGTGATCAAGTGAAAAATCTTAATCGTCATGTACTCAATTGAAATGTTAGTCTAACCTTTAGAGCTGCATCGGGAAACGGCTCAGCCGAGTGGACACTACTTCTCACTACCGGTGCACTCTGCTGCTGAATGGGTGACTCAACTGGTGGTCGAGAAACCTCTTGGCTGTCATGCTGCTGTGGTTGAAGCCTTGACATAGCCTGAGCGATCCTCTCGTCGACGCTCTGAGTAATCCTCTGCTCCATCTCAGCCAACGCTCTCAGGTGCTCCTCATAGCTAATCGTCTTTCCCTGTGCAATTCTGGACCCGGGTACGCCAAATGCCTGGCGGATACCAACGTGCCCACCAAACCCAATGGCACGACCTGGATGATCCTTCTTACCAAGAGCGCGTGTAAGAGGATCATCATTCCTCTGTGAGGTCCAGGTGCCCTGGGTGAGCTGAGAGCTTAATTCACCCTAATACAACACACAAATACAGTTATTAGTTTAACATAAGTTCATATACAAATGAAATGAACAGTTTGACTAAAAATGAAATGATATCACTTACCATTTGAGCAATAACTGCTCTCGTGGCTTCATCGTATTGAGGATTTTCAGGAGTAGAGTTCTTTGGAATGTGGCTTAACTCCCACACTTTCATTCTTCTGCCACTGGCATCCAATGAGCCATCCGTGGGCAGATATCCCTTTTGCTCCCATTCAGGTACCCTTTGAGTAATACTTTTTCCACCTAAGTGGTGAGGGTACAGATTCTTCTTAGCATTTGCTTGTTGTTGCGCACGGAGAGCCTACATAAATTAATGGGATCATGTTTAGTGAAATTGAACACAAAAAAATATAAGAAATTAAGATTAATTTATGTATGTATGACAATAAAGTGGACCTGGAACTCCGGTGTGTGATGTGTCTCAACAAATTGTACCCATTGCTCTTCGGTGATGCCCTCGTAAACCTCCCATGGTGGTCTCTCACCGTCTCCACCATGATCTGGAGCATCTGGATCTTCTGGATCAGGCATCTTGTAGATGTACTTGTCAGCCAACTTATTCTTGTGGTCCCGGAACTGTTTTGACATCGCTGATAGCACATCCTTTTTAAGTGCGGGATCCACGGAGAAACGAGACTACGTACATGATCATTCAGTTAGTAAAGTAAACATAAATGTTCTATTATTTTACAAAAGATCATAGTAATAATGTAGAGATTTACCTGAAGACGCTGAAACATAGTATCCTTCAATGCTTGAGGCACTTGCTTCCAGTTGTGGTTTATGTTGCAATATGACTTCACCAAATGGCTACCGTAAGCGGTGAAGTCATTCTTCCAATTTCCATGGGGTTGGTTGAACTGATTGAAGTCCACCGGTTTTGTAGGAGGGCCCTTGTTAGCCTTCAGCCCACGTGTTGCACCTCTCTTCTTTTGCTTCTTCGCCTCTGGTGGGACAACTGACTCCTCTTCGGTCTGCTGTGAAGGGCCAGCCTCAGTCTCGTGTACTGCTAACTGGTCCTTCTTCTTCTTTCCTCCTCTTGTGACCCGCTTACTTGGTCTATTCTGCTGTGGCTCAGGTTCTCCAGTCAAGAGAAGTTGTCCAATGGGGTCATCCATAGGGTGATCATCCACTGCAAAAAAAAAATAAAGCATTTTCATCAGATAAAGTCATAACATAAATACTATGATGCATAGCAATAACAGTTAAGATGACATTACAGTCTACATTCTACTAACAACATTACCTGACACGTACAAAAACATAAATCATTTCATATTTTCTACCTAAACACCCTCATCATGGTCTGATCGTGCGTAGAGCAAATCGTTTTCGGTATCATCAATCGAATCCGGTAATCCAGTAGGAAACAAGGATGTTTCCTCTACAGTCCCATTTTCATCGTTATCCTCATTTTCATTTTCGATTACAACCGGCCTTCTTCCTGGAAGAACAACAGACCATCTGCAGTCTTTCGGATCCTCAACATACCACACTTGTTCGCAATCCTTTCCCAGAACAAATTGATCATCATTATAACCGTGTAACCGTGAAAGATCAACCAAGGTAAGCCCTCCATCATTTTGGTACCCGCGTCGGTTGTCCACCCACTTGCACCGGAACAACAGAAAGGAATCAATGTCATAGTCTAGTTCCTAGATGTCCTCGATGACACCATAATACCAACTAGAGTTACTAACTGGTTGAGATCAGTTACCACTGTGGTACTCAGTTGCAGCAGCTTCAATTTTTACCCCACTATTCTGGTTTATCGATTTGGCATCTTGGCGTGCAGTGTAGTATGTATACCCACTAATATCATACCCTCAAATGATGTAATATTAGTTTCAGGTCTGATTGCCAAACATCTGATCTCTTCGCTTACAGCTTCTGGATCTGATGATGCTAATGTCAACACATGATCTTTGAACCATTGGATAAAAACTCGGTTTTGTTCCTTTGTCAGCCAAATGTGGCCTTTCAAAGGATTTTGATGCCTTAACTCAACCATATGGGTTTCCAAATAAGGTTCAACAACCTCACGATGTTGTAAGACAAACAAATGTGCTTGATGAATAAGTAGACGCGAAACTTGCACGATCTTTCTACCAATAACACCTTTACCCTTAAACCTGCCATAGTGTCGTGGTTTTGGGATACCAATAGACTCTGCCTCACTCAAATAATCGGTCACAAATTCCGTGACTTCCTCAGTCACTGTTGCTTCAACAATGCTCCCCTCTGGTCGATACCTATTCTTCATTCTACTTTTCAGAATACCCATATACCGTTCAAAAGGATACATGTACCGTAAGTATACCGGACCACAGAACTGTATCTCTCGAACGATGTGCACAATTAGATGCACCATTATATCAAAGAAAGATGGTGGGAAATACATCTCAAGTTGACATAATGTGACAAAAATTTCACGTTGTAGATCATCTAGAGAGGTTACATCAATTGCCTTGGAGCAAACAGCATTGAAAAAGAAACATAACCGAGTTAAAGCATTTCTGACATCAGATGGCAATATCCCTCGAATTGCGACCAGAAGAAGATGTAACATCAGTACATGATAATCGTGAGATTTCATGGCTAAAAGTTTTAAATCCTTCATCGATACAATGTTCTTCCAGTTTGAAGAGTACCCAGATGGTACTTTTACCGAGTGCAGACATTTGCAGAAACTAATCTTTTCAGCCTTTGAGAGCGTGTAGCATGCAGGAGGTAGGTAGATTCGTTTCCCATTCTCTTGTGGGTGTAACTCCTTTCGTATACCCATGGTTTGCATGTCCTTTCTAATTTTCAATCCGTCTTTTGTTTTGCCGGGTATATTGAGTAAAGTCCCACTCACTGCCTCACCAACGTTCTTCACAATGTGCATGATGTCTAAGCAGTGTCTCACAGAAAGATGACGCCAATAAGGTAGTTCCCAAAAGATAGAACACTTTTTCCAAATGTTTTTCGCCGGTTTTGATGTGTTTCCAAATACATTTGCAATGTCCTTAACCTTTTCGTACACTTCCTCAGAGCTCAGAGGTAGACGGGCCACACGAGTTTCGGCTTGACCATTGAACAACTTTCTCTTCGTTACTCGATAAGGGTGATCTTCGGGGAGAAGACGTCGATGACACATATAAACATTCTTCCCACAATGTTTTAAACGGTCTGAACAAGTGTCTTCCTCGCATATGGGACATGCAAATGTTCCTTTAACCGTGTAACCGGACAAGTTCCCATACGCAAGGAAGTCATTGACGGTACAGAACAACAAAGCCTTGAGCGTGAAATTCTCTCTTGCATAAGCATCATATACCACGGTCCCCTCATTCCACAATAGCTTCAGATCGTCGATCAGAGGGGCAAGGTACACATCAATGCTATTACCTGGCTGCTTGGGACCAGATATCAGGAGAGATAACATGATGTACTTTCGTTTCATACACAACCATGAGGGCAAATTGTAGATCACTAGCAGAACAGGCCATGTACTGTGTTGACTACTCAATGTGCCGTACGGGTTCATTCCATCAGTACATAACCCAAGCCTCAGATTCCTATCTTCATGTCCGAAATGTTCTTTGTACCGTCTATTGATGTTTCTCCACTGAGGCCCATCTGCTGGATGTCTTAGTTTCTCATCACTCTTTCTACCCTCCGCATGCCATCGTAAGTTCTTTGCATCTTTCGGATTCGCAAACAACCGTTTGAATCTGGGTATAATCGGCAAATACCAAACTAGTTTTGCTGGAGGGCTTTTTTTCTGAACGGAGGAGTACTCACCATCTTTATGCTTATACCGGGACAACGAACATTTCGGGCAATTGTCAGATGTTCGTATTCACCCCTGTACAACACACAGTTGTTTGGACACGCGTGAATTTTTTTGTACTCTACTCCCATTGGACACACCCATTTCTTTGCCTCATACGTGGTGGTAGGGAGACCGTTCTCATCCGGTAGCATATCATGAATCAGCTCGAGGAATGCCGTGAAACCTTTGTCACTCAATCCATATCTTCCCTTCAGGTTGAACAAATTCAATATAGCTGTCAATTTCGTGTACTTAGTGCAAGTAGGATACAACGCCGTTTTGGATGCGTCCAACAACCTTTGATACTCATCCGGCCGGTCGACAAAATTATCCTCAACGTTATCAAGCATCTCGTCATTTGTTCATCATGATAAGTCGACTCACTGTCAACATTGACTCCGGAAGCGCTTGGGAGTTCTGACTCGTTAATAGTATCGAATGTCTGCTCGGTTCTTGAGTTACACCGATCGTGACTGTAGGAAGCTGAAGCATTATCTTCAACAGGTTCTCCATGAAAAATCCATTTTCTATAATGTGGCATGAAACCACGGGTCTTCACATGGATTGTACGACGTTGATGCTTGAATAATGTCTAACCACACCACAATCAACACAAGGACATGGAATTTTCTCCGCCTTTGTCCTGTCCTTGTGTTGCACTGCAGCTTTGCAAAACTCTTTCAGCATTTTGTCAAAATGTTCCCCTCTATCACCATACATCCAGTCACGCTCCATACTATATGTGCAACAGATCACAGGTGTGAGTTAGAGCCTTTGTAGAATATGGTCTGTATTAAGTTGCACATGTTTATTTCTTAATGGAGCATGACTGGGATGATTGTCAATTAGTCTAGCCTAACTCTAAGGTTGCAAACACAAAATAAACTAGCATTTTAAATTTAACAAATTGTTGCACTTCTAAAACAGAAACCGGTGTTTAAAACAATATTACGAATACTTTTTCTACAAAAAATTCGGCATGACCTTTGCATAATTGTACACATCCCGTGCTTATTATTCAGCACTCACCAAAGTCATCACAACCACAAACATTCCAACAATGGCAGCAACCAACAATTAAAATAAATCAATTCTTTACTAGCTAACTGAAAACCAATTGCAAATTCAGATCATCAAACCAACATTTTCAATTCTCCACTGTATAAGTTCAAACCGGTTTAGAGATTAAAACAGAATCGAGAGTTAAAATACGTACTTGTTTTTTAAGGATTTATGGAGAGGGGAGACTGGTGCCTGAGAGGTAGGCTTCTGTGCGAGAGATGCAGCAATACCACTTCTGATATGTCTCTGCAAGGGAGCAACAAAAAATAAATTACAAAAGAAATGCATCAACAAATATGGAATGAAGCTAAATTATGTACTAGCACTTATATTTAAATACATAATTGCATTTATTAAACAAAAAATAAGGTTTAGTTACTTACTTGTGCACAGAGGAGGAAAGTGCAACAGTAATGGAAGAAGGGGGGAAACAAGAGAGGTGATTCACGGACTTGAATGTAGTCAGACCTGATAAAAAAAATTAGATATTGTTAGACATATACACATACATCAAACAATATTAATTACGAAGAGATTTTGAAAAAAAAATCGGCATGACTTTTGCATAATTTTACCTATCCCATGCTTATTATTAAGCATTCACCAACCATTCATCAACACAAATTTCCATCACAAATCAAACTAATACCAATTTATCCATCAAACCAAATTTTAATAATTTGTGGAAATCAAATACAAAGTAAAAAAAGACACAACCATGCTTATTATTAAGCATTCACCAATCATTCAACAACACAAATTTCTATCATAAACCAAACTAATATATACCAAATTTATTCATCAAACAAATTCCAATAATTTGTGGAAATCAAATACAAAGTACAAAAGAGAAAAATGATAAGTTAGATTATATTACCGGTTCGAAAATGAATTGTTCTCCGCTCCGCTTTCAATCTACATGGAAGAAGCTTCTTAAGTATTTATCTGTAGAGACACAAATACATATAGACACAAGAGAAACTCAGTAGTTGTGTTTGTTCCTTATATGCAGTTAGGTTGCAAATTTACAGTGAGTGAAGAGAATGAAGAGTTAAGTTAAAAAAAATTTACCGGTTCCTAAATGAATTGTTTTCAGCCCCTCTTCTCAATCGGGCGTGCGAGACGCGTGTAGCATACCAATCTCTACAGAGGCAACGCAGACGCAAAATAAATATGAATTGAGGGCGCAAAACTATATTGCTTACAATGTTTATAATTAGCTTATAATTATAAGCACAAATAATGCTCAAACATTGTTCCACCCCATATATAAGCATAATAAATCTAGCCCAAATAAGCTAACCTAACTATACTTAAAAGAAGGGCCAAAAACAGCAAAAAAATTCACTCGGACATTTCGTCAAACACCTTGTGTGCATACATAAATTTATTAGTTTAACAACCAAATCTTGCAAAGATTTCACACACACAATAAATATCAGCATCCACAATCACAATGTGACAACAATCTATCAATTTTAACAACACATTAACAATTATTAAACAAAACCGAAACGAAAAAAATTATACTCACCGATGGCGCGTCTGGCTGGGCGGGAGGAGGGCGGCGACGACCACCGACGCGACAACCACCGACGGCGCGATCCGGCGAAGGGAGGAGGAGGAGGAGGGCGGGCGACGGCAGTGTGGTGGTGGTGGCGTCGGGTTAGCAATCGCCGAGGAACAGAGAGAAGAGGGGTTAATTAGGTTAATGAAATCGTAATTGTGTCGGGGCGGGCTGGGGGGTTAATTAAAACGACCTATTTCGGCGGTTCTTTGTTAGGAACCGCCGAAATAGACCCTCTGTAATAATAAAAAAAATAAAAGACCTATTTCGGCGGTTCCTAACAAAGAACCGCCGAAATAGTGATTAATTAAAAAAAAGAAAAATAGAAAAACCTATTTCGGCGGTTTCGTGTAAGGAACCGCCGAAATAGGTCTCTTTTATTTTTTTAATTATTAAATAGGGCCTATTTCGGCGGTTCATATCTAGGAACCGCCGAAATAGCCCTTCTTTCAGACCGCATACATCTCGGGCCCCTATTTCGGCGGTTTTATCTACAACCGCCGAAATAGGGCGCCGAACCGAAATAGACATTTTTTGTACTAGTGACGTATTTCATGAATTATACAAACTTCAAGTTTAATCAACCATCCAACAACAAGCAATACCATATAAGCACAAGAGAGTTCAAACAATCCGATTCATGTTTTATCATGTTAGGTGATCACACAATCAAACAAGCACACAAATCAGAGTAACCAAGTTAGGATACAGGGCATGAGAAAATCATACCTTTCACCGGGGTTAGCTTTACCATGTGGCATCATGTTCCTCGGATCTCACTTCCGAATCACTAATCACATTTCAATTGATTCTATTAGCATTAAGGTGTTACAGTATGTAAACTTATACTCCCGTACTTAACCCCGTTATCCCGTTATTCCTTAGTTTGTCATGTGTCCTTAAACTTACATCTTTCCATTCATATCTAAACTTTGTTTATACTTCTTAGGACCTTTAAAAGTCACCAAACAACTCCTAAACATCATCTAAAACATCCCCAATCAATCCCCCATCATTAGGACCCTTAAAAGCACTTTCTAGTGAATTTTCATAGTGGTTTGGGTTTGTGTCCGGGGTTACAAACCCGGACCAAACACAGAATTCAGTTTCTGGGTTGTTTTTGCATAGGTCTGGGTTTGTGTACTGGTTTACAAACCCGGACCAGTCCCTGGGGTGACTTTCTGCCTAATTTTTGGAGTGGTCTGGGTTTGTGTACCGATTTGCAAACCTGGACCAGCCCTAGAACTGTCAAATTTTACAGTTTTTGATCAGTTTTCAACCCCTAATCATTCCCTAATCTTTCCACATGTTCCTACATGTTTAAAAACCCCAAAACATGCTCTAAACCTCTTCAAACCATTGGTAAAATCCCTACTCAAATCCTTGCTCAATTTCTTCAAGTTTTCCACCCTTAATGTTACATTTTGCACACCAGTGCATGTCTAACTTCTCCTTAGTGGGTTACAATCTTCTACCACCTTACCAAACCTCTTATTGACCATCACCACACCTTCCTAGCCATTTGCATTATCTATACCCAAGTTCACTCTCCATTTCCATGACTATAAACACTAACACTTTTCCTAGAAATTCCAAGTTACCAAACCTCATTATGCTATAGATTTTTATCTCTCTCTCCTTGTTCTCCAAATACCATTTCAAGGTTATTACTCAACTCTAAACAACCCAACTGAACACCTAAGTTCTCCCACTTACCAAGCCACCTAAAAGCACTCATTTTCTACTAAAATTTTGCCATAACCTCCCCATAGACCTAGCATATCCCAATCCATCAATTCTCACCAAATTTTCACTTAAATCAATCCTAAGCTAGCCACACCTTAAAGGGTCCTACCAGAACATAATATCCTCAAAATCCCATCAACAACAATATAAGTACCAAACATAAAGTGCATGTCTCCAAGGCCCTTAATTCAAACAAAATTTCACAAACTCCTACCAACCACAATCAAACACATTTTCCCTCACAATTTGGGTTCATTCATTAAATTACCCATTCCAAATCCCAAAGCAATTAAAACAAGCTTCAAGGTAGATTTCTTACCTTATTTCACAAGTTTCTCTTTTGAATTCTCCTCTTGCTCTTCCTCTCCTCAATTCGGTCAAGTGGGAATGGAGTTGCCAAACTCCATCCCAACACCCAAGGGAACACAAAATGTATTCAATTAATCCTCTAAACCTTAGGAAACTCTAATTCAATTAAAGGGCTTAAAACACAAAGTTAGGGTTTACCTTTTGGAGCTTTTTAAGAGGGGTTTCAAGCCTTGAATCAAAAGGGGGTTCCCACCACCATTGGCGGGCTGAAATGAAGCTCAAAATCAAGAAGAAAACAAGGCATTACAAGAAGGGGAAAATTGGTCACCAAAGGAGAAGGAAGAAAAATGAGTTTTTCTTGGAGATTTTTACCTTAATGGAAAGAGGGGACTCCAAGCTTCAAGAAGATGTCATTTTCTCTTCAATGGAGAAAAACCATGGAGATGAAGTTCATCCTTTTGGAATTTTAAATAGAGATAATGATAGAGAATGATGAGGAGGTGAAGAATATGTGATTATTTTTGTGACTGGAGCTTTAATGAAGCTAGAGCATGAGATGAAGGAGAAGTGGAGTAGCCATGGAAGCTTGGTGAGGAGCTTCAAAAACGGCAGGCAGAAACCAGAGGGAGAGGGGAGAAATCGACAAGGAAGGGGAAAAGGAGGAAAGAGAAGAGGGAAAAGAAAATGAGGAGGAGAGAGAGGGAAAAGGGAATAAGTACCCTTTTTGCTTTTTGGCTCTTTCCTTTTAATAACTAGCTAGTTATGTGAGAGGGATGATTTCCCTTATAAAAACCGGCCCCCATACAGTATAAGCTGGGAGCGTTTTTCGTTTTCTACAGAAAACGCTTGTTAATTTCCCGGTTTTAGCACTATTCACTAACCGGGCCCGTTTTCTGGAATTTTCTCGTTTCTTTAATTTTAATGACTCTTAAGATTCCATTAATGTTTATTTAGTTATTTGATGTACTATAATTTTTACGGGTTCGTTTGACCACTTAAAGTCATGTTTTCGGGTTTTCTCAAAAAAACGTGCGTTAAACTTTATTAGCGTTTTAACACATTATTTGGATCCGTTTTCTTCGGCAATTGTTCCCATATATTATTTAGGCATTATTAAGCCTTTTAAATCCACCTAAGACCCTTGTCGAGGTCGTATTCCACCTACGGTCACATAACGCTCAATTTAGCATTTTTCACTTTTTAAGCGTTTTCTCTTTTCTTTTGGATTTATTGAAACACCCCTAAATAGTTAAGTACAAAAAATCATAAGATTATCCGGGTATAACGCATTACATAATTTGAACATGTGATAATACACGAGCAATTAAATTTAGTATGGGCTTATACATGCCCGAAAACATGACAACGTTACATGTTAATACGGTCACGTACTTATATATGTACGTATATGGAATTACATATACGCAATGGTATAACATTACAACGTGGTACATATAACTAATAACGTCGCATAGGTACCTATAACTAAAACGCGACAAAATAAAATAGTTGTACATATATATAAGTATAATCAATAACGTGACAAGGTAAAATAGTTGCTTATATATATATGTAAGTAACAACGACAAAATAGGCATGAATATACACTCATTAAAAGAAAAGAGCAGACCTGATCTAGCTAGGATTCGAACCCGAACCTCTCGTACCTTCCTAAACGCTTTAACCGTTTGGGCTGTGCTCGAATTCAGTAGCAAATACTAACCTAATTAGACTAGTAATGAGGCTACTAAAGTAACTACAACGAAAAAAAGAGGAACCAAACACGAGCACTACCAACCCTGGAACACCCGCGATGCTATAATGCAAACCAGAGAACATCTCTATCCTCTGATGCTCTTTTAGACGTGTGAGAGCCTCTTATTGGCCTCAGTTTTCCAAATTCCCCAACTCCCACGCATGCTCCTTGGGAATGGCTAGCACTAACTCACTCTCTAACACCCATTCCTACCCACTGCATCTAATACCATGAGAAACTGTCAACAACGCAATCAGACAACAAGTCAATACTTGTTTTGGAACCAGCACTCCGGACTCCAACACACCACTTCCTCAGCATGCTGCTATCAATGACCCAAGTCAGTTGTATCATGCCCCAACACCAAGTCCCAATGTCAGGACAATAGATGAGAGGACAGCCACTCACCTGAGAGTTATGCGCACCGAAATTGCACAGGATTCCCATTGAAAACCGCCACAATTAGCACCTACTTAGCCTGCGTCAGTCTTTCTTTTCCTCTGTCCTCTGATGAATATTCTTGTCTCAGTCCCCTCTCCTTTCCTTCGTGCATGAGCACCTTGGTAGTGTGTTGAGAACCCTCAAGAATCCGCTCCATTCTTTCTCAAGTCCAGCGCAGGGAAATTGTTACCGGTTTGTATCTCTCACATCAGTTTCTTTCCTTGATGCTTCTGTCTGAAAACCTCTACTCAAGCCACTTTTATCTTTCTCATTTTTTTCTTTTTGCACGCCAGAGCTCTTGTGCTAAATACCGATAGAGCTTTGGAAATTCTGTAACCAGTCCTCTCCAAGATCTCTTCAAGGTAAGACTCGAAAACCTGAGAAAGAAAAACTGGTTGTTTAAGTTCCTTGATTCTTATGTTTTTATTTCTGTGTCCAAAGGGAAAAAAACTGGTGAATTGACTCTTGTTTTCCCACGCCTGAAACCTGCATACAACTACAGTTATTAAGCGTGGAAAAACCACCTGAGTAGACCAAGGCACCTGGCTTAGGAATTTGCTGAATAAATGTTGCTCTATCCGTGCTGAAACAAACCAGAAGGTAGAACCCTTCGAAGCCAGTTCCAATTACTCCAGCCTGTAATATTTTTCCCTGACTTGTCAAGTTTAACCCTGAGTAATCTCTTCAGTTGAGGCCGAGTCCAAGCCTCTAAGAGTTTTACATTTTCACCAAGAGTGGATCAGGAAGAACCAAATGCAGAGAAGGAAAAAAGAAAGAACACAAGGTAGTAAGCTGATCTAAATAATCTGTACTGTTTTTTTTGAATGCAGTCCTGATAGCCACGAACTAAAAAAAAAAAAGGGAAGAAGACCCCTTGTGCTGCAGAATTAGTATATTGACGAACTAGTATTAAACATTGGGTTTCATATGTTAAGTCCCTGCAGAGTAATACCTAAAAACAGGAGGATATAAGCCACGGGAAATGATCTAGCAATGACTAAAAAAAAAAGTTTGTGAGCTACTTCTGTAACAGCATAGGAACTGTGATGTTTAGGGTGGCTTAATGATAGACTTTAAAAAACTTGACGACTCTCTATACTAAAGGTAAACAGACTGGGAATAATAGAGGAACACAGTTAGCACATTAAGGGGGAGTTAGCATGGAAGTGTGTAGAAACTAAATTCCAGTTCCTGTGGCATAGTTGATTTCTGTATAAGAAAATTGTGTGAGTTGTTGTATGAGACGTTTCTTGTGCTCAAACTCCCTACGCCCATCTATCAGTCCAGGTTCTGAAACTCAACTTTTACCCTATAGACAGAAGTAGGAAGAGAAGGGAAACTGAAAGAAAACCATACAAGAGAACACATCAGTGCAGATTTCAGTTTCTGAAATCTCTGCCTTCCTGTATATTAATCTTTCAGAAGCTTAAGAAATGTTATGGTGAATCTGTTTCGAAGTTGAAACCTGGATTAAACACTTAACTAATTGGGTAAGAAGATTGGGAGAAATTAAAGGTAGGGCTAAAGAACATAAGAGATGCAACCGAAAAGAAATGCCTCAGTTAGGTGTTTCAGTTTTTGTTTCCAGCTTCTGGAATTGTCTTGTTTCAGTACTAGGTCATGTCAGTAGGGTTATCAGGGTTATGTTGGTTTTGCTTTGAGATTGAAATTCCTACTAAGACTCGCAACTCAATAACTAAACACCTGAGGGGAAATCCTGAAATCAGTTTCAAGAGCAAAGAGAGAACAGAATACACCAGCTTAGTAGTTTCAGTTCATTTTTCTTCTTTCTCTTCTCCAGTTCTGTATAAACTTGTACAGAAATGTCTGAAGGAGTCGTGTTAGGTTGTCTTTAAGTTGGAGCTATATGAAAACACATAACAAAGTAACTACAGCAAACTGGGGTAAATTGAAAGTCAGTCAGTAAACAAAGAAAATAAATAGAAAGATGTGACAGTTTTCTCCTCAGTTTCTCCTCAGTTTGGTCGAGTTTTCAGTTTCAATTCTAGTAAAGGAATTGGGAAGTGCTGTCTTGGTTGTGTTTGGCTAGATTAGAGTTTACAATCACATTAAGACATTTAACTAGAAGATAAATAACTTGGGGAGTGAGAAAGAAACCAGGACAAGGAATGCAAAACAGATAAAAGAGAAGTTATCAGTTTCAGTTTCAGGTTTCAAGTTAGTGTAAAGGACTTTTGTGTGTCTTGCTCTTGGGTGTAATGATTTATCTAAAAATTTGCTAACACATGAGCCTACGAGGGGATAGTCTGGGTCAACCTAGATATCAACCCCGGAACAAACAGAAGGATGGAGATAAGAAGGTTAAACCAGTTCAGGTTTTCTGTTTGTGTTCTGCAACATTACAGTTTTCGTATGGGGAGTTTCCAGTGGCATTAACAATGTTACTGTGGGTTTACTTTGAGGACAAATCTATTTCAAGACTCTTAACTGAAGCTAAACAACTGGGGAACATAAGAGCCTGATTAATGAATAAGAAGAAACAAAACATACCCGTATCAGTTTTCAGTCTATGTTTCAGCTCTGGTATAAGAAGATTTTAGTAGCTGGGGAAAAATGTTGTAAGGGGTTATTTTGAGAGTGTTATAAGCTTAAAGCCTTGTCAATTCATGTAGCTAAAGGTGTTAACAATTTGGGAAGAACTGGAAATCAAATTATGAGCAAAGAAGGGTGACAGAGAAAAGTATATCAGTTCAATGGTTTCAGTTTCTGCACCTTTGCTTGCTTCAGTATAAGGATGTATCAGTGGTTTAACCGGGTTGTTTAGGTTGTTTTAAGTTTAAAACTTACTCAAACGCTTAACTAAGTAACTAAAGCAAATTGGGGAAACCTGAACGTCAATATGTAAACAAAGAGAATAGGTAAAAACAGATGTAGCAGTTTCTTGTTTTCCAGTTTCAGATTTGGACAACCTCTGTGTAAGGTTTTTTTTTCAGAGGCATTGTCCATGAAGTTCTGACTTGTTGAGGGTTTAAAATCTCGATAAAACACTAAGAAAGTAGGTAAAATAATTGAGAGGGGTTGTAAGTCAGTTTAGAAACAAAAAGAGAACAACATAAGAGAACATATCAGCTCATAAATCATATTCATGTCGCAGGTTTTGTAGGTTTGTTTCGGTTCTGTGTAACCTTACCTCAGAAGGTTTATAAGGGTGAATTGAGTAGCTAATGAACCTAAACACATCTAACACGCTTGGGTAAAGTCATAAGCACTTTGGGGATGATTTAGAAGCTAGCAAATCTATAAAAACTGAGAGGAAAAGAGAGTGCACAGGTTATTAATGCTTCAGTTTCTTTTCCTGAAACTTGTGTTCAGTATGCTCAACTCACAGAAGTATGAAGAGTGAGGTAGTGGTGTTAGAATGAACTCAAAAACATTGCTAAAGAGGTGAATTAAGTTGGTATATTCATGTGAGAGTCTAGAAGACAATTAACTATCTACTAAAGGAAAGAATGAGGAGGAAACAAGCAGAATCGGTTTCAGTTTTCTATAATTGCGCTCCTGTATAACTGTTACACAGTAGGAATAATGTGTTGAAATGGCTTGCTAACAACTTAAGACCTATCTAATACACTTACTTAGGTTGTACACACTTGGGAAAGATAGGAAAGTAATTTAAATGCAGTGCAAAGAGAAACTGAATGAAGTATGCATAGAGTTAGTGTTTCGGTTTCCTGAAATTGTGTTTCAGTATGAGTGACTTCCCAAGGTGCTAAGAGTGTGATGTTTTGTTAAAAGTAACACAACCCATAGCTAATAATTGCAGCTAGACTAGCAAATGTTTAGAGAAGATTAAAAACATCAGCTGAGCTACAAACACAAGAATCAAGAAGAAATAATAGATTGTGGATTTAGATTTCGGTAAAAATTGTAGCTTCTGTGTATCTGTCTTACTGGAGTTAATGAGTGTGATACTAGTCTGTTAATGAACCCAGAACATACCTAATACACCTAGCTAAATGGGGGAAACCTTGGGAAGGTTAGACACCGTTAGATACATTAAAAGTGTGATAAGATAAGGTTATATACAAGAACTTTATTTCAGTTTGAAACCTTTGAGCCTCGGTATAAGTGAGTTCCGGAAGTTTTTGAGGAGTTTTATGGTGTTTTTAATGAGCTTAAAACGTACCTATTTAGTTAAGGAAGAGATACATCTTAGGGGGATTAAAATCCACTTTAGGTAAACTTGTTACATGTTAATGCTTATAATACTCTAAAGCATTAGCTAGAGGAAAGGCTAAGTAACGTGTAATATGATGATATAAATGTTCTAGGAGTTGGATTAAGTCTAAGGTTAGCATTTGGGGAGGTTTCCAAGGGTTAATATGAACTAAGCATTTAACGACCCACTTAGGGAGCTTCACACGTTAGCATAAATAAGCTAAGGAAATGTCACAATGTTACACATGAAATCATAAACTGATATGTTGTTTTAATTAACGTTAGGGCCATAAAGGACGCCAGCCGAGACTCTGTGTGTGAGACGACACTTGCTTCTGAATGAGGTATGGATATGTGTGGTCCGTATGATGCTGTGTTACATGGCTTGTGTGTTGTGTGCCTTGTTTGACAATGACCATAAGACTAAAGCATGAAATTGGATTGCTTGTTGTGACTTGTTTATATGCTTGTTATATATATCATTGCTGCATATTACTTGCGTGCACACAGTAGTGTAGTCCCTTCTCGTTGATGAAACCTTGAGATGAAACACAACAAATTACGTAAACAAAACAAGGAACTATATAAAAGGAACACTCCTCTTAAATTATAGAGGACTTCTAATGACACCCACTATGGTGTCGAACTTATAACGATAATGAATAGTAAAATACCAGTTGGTGGACCCATCCCGGGTATTGAGGTGACCCCGCTTTCTCGATGCATGACGCCGGGAATGGAGGATTAGCTATGAAGAAGGCGCTCTTCAATATGTGGTGATAAGAGAATTCCCAAATTAACCTTAAAGAATCAAGGAGAGATTGACACCTACATGATATGGTCATGGGACCTAACTATATCCCCAAACTCGGTGCAAGAGGAGAGAAAGAGAAGACACTTTATGGAAACAAGAGAAAAGGAATGAAAACACACACCGCTCGAATGATCCCATAGTGAGGATCATTGGTATAATATACTATGCACACGTTTTATTAGTTACATGATTGTTGTTGCTATACTAGCAACTTGTTGTGCTTTGTTGCGTGTTTGATGTTGCTATGATGTCAGCATGTTATGCTTTGTAACGACCCCAAAACCGGCCTAGGAGTTAGGGCCGTTACACCGCGAGTCTACTACCTAACGTCGCAAGGCTCTAAGCAAACGAATCCCAAGACCGAATAAGAAACTTGTATAAAAACCAAAAGAGTTTACAAGATCCAAAGGCTTACAAGCCAAATACAAAGCGAAAGGCCCAAAGGCTACACAAAGAACTAAAGCGTCCAAAGCGCAAGAAAACAAAGTCTAAAGGCACATAAAATAAACAAGCTCCAGAAGGGGGCGAGGAGAGAGATCCCACGAGCTCAATCTGCAACAAAGTAAAGGGGTGAGCTAAACAGCCCAGCAAGCAGAAGACTTCCTCAAGGAAGCCTACTCAAAACAGAAGCAGAAGAATACTTATAACAGAGAGGAAAGCGGAGTCAATAAGAACAGACCGAATGAAACCACAAAACAGAGGCAGAACAGAACAGAATATCACTTCAAAACACAGTCGGACCTTCAGATCAGAAACAGGGAAATGGACACTAGAAACAAGCTAACAAACAACAGAAGGACACCCATAAGGTCCTATGGATCCGAGGATCCCACAACAGAAGCCGTAGAGACAGCTAACAGACCCGTCGGTCAATAACATCCCAAGGGAGACCCTAAGGAATATAAACAGAAGGAATTCCTGCGCAGCATGCTACGGGACAGCCCGACCCGACTATCCAAGGCTCAGAAGCAAAGTAACTAGGTCCCAAAATCAAAAGCTCACAAAACAGATCTTAAGTGCATAACAATGCATATAAACAGCATAGGAAGCTTGTACACAGATAGGGGAATCCAACCCCGCAAAACGGAACTCAAAACGGAGCTAAAACGGAGAAGTTATGCCCAAAACAGTGGCATGTCCGAACTTGCGTCCGACCTTGCAAGTTCGGACAGAGGCCGAGAAAAGAGGTCGCGGAGATACAATGTCCGAACTTACGTCCGAACATCGAAGTTCGGATGTAAGTCGAGAGTTAAAAGCCAGAATCATCTTAGTGTCCGAACTTGCGTCCGACCTTGCAAGTTCGGACACACATCGAAACTTTTACGAAAAACCATCCTCGCGTCAGGTCCGAACTTCGAAGTTCGGACCGATGTTCGGACACTTCAAAAACCTTCAAAAACAAAACGCGCCCGATGCGCCACTGCACGAACTCGTCTCCAAGTTCGGACAGATGTTCGGACAGCGCGAAACGAAATGCAGAAGCGAACAAACGCGCAGAAAACCAACCAAATCAATGCCAACTCACCCAAATCCACGGAATGGTAAATCAGTACCCTCGGGGGGTTTAGCCACGCGATTAACAACACAAAACCGAGGCAAAACACCCGATCAAAACACAATTGCAAGACAGAAAAGTTAGAACAAATCAGTCCCCGAGGGTGAGTAAACAACCCCGATTCCATCCCCCACTTACTTCGAATTGCAGAGAAGGTTGCACCAATCTCAAGCAGAGCGAAGACCGACACACGAACAGCGCAACCACCCACTGGATTGCAGAGAACAGCCCCCAAAAACAGAATGTAAAATCAGAAAACTGCTTCTCCAAAACAGCAAGAGGCTAACGAAATCACCAACGAACCCTACCTGATTAGCAGAGGGGAAGAATCTGAACAGAAGTAGCAGCAGAACCGATGACAAACGCAGCAAGGATCCACACGAACTCAGAAGCACAGCAATGGAGAAGAAGAGAGGGAGAGCGCAGAACTGTCGCGAGAGGGAACGCTCTTCAAAAAATAGATCGTGAATTGTAGAAAGAAATAAAATGACTTAACCTTCCTTAATTAAGCCTTACCAAAATAGAGAGGGGAAATGACCTCCTTGTCCTCGTCTTTTAAACAAATGCCTCGGACGTCCCATTTGCTAAACAAGGTACCACATATCATCAGCAAAGTAATAAAACCGGAATGTTTGTAACGAAATCTGAAAAACGAAAATACGGAGTATACATCACTCCCCCCTTAAAAGGAATTTCGTCGAAATTCAACATCAATACCTCACTGCTCGAAAAGAGACGGAAACTTAGCACGCAACTCCTCTCCTCGAGTTCCCACGTCGCCTCACGCTCGGACTGATCAGACCACTGCACCTTAACCATAGGCAATGTCTTGCTACGAAGCCGACGAACATCCCGAGCCAAAATACGAACCACCGAGCTGCCTCATAGGTGAAATCATCTCTGAGTCGAAGCTGACCATAGTCAATCACATGCGAAGGATCATGTAGATACTTCCTGAGCATCGACACGTGGAACACGTCATGCACTCCTGCTAGAGCTGGTGGCAATGCCAATCTGTAAGCCACCGGCCAACCTTCCAAGCACCTCAAAAGGCCCTACGAACCGAGGACTCAGCTTGCCCCGCTTCCCAAAGCGCACCACACCCCGAACTGGAGAGATCTTTAGAAACACGTGGTCTCCCACCTGAAACTCAAGCGGACGGCGCCTCTGATCTGCATAACTCTTCTGCCGGCTCTGGGCAACCAACAAACGCTCCCTGATAGTCTTAACTTTGTCTACAGCTCCCTGCACCAACTCAGGACCTACAATTGCCCTCTCCGCAGGTCATCCCAACAAATAGGAGATCTACATACCTTACCATACACGCCTCACTCCAATCAAACTTGACATCCTTCCTAAGAAGACGAGTCAAGGGGGATACGATCTTAGAAAAGCCCTCCACGAACTTCCTATAGTACCCCCAGCCAATCCTAGAAAACTACGCACCTCAGACACACTAGTGGGCTTCGCCCACTCCATAACCGCCTTAATCTTCTCTGGATCTACTGAAATGCCATCCTTCGACACCACATGGCCAAGGAACACGACTCTATCCAACCACAAACTCACACTTCTTCAATTTAGCATACATACTCTCTCCTCTCCTTCACGTCTGCACGCCCATCCTCAAATGCTCCTCATGCTCCTCAGCACTCTGGAGTACACCAAGATATCGTCAATGAACACAACTACGAAAGAATCCAAGAAAGTTTGAAGACCCTGTTCATCATATCCATGAAGAATGACGGGGCATTGGTCAAACCAAAAGGCATGACTAAGAACTCGTAATGCCCTACCGGGTCCTAAAAGCAGACTTAGGCATTCGGCCTAATCTCTCAGCTCTCGATGGTATCCAGCTGTGGTATCCAACGCAAGTCGATCTTCGAGAAGACTGTCGCCCCTGCTAACTGGTCGAAGAGATCATGAATGCGGGGAAGAGGATACCGATTCTTGATGGTAACCTTATTCAATTCCCTGTAGTCAATGCACAATCTGAAGGAGCCATCCTTCTTCTTCACAAACAACACCGGTGCTCCCCATGGAGACACGCTAGGGCGAATGAAGCCCTTATCCAGAAGATCCTGCAGCTGCACCTTCAGCTCCTTAAGCTCTGCCGGACTCATGCGATAGGGAGCCTTAGAAATAGGCTGAGTCCCTGGCGCTAACTCAATAGAAAACTCCACCTCACGATCAGGTGGTAGTCCTGGCACATCGTCCTGGAACACCTCAGGAAACTCACACACAATGGGGATCTCCTCCAACCGGGATCCCTCCTTAACCTCAGGTACAAAGCAAAGAAACCCCTGGCAGCCCTTCCTCAAGGAACGGACTGCCTGCATAGCGACACACCAACACAGGAGCACTAGGAATGGATTCCCCCCACAAAGCAAAACGGTCTCACCCGGTCTATCAAACACAACTCTCCTAGCTGCACAATCTATCTGGGCATGGTGCTCTGCTAGCCAGTCCATGCCCAAAATCACATCGAAGCAACATACGCATAGGGATCAAATCAGCAGACAAGTTCCTATCCATAATCACTACCGGAAACCGACTTACACACAGAATCCAGTACACAAGCAGGTACGCCACTCAGCGGCTAGAAATACACAAATCCACATCACAAGGCACAGCAGACAACCCGAGACTACCCACTAAATCAGCAGACACAAAGGAGTGGGTAGCTCCTGAATCAAACAACAGCAGAAACTGGCTGAGAAGAGATCTGAAGAATACCTGACACAACACGGCCTGAGTCGCGGTCTCGCTCACCAGCTAGAGCGTACACACGAGCCTGGGTCTGGGGCTTCTTCTGCTCAGTCTTCTACCCGGACCCTGAACCAGCTCCTCGGCCCTCAGAACCGCCACTGCTACCTCCACCTCTAGCCTGGGACACTGGGCTGGGCAATGCGATGGTCTAGCGAACCACACTTGAAGCATGCCCCGGACTTCCTGTAGCACTCTCCCGCCCAGGATGGAAACGGTCACACTCCGCACTTCTTCTCCACAGCAGGGGATGCTGATGAAGAAGAACCCCGGTCTCCTCTATACTTTCTTCTCTGAGAAGAAGTCTGCTCACGCCTCTCGGGCTCCTCCACGCGACCCTTCCTCTTCTGGTCCTTGCCCTTATCGGGCCTCTGGTCCCTCTTCTCATACCGCTGCCTAGCCTGCAGCTCAGACTCCACCACCAACGCCACATCGGCCACATCCCTGAATGTCTTGTGGCGGAAAGGTGCCACAGCAGCTCGAATGTCGCCCCTCAAACCAGCCTCAAACTTCCTAGCCTTCCGGTTATCATCCGGCTCAGGCACAAACTTAGAAAGAGAAATAAACTTCTTCCTCACATAGTCATCTACTGACATCTCCTTCGTCTGGCGAAGCCTCCCATACTCTACAATCTTCTGATCCCTGAAGACATCGGGATAGAACTGCTGATTGAAGCAGCCCCTGAACTGCTCCCATGTCCATGGGTGGGGGTACTTCCCTTCGACCGTCTTCCACCACTCCTTCGCCTCCGACTGAAACATGAAGGTAGCAAATCCGACTTTCTGATCCTCCTCACATCCCATGACCCGCAGAAGGTCCTCAATGGCAGTGATCCAGTGGCTCGCCTCCTGTGGGTCGCCACTAGCATCAAAGGAAGGTGGCTTCAGCTTCAGAAACTCCTGAAGCGCCTTCACATTATTGCCCCCCGCGTTACCGGCTCCTGCCGCCTGACCAGCAGTGGCCCCTACGGTCTGCAGCACCTGGGTCACCACCTGCTGCACAATCTCTGCAATGTCCCCCTGGGAGCATCGCCTGAAGCTGCACCACGTCCTACTCGTCGGGGAGGCATACTAAAAAAATACAAACACACAAATTCGATCAGAAACCGTCAATCATCAAACAGCAGACCTTTCAGACACTCACACATGCAGACAAACCCCACAATCACCAAAGAACGAGCAACCTGGCTCTGATACCACTAAATGTAACGACCCCAAAACCGGCCTAGGAGTTAGGGCCGTTACACGCCGCGAGTCTATTACCTAACGTCGCAAGGCTCTAAGCAAACGAATCCCAAGACCGAATAAGAAACTTGTATAAAAACCAAAAGAGTTTACAAGATCCAAAGGCTTACAAGCCAAATACAAAGCGAAAGGCCCAAAGGCTACACAAAGAACTAAAGCGTCCAAAGCGCAAGAAAACAAAGTCTAAAGGCACATAAAATAAACAAGCTCCAGAAGGGGGCGAGGAGAGAAGATCCCACGAGCTCAATCTGCAACAAAGTAAAGGGGTGAGCTAAACAGCCCAGCAAGCAGAAGACTTCCTCAAGGAAGCCTACTCAAAACAGAAGCAGAAGAATACTTATAACAGAGAGGAAAGCGGAGTCAATAAGAACAGACCGAATGAAACCACAAAATAGAGGCAGAACAGAACAGAATATCACTTCAAAACACAGTCGGACCTTCATATCAGAAACAGGGGAATGGGACACTAGAAACAAGCTAACACAACAGAAGGACACCCATAAGGTCCTATGGATCCGAGGATCCCACAACAGAAGCCGTAGAGACAGCTAACAGACCCGTCGGTCAAATAACATCCCAGGGAGACCCTAAGGAATATAAACAGAAGGAATTCCTGCGCAGCATGCTACGGGACAGCCCGACCCGACTATCCAAGGCTCAGAAGCAAAGTAACTAGGTCCCAAAATCAAAAGCTCACAAAACAGATCTTAAGTGCATAACAATGCATATAAACAGCATAGGAAGCTTGTACACAGATAGGGGAATCCAACCCCGCAAACGGAACTCAAACAGAGCTAAACAGAGAAGTTATGCCCAAAACAGTGGCATGTCCGAACTTGCGTCCGACCTTGCAAGTTCGGACAGAGGCCGAGAAACAGAGGTCGCGGAGATACAATGTCCGAACTTACGTCCGAACATCGAAGTTCGGACGTAAGTCGAGAGTTAAAAGCCAGAATCATCTTAGTGTCCGAAGTTGCGTCCGACCTTGCAAGTTCGGACACACATCGAAACTTTTACGAAAAACCATCCTCGCGTCAGGTCCGAACTTCGAAGTTCGGACCGATGTTCGGACACTTCAAAACCTTCAAAAACAAAAACGCGCCCGATGCACTGTCCGAACTTCCAAGTTCGGACAGATATTCGGACAGCGCGAAACTGACGAAATACAGAGCGAACAAACGCGCAGCAAAAACCAACCAAATCAATGCCAAACTCACCCAAATCCACGGAATGGTAAATCAGTACCCTCGGGGGGTTTAGCCACGCGATTAACAACACAAAACCGAGGCAAAACACCCGATCAAAACACAATTGCAAGACAGAAAAGTTAGAACAAATCAGTCCCCGAGGGTGAGTAAACAACCTCGATTCCATCCCCACTTACTTCGAATTGCAGAGAAGGTTGCACCAATCTCAAGCAGAGCGAAGACCCGACACACCGACAGCGAACAACGCACCACTGATTGCAGAGAACAGCCCCCAAAACAGAATGTAAAATCAGAAAACTGCTTCTCCAAACAGCAAAGAGGCTACCGAAATCACCAACGAACCTACCTGATTAGCAGAGGGGAAGAATCTGAACAGAAGTAGCAGCAGAACCGATGACAAACGCAGCAAGGATCCACACGAACTCAGAAGCACAGCAATGGAGAAGAAGAGAGGGAGAGCGCAGAACTGTCGCGAGAGGGAACGCTCTTCAAAAATAGATCGTGAATTGTAGAAAGAAATAAATGACTTAACCTTCCTTAATTAAGCCTTACCAAAATAAAGAGAGGGGAAATGACCTCCTTGTCCCTCGTCTTTTAAACAAATGCCCGGACGTCCCATTTGCTAAACAAGGTACCACATATCATCAGCAAAGTAATAAAACCGGAATGTTTGTAACGAAATCTGAAAAACGAAAATACGGAGTATTACATGCTTAGTTGCTTGTTTCTAATGCTTTGCTACCTTGAAGTGTGTATGATATTATGATGTGTTGTGGTGTGCTTCACTGCCTTATTATAGCATGTAATTTGAATTAATAATATTCAACCAAGTAGTCGTGTAGCCCGGCAACATATGGGCTACACATATTCATACTCAGCATAGTATTGCTGAGTCCTTTATGTTTACAAGTGTTGAGCTGGAACGTGTCAGAGTGTAGGTGAAGGACTATCCTGGGGGTAGTCTATCTGGGCAAGACTTTTAAGTAGAATGTTTAAATGTATGGGTTGTGACTATGTAGCACTAAACCCTGGATGTACGTTTCAGTTTGTGTTGTTTAATTAAGTACTTATGTTGCAGACTCTCGGTACTTGGTTGTATTTCATGTTGTACTTGGATTTGGTTAAGGTTTTAATTCCAGTCATTCAGACCGTAACTTGGTGTTGGTAGTGTGATTATGTAAACCACGTGGGTGGTTGACGTCTGTGGCACCCAGAGGGAGTTGCGAATCCGCTGCATATACTTATCATGATATCGTTAGGCGCATTGTTTGTACTGCTGTTGAGTTATTCTGGGGTGTTACAGAAAGTGGTATCAGAGCGTAGTTACGCTCTGATGACTGGAGCAGAGAAGTACCCAGTATAGGAAAGCCTGAATTTGGGAAACGGGGTTAAGGGTTAGCAATGTGAGGCACGACTTTACCAGTTAGACCGCTAGGAAGGGCGATAACAACTTGCATTAAGATTCTTGTGTATGTTCTAAACTAACAAACGACATTCTTAGATGTCTGGGCGATGAGGTCAAGGACGAGACCGTGATGCCACAACCCAGGACTACTATCACGCATTGTTCCTGGTCGAGATCACCGTCCAGATGCGGGACAGAGAATTCGCCAAGAAAAGGAAGGCCAAAGATGGTGACTCAGAGGACCGTAAACGGAAGAGTGTGGGCAGGAAGAAGAAGTACTACCCGAGCAGGAGGCGGGAGAAACACCATGGGAGCAGGCCTACAGAGACACTTCAGCTAGGCCACCCAGCTATTGCGGCTAAGCCACTACGCTCCTGCCCATCCAAGGGGTCTGGAGCCGGTCCAAGCAAAAAGACCGAGCGCCGCTTTAACTGCAGGCGAAGCTCGAAGAATCACCCCGGAGTTAATTGCCAGGGTGAACCGGTACAGTGCTTTCACTACAAGAAGCGCGGGCACAGGGCCTTTGAGTGCTTTGCAAATCCCGAGAGCAAGAGCTATAAGCCCAGTTATGGTGCGAGAGGTGACCAGGGAGCGGGATCTCGAGACCCCCAGAAGGCATCTACTCCGAGGCTAGGGGAGGCGGTCTTAAACATCATGGGCCGCACCGAAGGACCAGACACCCCTTCAGCTACAGGTAAAACCTAAAACCTCAAATGACTGTAAAGCATGATCAAATCTTTGTGTGCCAAGTTGTATGACCATGCATGAAATCTGGTAGGTTACTAGTACCACAAAAAAAACTATACTATATATAGCCCCAGACTTGAAGTTCTAACTAGAGCATGAAGTTCAAAGACGTTGCCAAAAGAATAATACCCATTGAGGGACCAATTTTAGAGGCAACTTGGGTCAACATGCTTAGCAGTCGACAGGACCCTACCTTACAAGCGAAGAGGGCCGAAACACCCTAAAATTTAGAAAATAAATAAAGCTTACGTAAGCAATTAATTAAGCCAAGGATGGGATGGAGATAAATTCTTCAATTCGTACCCTCGAGAGATTAATTTTGGTAAACCCCTCGTAAAACCATGAAATAAGAGGATATAGTTCGAGACGAAATTACACCATAAAATTTGTACAATCTATAATGGTTAATGAAGCATGACACAATTTTACACACTAAAGTATAATATTACGGAATTCAATAAATTCCCTGCTCCCTCTCACGTTTCTCTTTATTCTCTAACATAACGAATTTTCTCAGACAATAATTGCAGTTCCCTGAGAAAAACACATTGGTATAGGGATCATAAAAAGAACTCTCGAACCTTGTAAATAATCATTACCATGAGGCACTGGTTACCCACCCCAACACAAAGCAAACAGATAAGAAAATGGCAGTGAATTCGCCACTATGTTCAAACATCTATCGAATATTTTGTTCAAGGAGACCAAATAAAAAGGAGTTGTGTACAATAGAGAATTAAGTTCCAATCATGGAGGAACAAATTCCGAAAGAAGAATTGTTAAAACACCCGCAAGCAATGCAACGGGTAACTGTGGAATTCAACGTTAAAAAAAGATAAACCCTTTGGATCATGTGTATATCATTAACTATGGTTATGAAGGAAATGACCACACATGCAACGTTATTTCGCATAGAATTTAATGCTCATGCACTAACGTTATATGATAGTATTATTTAACCATTTGGTATTGTACCATATATTACATATCACATTATTCATTTTAATAAACTATACTTTAATTTACACTGTATGACTTATAGTATATATATTTATACTAATGTCATAACACTTGTCATTTATCATTTCATGACATTAAAACCATATTGTATATACTTATGTATATACATTTATTCTCGGTTTTACATATATATATTTATATATGTAGTTTTTATTTGATTTAATCATATAATATATAGTTGCATGTATTGTGACAATATTATTTCTTAAACTCCCATTCTAGGTATAAGTTGGTCAACTTGACCTCTTGGTCAAATTAGTTGACTTAGTCAAGCATGTTGACTTGACTAGTTTATCCAAGTACTTTAGTTTACAACATTCATCATAATACATGGTATTATATAATTCATATACTTTGCAATATGCTACTCTTGATTGTATAATTTACAGTTTATCAACTTTATTCATTTATAACACCCATCATTAAATATTATATGGTTCTCAACCATATTTTATACGTATTTCCTACATATATTAGTCATGCCTCTATACACATACAAATATACATGAATTATAAAACTCCTTTCATTAAATGTTACATTTCATTATTTTATGTACGGTGATTATTCTTACTAGTTTGTAATATATTATACAAACTTATATTAAGATTCCTATCTTAATATCATGTAACATTTGTATAATACCATAATAAACTTTTAAAGTTTATTCATTATACTCATTATTATGTAAGTTCATTTAGTCATTATTATCACATTTGTTTTATGTGAATATTCTTACTTATACACGTATTATATCCAATTTAAATACCAATTGTATATATAGAAGTATATATACATCTTCTTACTTCAAATGTTTGTCAAGGTTAATATTACTTAGCCAAGCAATTTTCAACCTCATGATTCAAATTCAATTATACAATATCGCATAATTTAATTTCTCCTATTTAGTATAACAACCATGACAAAAAAAGGACAATTACCGAATATAAATCTTGGATTAAGATATAAGTAGCGATAAGAAACATCACTCATAAAAGGACAATGATGTGGACTTTATTATCCTAAGTAACGGTATTACGGTCCGCCAATACAAACATATTCAAACATGCGATGTCCTAGATAAATTCTAGGCATACACTAAGACCTAAAAGGCTTGTATACATGTGAGCCTCGATTTTAAACCCTATCCTATGTTGATTAAAGTTGATTGGGATCTAGCCGGGTTTTAGGTCCACTTATAACCTAAGATTAATAACTATGTCATATAACAATAATTATTAAAACCTAAGCTAGCTCACTGGAACCTATTATGAGTCGCCACCTAATTTTAACCTAGGATAAATTAGGAAAGGTAGAGTTTGGGTTCGGGGGCTTGGTATTCAACTTATTTAGGGTTCAATTACTTTCATTACCCCTAGAAGACGTTTTTCCTCTACTTAGTTTAATTACGGCCTATTACGAGTCGCTTTAACCTAAGTGCGCGAGCTTCTGTTTTTTTATTTTGTGTTTTTTAGCATTTTTTGACAGAAAATTAAAAAGGAAATTAGGAAATACCTAAACTAGGGTTTCAGAGGCAGAATTAGGTCAAATTTTGTTTCCATCCATGGCGAAGGACCTAATATTTGAACCCACGGACCCTAGTTAACCTATGTGAACATAAAAGTCGAATTAAACAGAAAACACAACTTTGAAAAGTCCGGGGCCACAGACAGGATGTTCGTGGGCCCGAACATTATTTTAGAAAACCTAAATTTTGAAAATTTTGAAATACCGCCACCATCCGGGGGCGTCCGGGCTTACGGACAAGGCGTCCAGGACCCCGGACATAGCGTCCGTGGGTGCGGACCGCCCTCGGATGGCGGCGTTTGGGAGGTTCCCGATGGTGTTTTGAGCTCAAATTTTATGGGTGTGTAGCCTGAAAGATGTACAAGACGTTAGTGATTGAAAGTTTTCAATTTGAAATTGAATTTAATGCGAAACTTAACGAACAAGTTAGAAGGTAGAAACACAAACAAACCTTAATTCAGAAGCAAGGAAAAATCAATTCGGTTAGCAATTTCAACCAGAAGTGTATTAAGACCAGAAGGGTTAGAGAATTTGGTTTTTACCCTGTTTTGATTTCAAAAATTTGTTGTTCCTTCACGTCGGGAATCTCTGAAAGCTTCGTTGGTGGCCGACCCGGTTCGACTTTGACTCGAGCTTCTGACCTCTTCTTCCTTGTGTTGTTAAGCACGTTTTGGTTCTGTATTTGTGGTGTTTTGATGCTTGGAAGTTCAATGAGAGAAGAAAGAATGTGTTTTTGGTGATTTTGGGATGATTTCGGTAGAGTTTCGGTGTTGGGAGTGTTAAAAACGTGGGAGGCAAGTAGACGGATGTGTTTTCTGACTATGGGAATGTTCTCGTCTGCTCTAGGTCGTTTTTGGAAGGTCCTTTTATAGAAAGAGCAAGGCCATGTTGATAGAACAAGATTTTTTATCTAAAACCTTGATTCTGTGCTCTAAGGGAATCTGATTTTTAAAAAATTTTGCAGACCGAGAAAAATTATGAAATTTTAACTGAAGATAAAGGATGATTGTTAAGAATTTTGAGAGTTGGAATCAGGTTATTTTGATAAATAACCGATTAGATAAAAATCTCACAATATGAAATCTCCCATAATTCATAACTTATTATTGGAAAGTCGAAATAACTAAATTCCAACGGCATTAGTCTCTAAAACTCATCCTCTATCTTGTGTTAAAAGTTAATGACATTTTGTTTTGATTTCAGTATTTTCCAGAGGAGAGAGAAAATTGCAAAAATGATTGAATTTCTCTTTTAAATTTTGGGTTAAGGTTCCAAATAAAATAATTTCAGGTTTACGACTGTATGTAGTCATGCTAACCATGTGACAATTTTATTTTAATCTTGAAAACCTTTTTATTTCTATTTTGAGGCTATTTCATGTGTTAATTATTAAAGAAACTTGCTTATTAAAAGCTTAATTTCCAGAATAAATATTATCAGAAAATCATGAAATACCTTACATAATGACTATGATATTTGGAGGTGTTTGGAGATAATGAACAAGTCATATGAAAATAGAAAATCCCGAGAATGTCCTTGGAAAATCCTGCATTGGTGCATTTTGACCATTTTGCCCTTTGTAACACGTATGCCTTTGAGACTACTCCGGGGGGGTTAAAATTTTGGGTATAACAGATTGCCCCCCGTCAACTAGGCTTTATAATGAAGATGAAAAGACTAGTTGATGCCTGAGTGATACCCCAAAATTGTGGATCTTAAAAGACTCTATATGTCGTTTGAAATCTAGTGGGTTGTGTCGAGCTATTCGAAGGCGGTGACTACCTAAAGGAGAAGGAGATGTTGTTGAACTATCGAAGGCGCCAACTACCTGAAATGACGATATGCTGTCGAGCTATTCTAAGGCACTGACTACCTAAAGTGATGAAATGATGCCAGGCTATTCTAAGGCGCTGACTAGCTAAAGTGATGAAAATGATGTCAAGCTATTCTAAGGCGTTGACTACCTATGATAAATGAAATGATGTCAAGATATTCTAAGGCGTTGACTACCTAAAAATGATGAAAATGAAATAATGTGTAGATGCAGGAATGCTGATATGCTAGCGATGCTTATGATCCTGATGATGTTGATGATGCTGATGTTGATGATGCTCGAATGCTTCTGGGGACCGAAACCCGTGCCAATGCTCTTGGCTGGACCCAATGTGGACTTATTGCCATCGCCCCCCAAGCCGGTGTGCAGGGATAACTCCTGGTAAAAACCCTGGGGACTTATTGCCTTCGCCCAACATTCGTTGATCCTAAAGTAAGCTGACATAACACAGGAGGATTTATTGCCATCACCTCGCCAACTTTTCTGTCGCCAGGTCTTGTGACGCGCCTGGATAATGCAACTAGGTCTTATGACGAGCCTATATGAATGAGATGAATGCAATGCGTTTGATGAGAGTGGGTAAGCTAAAGGGTCTTATTACGGGCCTAAAGGAATGCAACTAGGTCTTATGATGAGCCTAAAGGTTGGATCAAGGTCTTATGATGAGCCTAAAGGAATGCAACTAGGTCTTATGACGAGCCTAAAGGATGGTTCTAGGGCTTATGACGAGCCTAAAGGATGATTCTAGGTCTTATGACGAGCCTAAAGGTATGCAACTAGGTCTTATGACGAGCCTAAAGATGGGATCTAGGTCTTATGACGAGCCTAAAGGTTGGATCTAGGTCTTATGACGAGCCTAAGGGATGGTTCTAGGTCTTATGACGAGCCTAAGGGATGGTTCTAGGTCTTATGACGAGCCTACAGGTTGGAACTAGGTCTTATGACGAGCCTAAGGGATTGAGCTCTCTCTTGACTCTGGTGAGTTCTGCTACTCTGGTGAGTTCTGCTACTCTGGTGAGTTCTGCTACTCTGGTGATCTACTCTGGTGAGTTCTGCTACTCTGGTGAGAATCTGTATCTCTGAAGAATCTGAATCTTCGGGGCGAGAATCTGTATCTCTAAAGAATCTGTATCTTCGGGGCGAGAATCTGTATCTTTGAAGAATCTGTATCTTCGGGGCGAGAATCTGTATCTCTGGTCTATGATGAGGATCTCGTACAGATGGATGCAAGGTAAATTTTATGCAAATGATCATGATGAAAGTTGATTATGAAAGTGCCAAACGTGGCAATGATGATGTGCATGTCAAAATACTATCAAAGTGCATGTAGGAAACTTGTCCAAAACAAGAAATCGTTGGAAAATGTACCAAACGTGGCAATGTTAAGGATCAAAAATTGTCCAAAGCAAGACATTTCTAGAAAGTGTGCCAAATGTGACCATGATGAGGTTTGTGAAACCGAAGTGTTTGAAGGAAAGTTGTTGAAGACAAGAAATTGTTGAAAGAGGTGCCAAACGTGGTAGTGTTTGAAGAAAATTCTGTTTACTGAAAAGGAAAGTGAAATTATCATTTCCTGACCATAGACTTCGTACTTGTAATTTATCTCATAGGAGATGAACATACCATCGGTGGGGTATGGTGTATGATGTAAAGGTAAGGGCTTATGTGGGCCTGTGTAGTGGTTTGGGCCTGTGTGGAGTATGGTGTGAATGTAAGGGCTTATGCGAGCCTGTGTGATGTATGATGTGAAAGGTAAGGGCTTATGCGGGCCGGTGGTGTATGATGGTGGTGGTGATGCTTGAGCTTTGGGTTCCAATTGGTGTTGACATGGCAATTGTTGGAACCAACAATTGCCCCCAGTATTTTTGCTTAGGACAATCTGAGCTAAAGTTCATGGTAATCGATCGGAACGATCGATTGCCCCCAGTATTTTCTTTGATTAAACGCGCTAACGAGTCCCGTCCTCACAGGGTCAAGGCTTATGTTTTGAGGTGGTGCTTCCTAACCTATACTCGACGTGTTTGGTGTTTGCACTAGTTTCTCACTTACGGTCACGACTTCTAGACCATTGAATTTGACATTTGGTGGATTTATGCATTCGATCTGTTACTTTCACGTGATTAGATACACAACTATCAAGTCGGAAGTCTTTAAAGTTTATAACGTGGCCATAGGGTGTGATGAAAGACGACGGGATCATGGAGGGATATTTGAGGTATGTAGAGCTTAAATGGGTGACCGAAGCTGCAACTTGTGTCTTCTTTTAGATTCATCTTCCTTGTCTTGAAGTCGTCTAGCTGCTTCATGTTGACGTTGTTTTCGAGCTTCTGGACCTGGACTTTTGAAGTTGTCCTTTACACCATTTCTCTTTTTGTCATTTGGATTTCTTCGAGGCATTTCGGGTTTGCCTTTTTATTTTATCCTTTCTTGACTTTGCCTTCGGGGTTCTTGTGTTTCCCGGTTTTGGGCTTTGAGAGCTGTTTTGATGTGAGCTCTTTAGATCTTGTGTCACTCTGGGACCGTTTGCGCATCACTTCATCATGCTGATAACGGCGTTGTTTCTTTGGACTGATGAGAATGTTATCTGAGAGTCTGACTCCTCACTTCCTTTGGTCACCGGGTCGGACATTCATCATCGGCTAGGCTATTTTGTGGAGTTCATAATATCAAAAGGGATATATGAAAGGCTCAGCGGGGGTGCCTAGGGTTTAACGTCAGGGTTCACAAGCTTTTGGCTATGTGGTGCCGTACCTAGGTGCTTCGTCATTCCTGATAGTTGTGTATCCGCTCCTTGTTACTTTCCGTAGGTCTAAGAGTAAATTTACAAATTTTCTCCTTCGGTCATAGTTATGTCCTTTACCTCACCTTTGAATGTGGTCTCACCGGAGTCGTGCAAAAATGACACGCTCGTTCACTCATGGTTTTTCCGCTCAAGGCACTCTCGTGAATTTCACTCAGAGACTAGTTCACACGCTTAAACGAAAGATTAAAGATGACGATCCTAAGCTCAGATTGCCCCCAGTATTGATTTGGGGTTTATGACATCACTTAAACAGATGTGGATTTTGGAATGCTTTGTGGAGGTTTTGAGATAGACTGTGGTGTGTGGACGGACATGTTCACCCTTTTTTAGAAACAAAAGACGAGTCGTTCTATTCTGTTGTCTGAAAATAATATTTCATGATTCTTTTTCTTGAAAAACATTTTTTTGTTTTTGCTTTGTTAAATGAATGCACAAGAAATTCACAAACGGAACTATGATATATTTCACGAATGGAAAGATAACATCAAAAATTGTAATGTTAGGAAAACTACCTAAAATGATAAAGGAAGCTAGCTACCATAAATGTTAGAAGAATGACTAAGAAATAAAAACTACTAAATCGAGAACACTTCTAAAATAGTGATGTTGAACTGTCTGATGCCAATGTGCTGAAAGACTCGAGTTGTTGACCGTCGGGATGCCATTGACCATGATTGTCTTCCTTTCAAACTTCGAGTAGGCCCTATAAAATGTTTGAACTAGGAATGCCTATGGGTTATGTAGGAAGTAACTGGACCTGAGTCTTCGGCAAGCTGAGAGTGAAGTGCATAGATTAGAGTGATTCCTAGACTAGAACTAACATGTAGGCCCGAATCCCTTTAATCCAGAAATTGAGCAAACAAGCTGAAGGAAATCACATGGACCGTGAATGGGCCACTGGGCCGAGGGATAAGCCTTGAGGTCTAAGATTCGTTTGATGCTCTTGTTGGGCCTTGAAGCCGAAAACTGAAATGAATGAGTTATGCAAACTATCTTGGATTCAAATGTTTTATGGGCTGAAATTCTGGATTGAGAGCGAAGCTCATGGGCCAAAACTATGAATTGGTCTGTGGGCTCAAATGGAATGAGTTATGAGTGTGGTACTTGGGCCAGAATGATTGCTCTATATGTGAACTGGAATTTGGGCCGAGTGATTTTGGTTGGGCCTAAAAGATGGCACCTAGATCTAGGGTATTGGGTTAGGGTCATGATAAGAAGTCTACCTAGACTAGAATGAGCCCTTGGGCCGGAATGTGTTTGGGCCGGAATGTGTTTGGGCCTGAAGTAAAGCGCATGAGCTGGAATGGTCCCTAAATCACGAATGGGCCTAACTTTCTTTGGGTCAGAGAAGATGGTTGCTAAGCCCAAGAAGGTTATATTTTTAGGACTTGTGAGTAATTTCAAGTTCAGGTGAATTTCTATTTTATGGGCCTAGAACTAATTGGATAATTCAAATTGGGCCAGAAGAGAAGTCATCTAAACTTTTGGGCCGAAGCCCGAACAAATAACTCACACATTCAAATCAAGCAAGGCCTTTGGGCCGCAAACAATAAAGCTGTGATATCGGGTTGGGCCGAGTTGATGTAGGAAAATTTCCTATCAATTTCTAGGCCAGGTAGTGGGCCAATCATGCAGGTAAACAAGGCCCACACAAATTCAACATGTCCTCACTAGACACTAAAATCAAACCGGGTATGGATCGATCCGGAGAGGTGCTTGGGGCATGGGCCCAGGTCGCCACAAAGGAATAGGGCTTGCACGCAATTCTCTTTGGGCTTCCCCACATTTTTCACATCACCTGAAGGTGTGCATCTACGGACGGGTCTTTGACTGACCGAACAATGGGCAAGGTAAGGATACGGCCAAGAAAATGCTAGGGGCTAAAGCCCAGGTATTAAGGGGGTGTGGTTAGACGACACCCTCCTCTTTTCCCCACTTATTCACATCACCTGAAAGGTGTGAGTCCCTGACAGGGGACCCTCAAACGGGTCCTGGGGTGAAATCGGTTTGTGTGAACCCTCGCTCTCATATGGTGCAAAGGTGTAGAAATTAAAGTGCACACAAAAGTAAACAAACAAAGTAATAAAGCCATAAATAAACAATTTCGAGTTAAGCCCTCTTTCTTAAAGTTAAACAAGTTTAAATTAAGAATTTTGTCCCCAGCAGAGTCGCCAGTCTGTGAGCCTCGATTTTAAACCCTATCCTATGTTAATTGAATTTGATTGGGATCTAGCCGGGTTTTAGGTCCACTTATAACCTAATATTAATAACTATGTCATATAACAATAATTATTAAAACCTAAGCTAGCTCACTGGAACCTATTATGAGTCGCCACCTAATTTTAACCTAGGATAAATTAGGAAAGGGAGAGTTCGGGTTCAGGGGCTTGGTATTCGACTTATTTAGGGTTCAATTACTTTCATTACCCCTAGAAGTTGTTTTTCCTCTACTTAGTTTAATTACGGCTTATTACGAGTCGCTTTAACCAAATTGTGCGAGCTTCTGTTTTTTATTTTGTGTTTTTTAGCATTTTTTTGACAGAAAATTAAAAGGAAATTAAAAAATACCTAAACTAGGGTTTCGGAGGCAGAATTAGGTCAAATTTTGTTTCCGTCCGTGGCGACGGACCTAATGTCCGAACCCACGGACCCTAGTTAACCTATGTGAACATAAAAGTCGAATTAAACAGAAAACGCAACTTTGAAAAGTCCGGGGCCACGGACAGGATGTCCGTGGGCCCGGACATTATTTTAGAAAACCTAAATTTTGAATATTTCGAAATACGCCACCGTCCGAGGGCGTCCGGGCTTACGGACAAGGCATCCGGGACCCCGGACATAGCGTCCAAGGGTGCGGACCGCCCTTGGACGGCGGCGTTTGGGAGGTTCCCGATGGTGTTTTGAGCTCAAATTTTATGGGTGTGTAGCCTAAAAGATGTACAAGACGTTAATGATTGAAAGTTTTCAATTTGAAATCGAATTTAATGCGAAACTTAACGAACAAGTTAGAAGGCAGAAACACAAACAAACCTTAATTCAGAAGCAAGGAAAAATCAATTCGGTTAGCAATTTCAACCAGAAGTGTATTTAGGCCAGAAGGGTTAGAGAATTTGGTTTTTACCCTGTTTTGATTTCGAAAATTTGTTGTTCCTTCGTCGGGAATCTCTGAAAGCTTCGTTGGTGGCCGACCCGGTTCGACTTTGACCCGAGCTTCTGACCTCTTCTTCCTTGTGTTGTTAAGCACGTTTTGGTTCTGTATTTGTGGTGTTTTGATTCTTGGAAGTTCAATGGGAGAATAAAGAATGTGTTTTGGTGATTTTGGGATGATTTCGGTAGAGTTTCGGTGTTAGGAGTGTTAAAAACGTGGGAGGCAAGTAGACGGATGTGTTTTCTGACTATGGGAATGTTCTCCTCTGCTCTAGGTCGTTTTTGGAAGGTCCTTTTATAAAGAGCAAGGCCATGTTGATAGAACAAGATTTTTATCTAAAACCCTGATTTGTGCTCTAAGGAATCTGATTTTTTAAAATATGTTGCAGGCGAAAATTATGAAATTTTAACTGAAGACAAAAGTGATATTTAAGAATTTAGAGTTGGAATCAGTTAGTTTGATAAATAACCGATTAGATAAAAATCTCACAATATGGAATCTCCCATAATTCATAACTTATTATTGGAAAGTCGAAATAACGAAATTCCAACGGCATTAGTCTCTAAAAATCATCCTCTATCTTGTGTTAAAAGTTAATGACATTTTGTTTTGATTTCGGTATTTTCCAGAGGAGATAGAAAATTGAAAAAATGATTGAATTTCTGTTTTAAATTTTGGGTTAAGGTTCCAAATAAAATAATTTCAGGTTTACGACTGTATGTAGTCATGCTAACCATGTGATAATTTTATTTTAATCTTGAAAACCTTTTTATTTCTATTTTGAGGCTATTTCATGTGTTAATTATTAAAGAAACTTGCTTATTAAAAGCTTAATTTCCAGAATAAATATTATCAGAAAATCATGAAATACCTTTCATAATGACTATGATATTTTGAGGTGTTTGGAGATAATGAACAAGTCATATGAAAAAGAAAATCCCGAGAATGTCCCTGGAAAATCCTGCATTGGTGCATTTTGACCATTTTGCCCTTTGTAACACGTATGCCTTTGAGACTACTCCGGGGGGGTTAAAATGGGTTGTGTCGAGCTATTCGAAGGCGGTGACTACCTAAAGGAGAAGGAGATGTTGTTGAACTATTCGAAGGCGCCAACTACCTGAAATGACGATATGATGTCGAGCTATTCTAAGGCTCTGACTACCTAAAGTGATGAAAATGATGCCAAGCTATTCTAAGGCGCTGACTAGCTAAGTGTGAAAATGATGTCAAGCTATTCTAAGGCGTTGACTACCTATGATAAATGAAATGATGTCAAGATATTCTAAGGCGTTGACTACCTAAAAATGATGAAAATGAAATAATGTGTAGATGCAGGAATGCTGATATGCTAGCGAAGCTTATGATGCTGATGATGTTGATGATGCTGATGTTGATGACACTCGGATGCTTCTGGGGACCGAAACCCGTGCCAATGCTCCTAGCTGGACCCAATGTGGACTTATTGCCATCGCCCCCCAAGCCGGTGTGCAGGGATAACTCCTGGTAAAAACCCTGGGGACTTATTACCTTCGCCCACCATTCGTTGATCCCAAAGTAAGCTGACATAACACAGGAGGATTTATTGCCATCACCTCGCCAACTTTTCTGTCGCCAGGTCTTGTGACGCGCCTGGATAATGCAACTAGGTCTTATGACGAGCCTATATGAATGAGATGAATGCAATGTGTTTGATGAGAGTGGGTAAGCTAAAGGGTCTTATTACGAGCCTAAAGGAATGCAACTAGGTCTTATGACGAGCCTAAAGGTTGGATCTAGGTCTTATGATGAGCCTAAAGGAATGCAACTAGGTCTTATGACGAGCCTAAAGGATGGTTCTAGGGCTTATGACGAGCCTAAAGGATGGTTCTAGGTCTTATAACGAGCCTAAAGGTATGCAACTAGGTCTTATGACGAGCCTAAAGATGGGATCTAGGTCTTATGACGAGCCTAAAGGTTGGATCTAAGTCTTATGACAAGCCTAAGGGATGGTTCTAGGTCTTATGACGAGCCTAAGGGATGGTTCTAGGTCTTATGACGAGCCTACAGGTTGGAACTAGGTCTATGACGAGCCTAAGGGATTGAGCTCTTCTACTCCGGTGAGTTCTGCTACTCTGGTGAGTTCTGCTACTCTGGTGAGAATCTGTATCTCTGAAGAATCTGAATCTTCGGGGCAAGAATCTGTATCTCTGAAGAATCTTGGGCGAGAATCTGTATTTCTGAAGAATCTGTATCTTCGGGACGAGAATCTGTATCTCTGGTCTATGATGAGAGTCTCGTAAAGATGGATGCAAGGTAAATTTTATGCAAATGATCATGATGAAAGTTGATTATGAAAGTGCCAAACGTGGCAATGATGATGTGCATGTCAAAATACTATCAAAGTGCATGTAGGAAACTTGTCCAAAACAAGAAATCGTTGGAAAATGTACCAAACATGGCAATGTTAAGGATCAAAAATTGTCCAAAGCAAGACATTTCTAGAAAGTGTGCCAATTGTGACCATGATGAGGTTTGTGAAACCGAAGTGTTTGAAGGAAAGTTGTTGAAGACAAGAAATTGTTGAAAGAGGTGCCAAACGTGGTAGTGTTTGAAGAAAATTCTGTTTACTGAAAAGGAAAGTGAAATTATCATTTCCTGACCATAGACTTCGGACTTGTAATTTATCTCATAGGAGATGAACATACCATCGGTGGGGTATGGTGTATGATGTAAAGGTAAGGGCTTATGTGGGCCTGTGTAGTGGTTTGGGCCTGTGTGGTGTATGGTGTGAATGTAAGGGCTTATGCGAGCCTGTGTGATGTATGATGTGAAAGGTAAGGGCTTATGCGGGCCGGTGGTGTATGATGGTGGTGGAGATGCTTGAGCTTTGGGTTCCAATTGGTGTTGACATGGCAATTGTTGGAACCAACAATTGCCCCCAGTATTTTTGCTTAGGACAATCTGAGCTAAAGTTCATGGTAATCGATCGGAACGATCGATTGCCCCCAGTATTTTCTTTGATTAAACGCGCTAACGAATCCCGTCCTCACAGGGTCAAGGCTTATGTTTTGAGGTGATGCTTCCTAACCTATACTCGACGTGTTTGGTGTTGACACTCGTTTCTCACTTACGATCATGACTTCTAGACCAATGAATTTGACATTTGGTGGATTTACGCATTCGATCTGTTACTTTCACGTGATTAGATACACAACTATCAAGTCGGAAGTCTTTAAAGCTTATAACGTGGCCACAGGGTGTGATGAAAGACGACGGGATCATGGAGGGATAATTGAGGTATGTGGAGCTTAAATGGGTGACCGAAGCTGCAACTTGTGTCTTCTCTTTGATTCATCTTCCTTGTCTTGAAGTCGTCTAGCTACTTCATGTTGGCGTTGTTTTCGAGCTTCTGGACCTGGACTTTTGAAGTTGTCCTTTACACCATTTCTCTTTTTGTCATTTGGATTTCTTCGAGGCACTTCGGGTTTGCCTTTTTGTTTTATCCTTTCTTGACTTTGCCTTCGGGGTTCTTGTGTTTCCCGGTTTTGGGCTTTGAGAGCTATTTTGATGTGAGCTCTTTAGATCCTGTGTCACTCTGGGACCATTTGCGGATCACTTCGTCATGGTGATACCGGTGTTGCTTCTTTGGACTAATGAGAATGTTATCTGAGAGTCTGACTCCTCGCTTCCTTTGGTCACCGGGTCGGAGATTCATCATCGGCTTGGCTATTTTGTGGAGTTCATAATATCAAAAGGGATATATGAAAGGCTCAGCGGGGGTGCCTAGGGTTTAACGTCAGGGTTCACAAGCTTTTGGCTATGTGGTGCCGTACCTAGGTGCTTCGTCATTCCTGATAGTTGTGTATCCGCTCTTTGTTACTTTCCGCAGGTCTAAGAGTAAATTTACAAATTTTCCCCTTCGGTCATAGTTATGCCGTTTACCTCACCTTTGAATGTGGTCTCACTGGAGTCGTGCAAAAATGACACGCTCGTTCGCTCATGGTTTTTCCGCTCAAGGCACTCTCGTGAATTTCACTCAGAGACTAGTTCACACGCTTAAACGAAAGATTAAAGACGACGATCCTGAGCTCAGATTTCCCCCAGTATTGATTTGGGGTTTATGACATCACTTAAACAGATGTGGATTTTGGATTGCTTTGTGGAGGTTTTGAGATAGACTGTGGTGTGTGGACGGACATGTTCACCCTTTTTTAGAAACAAAAGACGAGTCGTTCTATTCTGTTGTCTGAAAATAATTATTTCATGAATCTTTTTCTTGAAAAACATTTTTTTGTTTTTGTTTTGTTAAATGAATGCACAAGAAATTCACAAACGGAACTATGCTATATTTCACGAATGGAAAGATAACATCAAAAATTTTAATGTTAGGAAAACTACCTAAAATGATAAAGGAAGCTAGCTACCATAAATGTTAGAAGAATGACTGAGAAAAGAAAACTACTAAATCGAGAAAACTTCTAAAATAGTGATGTTGAACTGTCTGATGCCAACGTGCTGAAAGACTCGAGTTGTTGACCGTCGGGACGCCATTGACCATGATTGTCTTCCTTCCAAACTTCGCGTAGGCCCTATAAAATGTTTGAACTAGGAATGCCTATGGGTTATGTAGGAAGTAACTGGACCCGAGTCTTCGCCAAGCTGAGAGTGAAGTGCATAGATTAGAGTGATTCCTAGACTAGAACGAACATGTAGGCCCGAATCCCCTTAATCCAGAAATTGAGCAAACAAGCTGAAGGAAATCACATGGACCGTGAATGGGCCACTGGGCCGAGGGATAAGCCTTGAGGTCTAGGATTCGTTTGATGCTCTTGTTGGGCCTTGAAGCCGGAAACTGAAATGAATGAGTTATGCAAACTATCTTGGATTCAAATGTTTTATGGGCTGAAATTCTGGATTGAGAGCGAAGCTCATGGGCCAAAACTATGAATTGGTCTATGGGCTCAAATGGAATGAGTTATGAGTGTGGTACTTGGGCCAGAATGATTGCTCTATATGTGAACTGGAATTTGGGCCGAGTGATTTTGGTTGGGCCTTAAAGATGGCACCTAGATCTAGGGTTTTGGGTTAGGGTCATGATAAGAAGTCTACCTAGACTAGAATGAGCCCTTGGGCCGGAATGTGTTTGGGCCTGAAGTAAAGCGCATGAGCTGGAATGGTCCCTAAATCACGAATGGGCCTAACTTTCTTTGGGTCAGAGAAGATGGTTGCTAAGCCCAAGAAGGTTTTATTTTCAGGACTTGTGAGTAATTTCAAGTTCAGGTGAATTTCTTTTTTATGGGCCTAGAACTAATTGGATAATTCAAATTGGGCCATAAGAGAAATCATCTAAACTTTTGGGCCGAAGCCCGAACAAATAACTCACACATTCAAATCAAGCAAGGCCTTTGGGCCGCAAACAATAAAGCCGTGATATCGGGTTGGGCCGAGTTGATGTAGGAAAAGTTCCTATCAATTTCTAGGCCGGGTAGTGGGCCGATCATGCAGGTAAACAAGGCCCACACAAATTCAACATGTCCTCACTAGACGTTAAAATCAAACCGGGTATGGATCGATCCGGAGAGGTGCTTGGGGCATGGGCCCAGGTCGCCACAAAGGAATAGGGCTTGCACGCAATTCTCTTTGGGCTTCCCCACTTTTTTCACATCACCTGAAGGTGTGCGTCTACGGACGGGTCTTTGACTAACCAAACAATGGGCTAGGTAAGGATACTGCCTAGAAAATGCTAGGGGCTAAAGCCCAGGTATTAAGGGCGTGTGGTTAGACGAAACCCTCCTCTTTTCTCCCACTTATTCACATCACCTGATGGGTGTGAGTCCTTGACAGGGGACCCTCAAACGGGTCCCGGGGTGAAATCGGTTTGTGTGAACCCTCGCTCTCATATGATGCAAAGGTGTAGAAATTAAAGTGCGCACAAAAGTAAACAAACAAAGTAATAAAGCCATAAACAAACAATTTCGAGTTAAGCCCTTTTCTTAAAGTTAAACAAGTTTAAATTAAGAATTTTGTCCCCAGCAGAGTCGCAGGTCTGTGAGCCTCGATTTTAAACCCTATCCTATGTTGATTAAAGTTGATTGGGATCTAGCCGGGTTTTAGGTCCACTTATAACCTAAGATTAATAACTATGTCATATAACAATAATTATTAAAACCTAAGCCAGCTCACTGGAACCTATTATGAGTCGCCACCTAATTTTAACCTAGGATAAATTAGGAAAGGTAGAGTTCGGGTTCGGGGGCTTGGTATTCGACTTATTTAGGGTTCAATTACTTTCATTACCCCTAGAAGTCATTTTTCCTCTACTTAGTTTAATTACGGCTTATTACGAGTTGCTTTAACCTAAGTGCGCGAGCTTCTGTTTTTTTATTTTGTGTTTTTAAGCATTTTTTTGACAGAAAATTAAAAAGGAAATTAAAAAAAACCTAAACTAGGGTTTCGGAGGCAGAATTAGGTCAAATTTTGTTTCCGTCCGTGGCGACGAACCTAATGTCCGAACCCACGGACCATAGTTAACCTATGTGAACATAAAAGTCGAATTAAACAGAAAACGTAACTTTGAAAAGTCCGGGGCCACGGCCAGGATGTCCGTGGGCCCGGACATTATTTTAGAAAACCTAAATTTTGAAAATTTTGAAATACCGCCACCGTCCGGGGGTGTCCGGGCTTACGGACAAGGTGTCCGGGACCCCGGACATAGCGTCCGTGGGTGCGGACCGCCCTTGGACGGCGGCATTTGGGAGGTTCTCGATGGTGTTTTGAGCTCAAATTTTATGGGTGTGTAGCCTAAAAGATGTACAAGACATTAGTGATTGAAAGTTTTCAATTTGAAATCGAATTTAATGCGAAACTTAACGAACAAGTTAGAAGGCAGAAACACAAACAAACCTTAATTCAGAAGCAAGGAAAAATCAATTCGGTTAGCAATTTCAACCAGAAGTGTATTTAGACCAGAAGGGTTAGAGAATTTGGTTTTTACCCTATTTTGATTTCGAAAATTTGTTGTTCTTTCACGTCGGGAATCTCTGAAAGCTTCATTGGTGGCCGACCCGGTTCGACTTTGATGATTTTGGGATGATTTCGGTAGAAGAAAGAATGTGTTTTTGGTGATTTTGGGATGATTTCGGTAGAGTTTCGGTGTTGGGAGTGTTGGAAACATGGGAGGCAAGTAGACGGATGTGTTTTCTGACTATGGGAATGTTCTCCTCTACTCTAGGTCGTTTTTTGAAGGTCCTTTTATAGAAAGAGCAAGGCCATGTTGATAGAACAAGATTTTTATCTAAAACCCTGATTTTGTGCTCTAAGGGAATCTGATTTTTTAAAATATGTTGCAGGCCGAGAAAATTATGAAATTTTAACTGAAGACAAAGGATGATATTTAAGAATTTTTAGAGTTGGAATCAGGTTAGTTTGATAAATAACCGATTAGATAAAAATCTCACAATATGGAATCTCCCATAATTCATAACTTATTATTGGAAAGTCGAAATAACGAAATTCCAATGGCATTAGTCTCTAAAAATCATCCTCTATCTTGCGTTAAAAGTTAATGACATTTTGTTTTGATTTCGGTATTTTCCGGAGGAGAGAGAAAATTGCAAAAATGATTGAATTTCTCTTTTAAATTTTGGGTTAAGGTTCCAAATAAAATAATTTCAGGTTTATGACTGTATGTAGTCATGCTAACCATGTGACAATTTTATTTTAATCTTGAAAACCTTTTTATTTCTATTTTGAGGCTATTTCATGTGTTAATTATTAAAGAAACTTGCTTATTAAAAGCTTAATTTCCAGAATAAATATTATCAGAAAATGATGAAATACCTTTCATAATGACTATGATATTTGGAGGTGTTTGGAGATAATGAACAAGTCATATGAAAATAGAAAATCCCGAGAATGTCCCAGGAAAATCCTGCATTGGTACATTTTGACCATTTTGCCCTTTGTAACACGTATGCCTTTGAGACTACTCCGGGGGGGGTTAAAATTTTGGGTATAACAATACACTTGACAAATTATTCACTATAACACCTAGGGTTGAACCTTAGGCAAGGAAATTAAGAGAACTTAATCTTATGGAGAGACATTGAATACGGTGCGGATGGATCACCTAAATCCATATCTATAAATACGGTGCGGATGGATCACCTATATCCATACTATATCTATAAATACGGTGCGGATGGATCACCTATATCCATATCTATAAATACGGTGCGGATGGATCACCTATATCCATACTATATCTATGAATACGGTGCGGATGGATCACCTATATCCATACTATATCTATGAATACGGTGCGGATGGATCACCTATATCCATACTATATCTATGAATACGGTGCAGATGGATAACCTATAGCCATACTATATCTCCAAATACGGTGCGGATGGATCACCTAAATCCATACTATATCTATAAATATGGTGCGGATGGATCACCTATATCCATATTAGGCTCAAGAGAGGATGACTGAAACAAGTCCACTCAATAATATGGTAACTGGGAATGAAAAGAACTCATAATATCAGGAGGATACGAAAGTATGTACCAATATACCATTAAATTTATGGAAACAATCATATGTGCATATATATAAGACAAAAAGGGTATTGTAATACAAATACGACCTTGGAACTTATAACATATAGGTATACTTATATTATCGATACAAGAATGAGCAAATGTATACATGTACCCATTTAGATGTATACATAGTTGGAAAATTTAAAGGATTAATTCAAGAATTGATGGCCAGATGACTAGAAGCATGGAGGGTAATAATTAAATTGGTTGATTGTTGTTGGACGTGCAAGTTGAACTTAACCCTGGTCAGGTCAAGTGATACTGAGCACAAAGTGGGGTGAAAGGATAGTTCAACACTTACGCTGACCATGTAAGAGTTGGATAACTCTCGAAACCTCCTACAAGTGGACACATGAACTACAAATAGGTGGGAAATTTCATAAGTCAGGAGTAGAAAAGTACGAAGGATGCGATCTATCAATATAGATGATACGAGTGGGTAGAATACATTGATACATGATCCGAAACTTAGAGGTTACAACCTCAGAAACTTCTAACATATATAGTTTGGCAATCTTTCGACTGAAACTAAATGAAATCAACCAGCAGTGTTAAGGCTATAATTGGGCTGAAGAATAAAGATTACTTAGAGACGAAAAAAACATCTAAATTGAATGTACACATTAAGGGATAAAAGAAGGTAGTAATGCTAGGAGAGTAAACTAGCTAGCTACACATGAATATGAGCGGTAATATAAACTAAACAAATCGTGGTAACAACGACACGTCGGTAACATTCAAATACTAAGAACTAAATTATTAAAGCCCAAAGGGGTAAGCCAGAAACAACAATTCAGACGCTTAAAAGTGAACCAAAATCATGAATATCCAACCTCCAAAGGAAATGAATAGACAAATTACAACCCATATAAATTAAAATACCCCTTGTCAGTCAGGAGAACTTTACTACTATTATAAGGATACCACTGAACCCTGCACCACATTGGGAAGCCGAAGGTTATCAGAGTCCCACAGCAGAAGCTAGTGGGCCGTATCTCCCATTTACCGGTTGAATAACAAGTGACATACCGGCCAATACCTTAGACCCAGAGGGGTTAAGCCCGAGTCCGTTATAGATCGGTATGGATACCGATAAGAATCCTTGTGACATAAAATAAGCCATTAACAAGGGCAAAATTGCATAGAAGCTAGAATTGAAATACCCCAAATCTAAATAATATTATTAAATCATTATTTATTGGAATATAATCCAAATATGAATCATTTCACGTACGCATGCAAACCCATGCATGAAAACGTTACGAAAAAATAGTCGTTTCTCCATAAACGCTAAAACGCCTTAGAAGCATATGGTCAAACATGACCTTGTATGACCCTCTAATATTCAAACCAAATGGTCATACAATTATTATATGAATATATAAATATATTCCCTAAGCTAAATTCAGTCAAAACGAAAAACGCTCGGGAGTGCTCACGCCCGCTCCTTAAAGCACGAAAAGTCCGGAGGAGTGCCGAGGTGGCACCAACTCCTATAAAATTAATTCCTTGAGTTCCTAACATCATTATTAACCATTATAAAGAGAACCCATGAAGTGGTTTCTCAAAATTCAGCAAAAACCACAGGAGGATTTCTTAGCGCTCCTTTTTGCCCGGGTGTGTCCCGATGGCCCGTAAATTATGTCACGGGTGGATGTAACCCCATATAACCCAATGTAACATCTTAGTATATGTTTATTTACTATAATAAGTGTTTACAAACACTTGGAACTCATAAAAACAAATTGTTTCCCAAAATTTCCTTAGAGCACAAAACACACCTTGGGTGTCACGAAAACGCGTTTTACGCAATTGCCTTGTAGTTTTTGACATGCCACGAATTGGTAATCTTAAATAGGGTTAAAATGACCTTCTAAATCAGTTGGTGTGACTAGTCAACAAGACTCTCTATAGGGGCCGATTTTGAGAGCAAAAACTAGTATAAAAATTGCATTAAAAGTTTGTAAAAGGCATAGAACATGGTGACTCACCTTCCCATGTGTTATATTACTTAATTTCAAAGTATGTAGGTCTCATATGACCAGCAAGCTGTCGAAATTAGGCCATGGAATAAGGCCATGTGAGCTAGAACAAAAACAAATGAGAAAAAGCAAAAAGTAGATCTAGAATTCACTTTTCTAGATTCCTTCTTTTCCATGTGACCTAACATGCTTGTCCTTGGCTCTTCAATGTCAATTAAGACACCCCATTTGACCCTTGAATTCGTGACTCTACAAGGGAGGAAGAAGACAAGCCTAACTTAGAAAAATCAAAAGAATAACTTACCTAAATTACCTTGTCTTCTAGCTCACAATTATTTCCTTTCCAACTCTTGCCTTGTCACACACCACATGCACGAAATTATGCTGGAAAGGAGGCTTTTATTGAGCCAATAACTCATTGAATAAACTAAGGAAAAGTAAAGTCATTTGACATTAAAAATTGACAAAACAAAATCAAATTCCAATTGTCCTCTTTCATTTACGTGAGCTAGGTCTCATTTCCATCCTTGCACATTTCCTCCACGGTTTGGTAAGGCTCCTCCTCTCTCTTCTAGCTTCATCTTCTTCCTTTGAAGCTCTTAAGTCCATCAATGGAGTTTTAACTTCTATCTTCATCTTTAAGGTAATTTCCTAGCATTTCTTGGCAAGTCTTGAAGCAAAACTCTTCCTAGCATAACAAGGTGTGTTCGGCTTCATTTAGTTCTCCAAGGAGATTGTCCAAACCAACATTAAACCAAGGAGCATCTCAAGGTAGGTTTTAAAGCTTGAAAATCCTTAAAGCACATTTTTATGTGTAACCAAGTTCTACTTCTTCTAAGTCTCTCTTCTTCTTCATTTTGATGAAGGAAAACTTGTTCTTCATCCACCTTAGGAGTGCCGAACTTATAAGGAGAAAAAGCCTAAGGTAAAGTCTTATAAAACTACTTACAAATCTACTTAAGATCTTTGTTGAAGATCTAACTCCTAAACACCTCCACCTCTTGCATAAAACCGAAGAGGAGCATCAAGTTTACCTAGGAGAAAGCTTGGAGATTCGAGAAGAAGTTCAAGCACTTAACCACCCTTGTTAAGAAGTAAGTTTACTAAGTAAATCTTTATGTTATAAGCTTTGTTAAGCTTCTAAAAATTATACAAAAATTATGTACACCTCCTAGGTTAAATAATACCGAAGCTATATGGTTTTATATGCCAAAAATATAACCTATAACATATAAGGAAAATATTTACCTTAAGACACATTTTTGTGTCACAAATTTTAGTTATGTTAAATATCATTTCATGCCGAATTATCAAGGGCAAAAGTTCTTTATTTTGAGCTTAGAATTTATACAAGACATTACAATAATTTATACATGAGTTATATAACTCCTATGAATTTATTTATAATTATCTAGACATATAAATCCACTTTTATATACTATAGGGTCACTAAATAATTATGGCCGAATGCTCTAATTGGAAAATAGGTTTTAATGACCTACTTAGGTATATAAACTTATATCATAAAGTTTGGTGAGTTAAAAATTTTTATTGGTGAGCTTAATGACTAACTAATTAGTTATGTGGCTTAAATATAATTTTTACAAGTTTGATGCCTTTATTGTTAAAGCCGAGAACTAAAGGGTATTAGTGTAATTATGATATATAAGGTTAGGAATTAAGTTTATGAATTTTAGATAATTTAAACAAGCCTTAAAATAACTTTTATAAAGTTTTGCGCTATTATGTAATTTATAAAGTTGATATGAAAGTTTGTAAATTATTAGTGGGCGAATTGATAATTAAGAGAATCATTGAGTTCACTTTCGAATTTTGAAGAATAAATATTTAGACTTTAGATTATAAGTTATTAAGATACTAATATAAAGTTTTGGGATGAAATTGTAATTAAGGAAAATAAATGACATAGCCGAATTACTTTGGGGTTAGTTTGGTAATTTAAGAATTTACATATATATTCGGCATTTATGGAGAATTAAAATTAAAACTATAGTTTATAAGACATTATGCCAAAGTTTATAAGGTTTGTGGTTAAATTGTAATTATGGGAAATAAAATATTATTGCCGAGAATTTAAGGGCTAAGTGTTATTTTTGAAGTTATAGTACTTAAAAGCTATATACTAAAATATTAGTGTGACTATGTAATTTAGCTAAATAAGAAGTTAAAACTCTATAATATGAGATTAGAATTTAAATATAAAGTTCATGAATTAATGTGGTTGTTTTTGTAAATAACTGAAATATAAGGGTAAGAATTTAGATTTTAAAATAAGTCCTATATGGATATTTTGAGGAATTAGAAGAAGAATTTTAATTAAAGGAATTATGGAATTAGAACTATGGCTTATATAGTTATAAGGAAGTTAAAGGAAAACAATAATATTATTTATGACTAAAGGAGAATAATGAGATATAAGAATATTATGTCATTGTAAGACATTTAAATATAGTTAAGAAAATTATAAGTTGTTATGTCCCTTAGACAATTAAAGTAAACAACAAATATAGTGCATGAATATTAATACTATATGTACATTAAAGGATTTATAAATAAATCAAAAAGGAATAACAAATAAGATATCATTAAATCATGAGGTAATTGAAAGAAATAAACCTCACATGAAATAACAAATACGAGATTTGTTAAAAGATCCAATAGAATTATTATATAAGGTAACATAATTAACCCTCTCAGTTAATCCTATTCTAGGACTTTGTTTGACCAGACGTTGACCAGGGTATAATCAACTGCGACCTACGGTGAACGGTATGGGATTCTTGCAACCTGTTTTCCCGGATTACACCGGCTTGTGTGCTATCTGTTGTTTGAAATAACGACCAAGATAATTAATGTAAACTGTTGTTTTACTCTTGCACACTGTGGTATTATTTTATGTGCGTGAATGTTGCTGACTACAACGTGTATGTCCCATGCATACAAACACTACTATACCAGTGGATTAAATACCTGCGTTTCAGTATACCGAGGACTTGTACTCAAGTCTCTCACTAACTTCACTTTATAACAAACGTCATTATCCTAAACGTGATAATTGACAATACACATTGTGTTCTTGTATAACGTCTTTATATGACACTTAACAACTCTATACTACGAGAACGAGGAGCCCAGTTGGATCTGGCCATGCATGCTACAGGAGCTGTACCTGTCTCAGGTCGTCTCCTATCTACGTCGCGACGGAACTTTCAGTTGGGAGGAAGACTCTATTCCTTCCGGGTTTCTAATGCCCTTCAGTTTGAGGAAGACTTCATTCCTCTAGTGGGATTCTATTTCCCACGCCTCTCAGTTCAGGGTTTAACTACGTTATCTCCTGGGGTTTTTATACCCAACCTTTCAATCTTAACGAGGTCACTATACCTCCACTATTTAAGATATTCAGTTATACCTGTCAGTCCCATTGTGTGGACCCGACTATCACTAAGAGATTTCAGTTCAGCTAACTTGACCTTCTGCAGTCTTGTTCTATGTGACATTATTGTCCTTGTATGGATACTTGTTATATCAGACTATGCTTGTTTACGCTTTATAAAAATGAACTGCATGTGTTCACAAAGTAGTTGGTGTGGCCCGGTAGACGATGGGCTGCACGTTTTCCATACCAGCATTGTTTGCTGAGCCCCTTTGGGGGCACCCCCATTTTCAGGTACCTGAAGTTTAAGAAGATCACCACACTGAGTGTAGGTGGGGTAGACCAAGCTTTGGGAGTCTACTATTAGTTAATTATTTTATTTCAGTATTTTACTTTGAGTTTGATTCCTAGTATCTCGGGTTGTATCTGTATTCCAGACCGTGACATTTGAGGATTGTATTTGGACTTAGCCTTGTTGGTCCAAGGGTGGCCAACGGCATTGTAATACCGCCCGGTTGTTTGTATTTATCTCCGCTGCAGATGTATTTTATTTAGGAGTGATCGCCGTTCAGTTTATTGGATTTCGGGTTGGGGTGTTACAAAAAGTGGTATCAGAGCGTAGTTACGCTCTGGATACAAGGATACACCGAGATTAGGATATCTAATACCTTAGGTTAAGGGTTGAGAGATAGTATTGAAAGGAGTTTAAGTTAGTTTTACTTAGACTACTATCCAAGACCAAGATTGTGACCTCAGTGTCTAATATACCTCAACATCCTGCAGATGTCAGGAAGAGGAGGACGACGTGGACAGGCCGATGAGGAGCCATCCGTCAGGCTGGCAGACATTGCCACCTTAATTGCTCAGGCATTCGCACAGGCGGGGTTGGACAGCAGCAGCAGCTACCTCCACCACCACCACCCAGAGAGAGAGATTGGGTGAAGAGTTTGGCTGATCTAAGGCCAACTGCATTTAAGGGGCAGACTGACCCTGCTCACTTGGAGACCTACATCATGGAGATGGAGACAGCGTTCGAGACGCTTGCAGTCCCAGCTAGGGAAAAAGTAAGACTTGCTGCCTTTTATCTGAAGGATGCAGCTAGAGATTGGTGGAACATGGTGAAAGCCGACCACCTGGATGACCCAGCTTTTACTTGGGGACATTACACTGCATTACTTAGGGGCAAATACTACCCGGCCCACACCAGGATGGTGAAGACGCGGGAGTTTGACGCCATGGAGCAGACGGGGAAGATGTTAGTGGATGAGTACTATGCGAAGTTCACTTCGCTACTCCGACTATTACCCGGTATAGGATACTCGGACCAGGTGTTGGTCGACCGGTTCTACGGGGACTGAGCCCTCGACTTCAGTTTGGGATGGGACCAATCATCCCTACCAGTTTGCAGGTAAAACAGGAGAAACATAAACCAGTCCAAATTTTATTACCTACTATACCCCGTCGTGGGAGATTTAGAGATTAATACCTTGAGATTTCAGGAATGCTATCATGCTGCCTCCGTAGTGGAGATCACTTGTAAGAGAAGGGATGCTTTGAGCTCCCAAAAGAGGAAGGACGGACCTGGTGGCGATGATGCCAAGCAGGGGAACTCCAACAAAAGGAACAAGCCCTATCAGAAAGGACAGGGGTCCTATCAAGGGAAGGGGAATCAAACCACTGGGAACCCCCAGTCAGGAACCTACGGAGCAGCAACCTCACAGAAAACCTACCCATCTAAGGGTAGGCACTCTAATCAGACAGTTAGATTTGAAACTTTTGTGATTACTTCAGTACCTTTGGAATGTATAATTGACCTTGTTGTATTAGGTTCTGAATCCGGCTCAAACACGGCCAGAAGTACATCCGCCGTTTCAACTGTAAACAGTGTGGAAAAGATCACCCCGGCGTGGACTGCCAAGGGGAGAAAGTCATGTGCCGCTACTGTCAGATACTCGGGCATCGTGCCTTCGAGTGTATCCGAAACCCGGAGAGCAGAACTACCGCCCGGGAGCAAAGGCAAACCCAGGCCAAAAGAATGGAGCTAGCGATACTCGCCCTCCACCAACAAACCAAACTCAGGGGTATAAGGGCAAGGGCCCAGCATCGGGACCCGCCTTGCATGTCATGGACCGCTCAGATGAGGCTGGTCCTTCTACCAACCCAGGTATTTCTAAACCATGTGAACCTGTTATGAGCAATGGATGATGTGAATGAGTGCTTGCATGCCTTGATTGCCTAATTGAGTAGGAAATAATTAGTAAGACTCACTAGTAAAATTTAAACCACGTAGGAAGCTATAAGATATGCTTTCCTATCCCCTCACCACCCTCCCTGGAGGAAAACATTATCAAAGTACAAGAACCAGGGAACGAACAATGTAAGGTTATCCAACCAGGTTTATATTACTCAAAGGATACCTAACACCGGGGACACAAATTGCAATCATCGGAAAATGTCAAGAATTGGGAGCAGGACCAGGAGGGTTCTACACTCCAGAATTTCCAGGAGGATCAAAAATGAAGCTGAAAATGATGTGCTTAGGAAAGGATTGGAATCCTTACTCAAAGACCTACCAAGATACAAGAAATGGAGATGGAGCACAAGTACCAAAAATCCCAGAAGAATTTTTACCAATTGTGGAACAAGCAGTTAATACAGCTCAACAGCTAGAAGAAGATCCAGTTCCCAATCTAAGGGCTGATCTATGTATCATCAATTCTATGAAGAAGGAGGCCGTTTAGGTCTACATCAGGACAATGATGAAACAAAAGGGTCCCTTGAACAGGGGATACCAGTATTATCTTTGTCAATTGGAGATGACGCAGAGTTCCTTTATGGCGAGCAGAAGCGTGTGGACCTTGCAAAGAAAATCATATTAAGTTCAGGAGATGTTTTAGTAATGGGTGGAAAGTCAAGGTTGCTATACCATGGAATTAAAAGGATTAAATTAAACACAGCACCTTCGACAGTGATAAACACCACTCATATGAAACCAGGAAGATTAAGTTTGACTTTTAGAAAGTACTAGTATTGTAATTGTTTGGACATTTGAAAGGAGATCATCTCATCAGTGAAGCATTATTGTTATAAAAGTGAATGTCTTTAGACCCCATCATACATCAAAGTACTTACTCAGATTCTGTTATTAGGTTGTGCTAAGGAGGCGGAAGGTGCCTTAAGTATACTTACTGAGGAGGAGGCCAGCAATGGCGGCGCGATCCTCACTGGTACCTTTCCGGTTAATGGAGTGGATGCATTAGTACTGTTCGACTCCGGAGCCTCACATACTTTCGTTTCGCCTTCGCTTGCGGGGAAGTTGGGGCTAGACGCTGTAGAGTTACCTGATTTTAAGGTGGCACTCCCGTCTAAGGAGAAGATCAGTTGCACTCGTCTTTATAGAGGAGCCACTATCAGTATTAAGGAGGAGGAATTTCCTATTGACCTTATTGAGTTCAGAGGTCTAGGATTCGATGTTATTGCCGGGATGGACTGGCTGGGGCGGCACAGAGGCCGCATTCTTTGTGCAGAGCACAGACTGTTGCTTAAGAGCCCATCAGGAGTGACAGTATCTTACCGTCAGAGCCCTAGGGCACCATCGATAAAAGTTATATCTGCTATGTCCATGTACAAGCACGTCAGGAAGCAGAAGGAGGTATATCTATGTTATGTTCAGGATGTAGAGCATGACCCTGATTTTGATCCAGCTATGCCAGTGGTGTCGGAATTTCCAGATATTTTTCCAAGGAACTTCCAGGCTTACCGCCATCCAGAGAGGTAGAGTTCTCCATCGAATTACTACCAGGTACCGGTCCCATAGCTAAGGCACCGTACCGTATGGCACCAGCAGAGATGGCTGAGCTGAAGGAGCAGCTAATAGATTTTATTGGACAAGGGATACATACGACCTAGCGTATCTCCTTGGGGAGCACCAGTGCTTTTTGTGAAAAAGAAGGATGGAAGCCTTCGGCTATGTATTGATTACAGGGAACTTAATGCAGTATCAGTGAAGAATAAATATCCACTACCACGGATTGATGACTTGTTTGATCAGTTGAGAGGAGCAAAAGTGTTTTCGAAGATCGATTTGAGATCAGGCTACCATCAGATACCCATCAGGGAGCAAGACATAGAAAAGACAGCATTCAGAACACGGTATGGCCACTATGAGTTTACAGTTATGCCTTTTGGCTTGTCAAATGCACCTGCAGTCTTCATGGATTTGATGAACAGATTATTCAGAGAGCAGTTGGATAAGACCGTGGTTGTTTTCATCGATGACATCCTAATTTACTCAAAGTCTAAAGAAGAGCATGAGAGTCATCTCCGACATGTACTTGAGATCCTAAGGGAGAACCAGCTTTATGCTAAGTTCTCCAAATGTGAGTTTTGGTTAGACAGAGTTTCCTTTTTAGGACATGTTATCTCTGATGCTGGGATCACAGTGGATCCAGCAAAGATAGAAGCAGTTCGCACTTGGCCTAGGCCAAAGACAGTTACGGACATCAGGAGTTTCCTTGGTTTAGCAGGATACTACAGAAGGTTTGTCAGAGACTTCTCCAAAATAGCCAAACCTATGACCAGCTTAATGAAGAAGGATGCACCTTTCACATGGACTACTGAATGTGAGACCTCATTCGAGCTTTTGAAGAATGCTTTGACATCAGCACCAGTTTTGACCATACCTGAAGGCACTGAGGGTTATGAAGTTTACTGTGATGCATCAGGAAGGGGATTAGGGTGTGTACTCATGCAGAATGGGAAGGTAGTTGCCTACGCTTCCCGACAGTTGAAGAATGCTAAGCGAGAAATTGTTAGGATAACTATATACAAAAGAATAAAATAAATAACTAATCCTACAACTCTACTACGGGTAGCAAAATAAAACCCGGTCGGAGTATAGTGTAAATATATTACGACCGAGAGTATCGAACCCAAGGGACTTATAGAAAATTAGTCCTAATCCGGTAATAACCTATTCTATGACAAGGGGGGAAATTGAAATATTCTCTAATCCTAATTAGAACTTAACTAAACTAAGTGGTATTTACAAGGAGATTATTCTTGATCTAGGGCTTAAAACCATCTAAGTATCAATATGAACTCGCAACATAACACAAGCCTTCGAATTAACCAACAACTGATCACGCCGGGTGTCCTGCCGGATACCACTTGCACGGCATATTCAAAGACATTGAATATGCCGGACATTGGCCACCCGGCAGTGCATCCGGCATAGTCATAATGCATATTCTTCTTCCTGTTTCCGAGAAGAAAACAGGAGACTCACTACCTATTAACAATCCGAGCATATATCATGCTACGAAATGAACAAAGTAATGGGAAATGTGGGTTAATTCTCACTCTTACTACTAACTCTTAATTCATAAGAAGAAAGTAGGAAGATCATTAAGAGAGTCTAACCTATTCTACTTTTGGCTTTTTCTTCCTCGAGTAAAATTTGCATTAAGAGAATAAGAGATCAACCAATTCTCTTACAATAAGAACCTTACTCAAAATAAACTTGAAATTATATTAAGACGAACATATTGTTTTACAAGGAGAGTTTCATTTCCTAAACAAAGAACAAACAAAGTTCTACATCTCCATCCACACAACTACAAGAAGAGAATATAAAGGGGAAAGGGAATGGACATAGCCTTAACCCGACAGGATCTTCTTCTTCTTCGCGTGGATGGAACTGTAGAAACTTCCTTGGACACCAACAATGGAGTGGGCGGAAATGGATGATGAATGGAGTATAATATGGTGGTGAAGTGTGTTGATTGTAGCCTTCCTCGCCTATTATAGGCATTAATAGGTTCGATGCCGGGCGTCGTGCCGGTCCCCAATAGCCGGCACACGTGTTAAATGCGCCCAACTCTAACGGTCCAACCGTCGATGTCCGTGCGAAACAGTGCTTATGCCGGGTAGGACTTACCCGGCATCACAATCCTCAGCGGTTGGAAAACACGTGGATCACATGTGCTGTCGTATGGTCAATCGAGGCGATTTTACACTTATGCCGGATAACATTTACCCGGCATAACATCCGGCAAGCTTCTTTCTGTTCTGTACTTATGCCGTGCAGAAACTACCCGGCATGGAGTCCGGCTTCAATTAACTTTTTGCCTAGAAAATCATTCCTTGCACAGAAAACTCATAAAAACTAAGATTGTACAAATATTATACTTTAACACCTAATTAGCATAATAACATAAATATAACTTTATTTAGATAAATATAATACTAACTCTAGTGCATAAATATGATAAGTCTACTCCTTATCAAGGCCCTACACTTACCTTTTGCTAGTCCTCGAGCAAAACAAGATTAGAAAGAACTAATTACTTATGCACAAAACATAACTTTAAAATGAAATGTAGATAAATATTCTTAACTCCCTGACTCTATTTCATAAGTATCACTTAATCATCCTTATCCATCAAAACTACTAATGGGTATAAAATAAAGACTTTCAAAATCGATCAAAACTTTTGGGCTATTTTGCATAAGGGATTTGTAATCTCTCCTTTTCTCCGTTTCCATCATTCAGCTCTATTTTTCAAGAGTTTCTGAATGTGGCCAAGCACACTCATCATTGGTTTTATTATTCAGCCCTATTTTGCAAGGGTTTTCTGAATCAACCATGATTTTTTTTCTACATTGAAGAACGGGGAATTTAGAGAAAAATAAAGGAAAAACTCTCGTTTCTTGCTTTATTCTGAGTCATTTTGCAACCTCAAGAATATAATGCTTTTCCTTTGGAAGAAATTTTTTTCTTTCTTTTTTTTTTCTTTTTCTTCTTTATTCTTCTTTCTTGCACAAAAACCCTTTTTAAGATTTTCACCCAAAAGATTTTTCACAATTTGAAAAGAAAAGAAATAAATACCCAGAAATACATAAAGGAAAGAATAGGAGAAAGATCATATACTCATGTTAATAAAAGAATCAAGAAGTTAAAACAGGAATCTATAAGTCATTAGAAAGCTTACCTCTTGAGAGAACAAGCATTTATTCATTCCTAATCTTATCTCAGTCAAAAACATGCAAAAAAGTTTAGTAAAACATTGATAAACTTTAAACCTATGCATATTATTAACAAAACTTATTTTTTTTTAAGGGGGGTCCCTGCCCTACACTTGGCAGGAACACTGTCCCCAGTGTTCAAAAAAGAGAAAAAAAATAAAGAAATAAGGAAGGAAGTGACTCCCCTGCGGGAAGAAGACCAGATGCGTGGGGGCCCTACACTTAGCCTTTGGCAATTCGGCAGAGGTATTACCTATCTCGCATACTCCCGTTGATCATGTTTGGCGTTGGAGACGGGAGTTGACCAGGCGGTCATAGTTTGAGCAAAAAGTTGCTGCATTAACAACGTCATTGACTTATGCTCTATGCGAATGGTTGATGTCTCTGCCCGTTCTGCTTCCTCAGGTGGTATAAAATCTGGCATTTCGGAGCACTGGGCGTGTAGTCGCAAACTTTTCCACATTCGCCTGCTGAGGAAGAGAGTTCTTGCCATTCGCCTTTAGTATTGGCTTCCATTGTGTAGGGAGTGCGTTTGTTGGTTTCATCATCGATCCTCTTTGTCTCATGATTGGGACACACAAATCTTCATGAAGATTATGCATCGGAGATGCTTCACCTATTTAACTCAGAGGAGCAACACAAAACACTATAATATTTTGTAAAAAAAAAAAAAAAAACTAAGATGATTACATAATTAGAGTTACGAAAATGAAAGAGAAAAAAAATTGGTTGTGCCGGACTCGGTGCCGGGTATGAGGTGCCCGGCACTGGACTTTCTCCAACTATGCCGTATGTATAAAACCCGGCATCAGGCCCGGCGTAATCAATCCGAGAATAAAATAAACGGAATAAAGAATAGGTAGGATTAGAAGGGAGGGATAAAGACAAATTATACAGAATATTAATATTTTACAAAAAAAATAATAAAAAAAAATAATAATAGTTTGAACATGCGGACGCGGTGCCGGGTGGGACTACCGCGGCATTGGACTTTCTCCAATACTGCCGGTTGAAGTTACCCAGTATGCCACCCGGCCGTTCAAACTTGAAAATAAAATAATAAAAATAATAAAAATGGGAAAGGGAAAGGGAAGTTAACATAAAAGATCAATGGAAAAGAATATTTATAGACAAATAAAAGATAAAAAAAAAAGACAATGCGAAGTAAAAGTTGAAGTTTGATTATGCCGGGTCGTGCGCCGGGTAAACTCTATCCGGCGTAGGACTTCCTCCAAGATGCCGGATGTAGAACACCCGGCAGTGTACCCGGCACATTCAACCAAAAAAAATAAAATTAACAAATTAAATTAAAGAATCAAAGAATCAAAGGATAAAGAATAAAGAATAGGGCGTTTTACCGAATTTAGGACTTGGACTAATTCCAAGTCCCCGGCAACGGCGCCAATTTGCTAACAGAGAAATTGTAGGAAAACTATATACAAAAGAATAAAATAAATAACTAATCCTACAACTCTACTACGGGTAGCAAAATAAAACCCGGTCGGAGTATAGTGTAAATATATTACGACCGAGGTATCGAACCCAAGGGATTATAGAAAATTAGTCCTAATCCGGTAATAACCTATTCTATGACAAGGGGGGAAATTGAAATATTCTCTAATCCTAATTAGAACTTAACTAAACTAAGTGGTATTTACAAGGAGATTATTCTTGATCTAGGGCTTAAAACCATCTAAGTATCAATATGAACTCGCAACATAACACAAGCCTTCGAATTAACCAACAACTGATCACGCCGGGTGTCCTGCCGGATACCACTTGCACGGCATATTCAAAGACATTGAATATGCCGGACATTGGCCACCCGGCAGTGCATCCGGCATAGTCATAATGCATATTCTTCTTCCTGTTTCCGAGAAGAAAACAGGAGACTCACTACCTATTAACAATCCGAGCATATATCATGCTACGAAATGAACAAAGTAATGGGAAATGTGGGTTAATTCTCACTCTTACTACTAACTCTTAATTCATAAGAAGAAAGTAGGAAGATCATTAAGAGAGTCTAACCTATTCTACTTTTGGCTTTTTCTTCCTCGAGTAAAATTTGCATTAAGAGAATAAGAGATCAACCAATTCTCTTACAATAAGAACCTTACTCAAAATAAACTTGAAATTATATTAAGACGAACATATTGTTTTACAAGGAGAGTTTCATTTCCTAAACAAAGAACAAACAAGGAGTTCTACATCTCCATCCACACAACTACAAGAAGAGAATATAAAGGGGAGAAGGGAATGGACATAGCCTTAACCCGACAGGATCTTCTTCTTCTTCGCGTGGATGGAACTGTAGAAACTTCCTTGGACACCAACAATGGAGTGGGCGGAAATGGAGTGATGAATGGAGTATAATATGGTGTTGAAGTGTGTTGAATTGTAGCCTTCCTCGGCCTATTTATAGGCATTAATAGTGTCGATGCCGGGCGTCGTGCCGGGTCCCCAATAGCCGGCACACGTGTTAAATGCGCCCAACTGCTAACGGTCGAAACCGTCGATGTCCGTGCGAAACAGTGCTTATGCCGGGTAGGACTTACCCGGCATCACATCCGGCAGCGGTTGGAAAACACGTGGATCACATGTGCTGTCGTATGGTCAATCGAGGCGATTTTACACTTATGCCGGATAACATTTACCCGGCATAACATCCGGCAAGGCTTCTTTCTGTTCTGTACTTATGCCGTGCAGAAACTACCCGGCATGGAGTCCGGCTTCAATTAACTTTTTGCCTAGAAAATCATTCCTTGCACAGAAAACTCATAAAAACATAAGATTGTACAAATATTATACTTTAACACATAATAAGCATAAATAACATAAATATAACTTTATTTAGATAAATATAATACTAAATCTAGTGCATAAAAATGATAAGTCTACGGCTTATCAAAGAAACATGAGGAAAACTACCCACACATGACTTGGAGCTTGGAGCTATTGTTTTTGCAAAGATCTGGCCACTACCTGTATGGTGTCCAGATGACCGTATATTCGGATCACAAGAGTTTGAAGTATGTATTCACCCAGAAGGAGTTAAACATGAGACAAAGAAGATGGGTTGAATTCTTAAGGACTATGACATTGATTTGCAGTACAAAGAAGGAAAGCTAATGTTGTAGCAGACGCACTTAGTCGACGAGCACATTCTCTAAATGCCATTGTGGCTAGCTCGAGTCTTATGGACGACATACGTAGAGCACAGCAGAGTGATCAGCGAATGATGGAGATCAGTCAGAAGTTGTCTGACGGTACATTTGAGGGTGGAAAATATGAGTTCCAGTTACATGATGATGGACTAATCAGATTGAAGGGAAGATTGTGTATCCCAGAGACAGCACAGATATAAAGGAGCATATTCTTCGAGAGTCCCACACTTCTTCCACATCTGTCCATCCAGGAGCTTCTAAGATGTACAAAGATCTAAAGAGGTATTTCTGGTGGAGTGGTATGAAGGGCGACGTGACAGAATATGTGATTCGATGTCTCACTTGCCAGAAAGTGAAATTCGAACATAGACGACCTGGAGGTATGGTACAGTCTATGCCAGTCCCAGAGTGGAAGTTTTATGATATCTCCATGGACTTCGTGGTGGGACTACCACCTACGAGAGGAGGCCTTAATATGATTTGGGTTGTTGTTGATCGACTGACTAAAGTTGCTAGGTTTATTCCAATGAAAGACACTTGGAAAGTGTCAAAGTTGGCAGAACTATTTGAGAAAGAGATTATTAGACATCATGGAGTACCTAAGACTATTGTTTCAGATCGAGATACTAGATTTCTCTCACGATATTGGCGAGCTACTCGCGAAGCACTTGGCACTGAATTGAAGCTTAGCACACATTTCACCCTCAGACAGATGGTCAGTCAGAGAGGACTATTCAGACCTTAGAGGACATGCTACGAGCATGTGCCTTGGATTTCCAGGGCAGCTGGATAGATAACTACATCTCATCGAGTTTGCATACAATAACAGCTATCACGCCTCTATACAGATGTCACCTTTCCAAGCCTTATATGGCAGACCATGTCGCACACCATTGTGCTGGGACGAGTCTAGTGAGACCGTCATCATTGGCCCTGAGTACTTAGAGCAAGTCCAGGCAGAAGTACAACAAATCAGAAGTAACATGAAAGCAGCACAAGACAGACAGAAATCATATGCTGATGAGAGGCGACGAGACCTTGAGTTCGCAGTTGGCGACCAGGTATTTCTACGAGTATCACCCATGAAGGGTGTATTCAGATTTGGGCAAAAGGGCAAGCTAAGCCCGAAATTTATAGGACCCTACGCTATCATAGAGCGGGTGGGCCTTGTGGCATATCGACTTGATTTGCCAGCCGAGTTGGGCAAAGTACACAATGTTTTTCATGTGTCTCAGCTTAAGAAGTACATGCCTCATCCTTCTCATGTTCTACAACCAGAGACACTCTCATTAGAACCAACAATGCGGTATGTGGAAACACCGCAAAGAATCTTAGACAGAAAGACACGAGACACTCGAAACAAATCTGTGAGCCTAGTAAAGGTTCTTTGGTCGAACCACGATGTGGAAAGGCCACATGGGAACTAGAAGCTGATATGCGAGCGAAGTTTCCCTTACTATTTACCGATTAGACACTTTAGTCTAGGGTACGTGGGCGTACCCCTCTTTTTTTGGGGGGTAGAGCCTTTTTCGTTTGTGAATTTAGTATGCATTTTGTTGCACTTTCGTGCATTTCAGTGACACTTTGTCTTATATGTGTTCTCGTGTAACACTGTTCAGTATATTTCTCAGTGACACGTTGTCTTGTATGTGTTCTTGTGTAACACTGTTCAGTATATCTCAGCGACACTTTGTCTTGTATGTGTTCTTGTGTAACACTGTATTTGAATGTACTTTGTGCACTATTAGATATGAAAAGTGACTGTGTTATTACATCACACTATATTGTTCCAAAGTATTCCTGTTGTGTTTGATGTACACTGTGAACTTAGGAATATAGAGACTTGGGACTTGATCCCTAAAAACTAGATTGAGTTGTGGATACTTAGTGGAACTTGATTCCCCACAACCTTATAATTTAGATATGAGACTTCGGGGCGAAGTCCTTTTTTAAGGGGGATAGATTGAAATACCCCAAATCTAAATAATATTATTAAATCATTATTTATTGGAATATAATCCAAATATGAATCATTTCACGTACGCATGCAAACCCATGCATGAAAACGTTACGAAAAAATAGTCGTTTCTCCATAAACGCTAAAACGCCTTAGAAGCATATGGTCAAACATGACCTTGTATGACCCTCTAATATTCAAACCAAATGGTCATACAATTATTATATGAATATACAAATATATTCCCTAAGCTAAATTCAGTCAAAAACGCAAAACGCTCGGGAGTGCTCACGCCCGCTCCTTAAAGCACGAAAAGTCTGGAGGAGTGCCGAGGTGGCACGAACTCCTATAAAATTAATTCCTTGAGTTCCTAACATCATTATTAACCATTATAAAGAGAACCCACGAAGTGGTTTCTCAAAATTCAGCAAAAACCACAGGAGGATTTCTTAGCGCTCCTTTTTGCCCGGGTGTGTCCCGATGGCCCGTAAATTATGTCACGGGTGGATGTAACCCCATATAACCCAATGTAACATCTTAGTATATGTTTATTTACTATAATAAGTGTTTACAAACACTTGGAACTCATAAAAACAAATTGTTTCCCAAAATTTCCTTAGAGCACAAAAACACACCTTCGGGTGTCACGAAAACACGTTTTACGCAATTGCCTTGTAGTTTTTGACATGCCACGAATTGGTAATCTTAAATAGGGTTAAAATGACCTTCTAAATCAGTTGGTGTGACTAGTCAACAAGACTCTCTATAGGGGCCGATTTTGAGAGCAAAAACTAGTATAAAAATTGCATTAAAAGTTTGTAAAAGGCATAGAACATGGTGACTCACCTTCCCATGTGTTATATTACTTAATTTCAAAGTATGTAGGTCTCATATGACCAGCAAGCTGTCGAAATTAGGCCATGGAATAAGGCCATGTGAGCTAGAACAAAAACAAATGAGAAAAAGCAAAAAGTAGATCTAGAATTCACTTTTCTAGATTCCTTCTTTTCCATGTGACCTAACATGCTTGTCCTTGGCTCTTCAATGTCAATTAAGACACCCCATTTGACCCTTGAATTCGTGACTCTACAAGGGAGGAAGAAGACAAGCCTAACTTAGAAAAATCAAAAGAATAACTTACCTAAATTACCTTGTCTTCTAGCTCACAATTATTTCCTTTCCAACTCTTGCCTTGTCACACACCACATGCACGAAATTATGCTGGAAAGGAGGCTTTTATTGAGCCAATAACTCATTGAATAAACTAAGGAAAAGTAAAGTCATTTGACATTAAAAATTGACAAAACAAATCAAATTCCAATTGTCCTTTCATTTACGTGAGCTAGGTCTCATTTCCATCCTTGCACATTTCCTCCACGGTTTGGTAAGGCTCCCTCCTCTCTCTTCTAGCTTCATCTTCTTCCTTTGAAGCTCTTAAGTCCATCAATGGAGTTTTAACTTCTATCTTCATCTTTAAGGTAATTTCCTAGCATTTCTTGGCAAGTCTTGAAGCAAACTCTTCCTAGCATAACAAGGTGTGTTCGGCTTCATTTAGTTCTCCAAGGAGATTGTCCAAACCTACATTAAACCAAGGAGCATCTCAAGGTAGGTTTTAAAGCTTGAAAATCCTTAAATCACATTTTTATGTGTAACCAAGTTCTACTTCTTCTAAGTCTCTCTTCTTCTTCATTTTGATGAAGGAAAACTTGTTCTTCATCCACCTTAGGAGTGCCGAACTTATAAGGAGAAAAAGCCTAAGGTAAAGTCTTATAAAACTACTTACAAATCTACTTAAGATCTTTGTTGAAGATCTAACTCCTAAACACCTCCACCTCTTGCATAAAACCGAAGAGGAGCATCAAGTTTACCTAGGAGAAAGCTTGGAGATTCGAGAAGAAGTTCAAGCACTTAACCACCCTTGTTAAGAAGTAAGTTTACTAAGTAAATCTTTATGTTATAAGCTTTGTTAAGCTTCTAAAAATTATACAAAAATGTACACCTCCTAGGTTAAATAATACCGAAGCTATATGGTTTTATATGCCAAAAATATAACCTATAACATATAAGGAAAATATTTACCTTAAGACACATTTTTGTGTCACAAATTTTAGTTATGTTAAATATCATTTCATGCCGAATTATCAAGGGCAAAAGTTCTTTATTTTGAGCTTAGAATTTATACAAGACATTACAATAATTTATACATGAGTTATATAACTCCTATGAATTTATTTATAATTATCTAGACATATAAATCCACTTTTATACTATAGGGTCACTAAATAATTATGGCCGAATGCTCTAATTGGAAAATAGGTTTTAATGACCTACTTAGGTATATAAACTTATATCATAAAGTTTGGTGAGTTAAAAATATTTTATTGGAGCTTAAATGACTAACTAATTAAGTTATGTGGCTTAAATATAATTTTTACAAAGTTTGATGCCTTTATTGTTAAAGCCGAGAACTAAAGGGGTAATTAGTGTAATTATGATATAATATAAGGTTAGGAATTAAGTTTATGAATTTTAGATAATTTAAACAAGCCTTAAAATAACTTTTATAAAGTTTTGCGCTATTATGTAATTTATAAAAGTTGATATGAAAGTTTGTAAATTATTAGTGGGCGAATTGATAATTAAGAGAATCATTGAGTTCACTTTCGAAATTTTGAAGAAATAAATATTTAGACTTTAGATTATAAGTTATTAAGATACTAATATAAAGTTTTGGGATGAAATTGTAATTAAGGAAAATAAATGACATAGCCGAATTACTTTGGGGTTAGTTTGGTAATTTAAGAATTTACATATATATATTCGGCATTTATGGAGAATTAAAATTAAAACTATAGTTTATAAGACATTATGCAAAGTTTATAAGGTTTTGTGGTTAAATTGTAATTATGGGAAATAAAATATTATTGCCGAGAATTTAAGGGGCTAAGTTGTTATTTTTGAAAGTTATAGTACTTAAAAGCTATATACTAAAATATTAGTGTGACTATGTAATTTAGCTAAATAAGAAGTTAAAACTCTATAATATAATGAGATTAGAATTTAAATATAAAGTTCATGAATTAATGTGGTTGTTTTGTAAATAACTGAAATATAAGGGTAAGAATTTAGATTTAAATAAATATAAGTCCTATATGGATATTTTGAGGAATTAGAAGAAAGAATTTTAATTAAAGGAATTATGGAATTAGAACTATGGCTTATATAGTTATAAGGAAGTTAAAGGAAAACAATAAATATTATTTATGACTAAAAGGAGAATAATGAGATTATAAGAATATTATGTCATTGTAAGACATTTAAATATAGTTAAGAAAATTATAAGTTGTTATGTCCCTTAGACAATTAAAGTAAACAACAAATATAGTGCATGAATATATGAATACATATATGTACATTAAAGGATTTATAAATAAATCAAAAAGGAATAACAAATAAGATATACATTAAATCATGAGGTAATTGAAAAAAATAAACCTCACATGAAATAACAAATACGAGATTTGTTAAAAGATCCAATAGAATTATTATATAAGGGTAACATAAATTAACCCTCTCAGTTAATCCTATTCTAGGACTTTGTTTGACCAGACGTTGACCAGGGTATAATCAACTGCGACCTACGGTGAACGGTATGGGATTCTTGAACCTGTTTTCTACCGGATTACACCGGCTTGTGTGCTATCTGTTGTTTGAAATAACGACCAAGATAATTAATGTAAACTGTTGTTTTACTCTTGCACACTGTGGTATTATTTTATGTGCGTGAATGTTGCTGACTACAACGTGTATGTCTCACGCATACAAACACTACTATACCAGTGGATTAAATACCTGCGTTTCAGTATACCGAGGACTTGTACTCAAGTCTCTCACTAACCTCACTTTATAACAAACGTCATTATCCTAAACGTGATAATTGACAATACACATTGTGTTCTTGTATAACGTCTTTATATGACACTTAACAACTCTATACTACGAGAACGAGGAGCCCAGTTGGATCTGGCCATGCATGCTACAGGAGCTGTACCTGTCTCAGGTCGTCTCCTATCTACGTCGCGACGGAACTTTCAGTTGGGAGGAAGACTCTATTCCTTCCGGGTTTCTAATGCCCTTCAGTTTGAGGAAGACTTCATTCCTCTAGTGGGATTCTATTTCCCACGCCTCTCAGTTCAGGGTTTAACTACGTTATCTCCTGGGTTTTTATACCCAACCTTTCAATCTTAACGAGGTCACTATACCTCCACTATTTAAGATATTCAGTTATACCTGTCAGTCCCATTGTGTGGACCCGACTATCACTAAGAGATTTCAGTTCAGCTAACTTGACCTTCTGCAGTCTTGTTCTATGTGACATTATTGTCCTTGTATGGATACTTGTTATTATCAGACTATGCTTGTTTACAGCTTTATAAAAATGAACTGCATGTGTTCGACAAAGTAGTTGGTGTGGCCCGGTAGACGATGGGCTGCACGTTTTCCATACCAGCATTGTTTGCTGAGCCCCTTTGGGGGCACCCCCATTTTTCAGGTACCTGAAGTTTAAGAAGATCACCACACTGAGTGTAGGTGGGGTAGACCAAGCTTTGGGAGTCTACTATTAGTTAATTATTTTATTTCAGTATTTTACTTTGAGTTTGATTCCTAGTATCTCGGGTTGTATCTGTATTCCAGACCGTGACATTTGAGGATTGTATTTGGACTTAGCCTTGTTGGTCACAAGGGTGGCCAACGGCATTGTAATACCGCCCGGTTGTTGTATTTATCTCCGCTGCAGATGTATTTTATTTGGGAGTGATCGCCGTTCAGTTTATTGGATTTCGGGTTGGGGTGTTACAAGAATGCCCATGGGGATTAAACATCTCTATCCAAGGTTCTAATATGATACAAAAAGGATTACGTGGGCGTAACCCATTTTAAGGGGGGTAGGCGTGTTTCGCTTTTGCTATGTTGTTTCTCGTTTGATGCGTTATGTTTGGTTGCTATGTGTGTGAACGGTGTTCGAATTGTTTTGGATGCACTGTGGCTATGAATGAATGACTTGTCCTCATGATTATTATGAAGTACGGTAGATGAATATTACTGGTATATCGAGATATTATTGAGAATTTGGTGAAACCACAGACGTGGCATGGTGCTTATAAGCACAAATGGTGAAATAAAACTGTTGAATTTGCGGGACATGATACCCTAGTTAGAAAGAACGAATACGGGACTTGATCCCAAGGATTAACGAGTAAGAAAGTAAGACTTCGGGACGAAGTCCCTTTTAAGGGGGGTAAGTTGAAACACCCCTAAATAGTTAAGTACGAAAAATCATAAGATTATCCGGGAGAAATTATTCGGGTATAACGCATTACATAATTTGAACATGTGATAATACACGAGCAATTAAATTTAGTACGGGCTTATACATGCCCGAAAACATGACAACGTTACATGTTAATATGGTCGCGTACTTATATATGTCTGTATATGGAATTACATATACGCAACGGTATAACATTACAACGTGGTACATATAACTAATAACGTCGCATAGGTACCTATAACTAAAACGCGACAAAATAAAATAGTCGTACATATATATAAGTATAATCAATAACGTGACAAGGTAAAATAGTTGCTTATATATATATATATATATGTAGTAACAACGATAAAATAGGCATGAATATACACTCATTAAAAGAAAAGAGCAGACCTGCTCTAGCTAGGATTTGAACCTGAAACCTCTCGTACCTTCATGAACGCTTTAACCATTTGGGCTGTGCTCAAATTCAGTAGCAAACACTAACCTAATTAGACTAGTAATGAGGCTACTAAAGTAACTACAACAAAAAAAATGAGGAACCAAACACGAGCACTACCAACCCTGGAACACCCGCGATGCTATAATGCAAACCAGAGAACATCTCTATCCTATAATGCTCCTTTAGGCGTGTGAGAGCCTCTTATTGGCCTCAGTTTTCCAAATTCCCCAACTCCCACGCATGCTCCTTGGGAATGGCTAGCACTAACTCACTCTATAACACCCATTCCTACCCACTGCATCTAACACCATGAGAAACTGTCGACAATGCAATCAGACAGCAAGTCGATACTTGTTTTTGGAACCAGCACTCCGGACTCCAACACACCACTTCCTCTACATGCTGCTGTCAATGACCCAAGTCAGTTGTATCATGCCCCATCGCCGAGTCCCAATGCCAGGACAATAGATGAGAGGACAACCACTCACCTGAGAGTTATGCGCACCGAAATTACACAGGATTCCCATTGAAAACTGCCACAATTAGCACCTACTTAGCCTGCGTCAGTCTTTCTTTTTCCTCTGTCCTCTGATGAATATTCTTGCCTCAGTCCTTCCTCTCCTTCCCTTTGTGCATGAGCACCTGGTAGTGTGTTGAGAACCCTCAAGAATCAGCTCCATTCTTTCTCAAGTCCAGCGCAGGGAAATGGTTACCGGTTTGTATCTCTCACATCAGTTTCTTTCCTTGATGCTTCTGTCTGAAAACCTCTACTCAAGCCACTTTGATCTTTCTCAGTTTTTTTCTTTTTGCACGCCAGAGCTCTCGTGCTAAATACCGATAGAGCTTTGGAAATTCTGTAACCAGTCCTCTCCAAGATTTCTTCAAGGTAAGACTCGGAAACCTGAGAAAGAAAAACTGGTTGTTTAAGTTCCTTGATTCTTATGTTTTTGTTTCTGTGTCCAAAGGAAACAAAAACTGGTGAATTGACTCTTGTTTTCCCTCGCCTGAAACCTGCATACAACTACAGTTGTTAAGCGTGGCAAAACCACCTGAGTAGACCAAGGCACCTGGCTTAGGAATTTCCTGAATAAATGTTGCTCTATCCGTGCTGAAACAAACCAGAAGGTAGAACCCTTCGAAGCCAGTTCCAATTACTCCAACCTGTAATATTTTTCCCTGTCTTGTCAAGTTTAACCCTGAGTAATCTCTTCAGTTGAGGCCGAGTCCAAGCCTCTGAGAGTTTCACATTTTCACCAAGAGTGGATCAGGAAGAACCAACTGCAGAGAAGGAAAAAAGAAAAGAACACAAGGTAGTAAGCTGATCCAAATAATCTGTACTGTTTTCTTTTGAATGTAGTCCTGATAGCCACGAACTAAAAAAAAAGGGAAGACCCCTTGTGTTACAGAATTAGTATACTGACGAACTAGTAATTAAACATTGGGTTTCATATGTTAAGTCCCTGCAGAGTAATGCCTAAAACCAGGTGGATATAAGCCACGGGAAATGATCTAGCAATGACTAAAAAAAAAAGTTTGTGAGCTACTTCTGTAACAGCATAGGAATTGTGATGTTTGGGGTGACTTAATGATAGACTTTAAAAAACTTGATGACTCTCTATACTAAAGGTAAACAGGCTTGGAATAATAGAGGAACACAGTTAGCACATTAAGGGGGAGTTAGCATCGAAGTGTGCAGAAACTAAATTCCAGTTCCTGTGGCATAGTTGATTTCTGTATAAGAAAATTGTAGTGAGTTGTTGTATGAGACGTTTCTTGTGCTCAAACTCCCTACGCTCATCTATCAGTCTAGGTTCTGAAACTCAACTTTTACCTTATTGACAGAAGTAGGAAGAGAAGGGAAACAGAAAGAAAACCATACAAGAGAACACATCAGTGCAGATTTCAGTTTCTGAAATCTCAGCCTTCCTGTATATTAATCTTTCAGAAGCTTAAGAAATGTTGTGGTGAATCTGTTTCGAAGTTGAAACCTGGATTAAACACTTAACTAACTGGGTAAAAAGATTGGGAGAAATTAAAGGTCAGGCTAAAGAACAGAAGGGATGCAACCGAAAAGAAATGCCTCAGTTAGGTGTTTCAGTTTTTGTTTCCAGCTTCTGGAATTGTCTTGTTTCAGTACTAGGACATGCTAGTAGGGTTATCAGGGTTATGTTGGTTTTGCTTTGAGATTGAAATTCCTACTAAGACTCGCAACTCAGTAACTAAACACCTGAGGGGAAAACCTGAAATCAGTTTCCAGAGCAAAGAGAGAACAGAATACACCAGCTTAGTAGTTTCAGTTTTCAGTTTTCATTTCTTCTCCAGTTCTGTATAAACTTGTACAGAAATGTCTGAAGGAGTCGTGTTGGGTTGTCTTTAAGTTCGAGCTATATGAAAACACATAACAAAGTAACTACAGCAAACTGGGGGTAAATTGAAAGTCAGTCAGTAAACAAAGAAAATAAATAGAAAAAGATGTGACAGTTTTCTCCTCAGTTTCAGGTTGTCGAGTTTTCAGTTTCAGATTCTAGTAAAGGAGTTGGGAAGTGCTATCTTGGTTGTGTTGGGCTAGATTAGAGTTTACAATCACATTAAGACATTTAACTAGAAGATAAATAACTTGGGGAGTGAGAAAGAAACCAGGTCAAGGAATGCAAAACAAGATAAAAGAGAAGTTATCAGTTTCAGTTTCAGGTTTCAAGTTAGTGTAAAGGACTTCTGTGTGTCTTGCTCTTTGGGTGTAATGATGTATCTAAAAATTTGCTAACACATGAGCATACGAGGGGATAGTCTGGGTCAACCTAGAGATCAACCCCGGAACAAACAGAAGGATGGAGATAAGAAGGTTAAACTAGTTCAGGTTTTCTGTTTGTTCTGCAACATTACAGTTTTCGTATGGGGAGTTTCCAGTGGCATTAACAATGTTACTGTGGGTTTACTTTGAGGACAAAGCTATTTCAAGACTCTTAACTGAAGCTAAACAAACTGGGGAACATAAGAACCTGATTAATGAACAAGAAGAAAAACAAACATACCCGTATCAGTTTTCAGTCTATGTTTCAGCTCTGGTATAATGAGATTTCAGTAGCTGGGGAAAATGTTGTAAGGGGTTATATTGAGAATGTTATAAGCTTAAAGCCTTGTCAATTCATGTAGCTAAAGGTGTTAACAATTTGGGAAGAACTGGAAATCAAATTATGAGCAAAGAAAGGTGACAGAGAAAAGTATATCAGTTCAATGGTTTCGGTTTCTACAGCTTTGCTTGCTTCAGTATAAGGATGTATCAGTGGGTTTAACCGGGTTGTTTAGGTTGTTTTAAGTTTAAAACTTACTCAAACGCTTAACTAAGTAACTAAAGCAAATTGGGGAAACCTGAAAGTCAATCTGTAAAACAAAGAGAATAGGTAAAAACAGATGTAGTAGTTTCTTGTTTTCCAGTTTCAGATTTGGACAGCCTCTGTGTAAGTTTTTTTTTCAGAGGCATTGTCCATGTGGTTCTGACTTGTTGAGGGTTTAAAATCTCGATAAAAAACTAAGCAAGTAGGTAAAATAATTGAGAGGGGTTGTAAGTCAGTTTTGAAAACAAAAAGAGAACAACATAAGAGAACATATCAGCTCATAAATCATATTCATGTCGCAGGTTTTGCATGTTTGTTTCGGTTCTGTGTAACCTTACCTCAGAAGGTTTATAAGGGGTGAATTGAGTAGCTAATGAACCTAAACACATCTAACATGCTTGGGTAAAGTCATAAGCACTTTGGGGATGATTTAGAAGCCAGCTAATCTATAGAAACTGAGAGGAAAAGAGAGTGCACAGGTTATTAATGCTTCTGTTTCTTTTCCTGAAACTTGTGTTCAGTATGCTCAACTCACAGAAGTATGAAGAGTGAGGTAGTGGTGTTAGAATGAACTCAAAACATTGCTAAAGAGGTGAATTAAGTTGGTATATTCATGTGAGAGTCTAGAAGAAAATTAACTATCTACTGAAGGAAAGAATGAGGAGGAAACAAGCAGAATCGGTTTAAGTTTTCTATAATTGTGCCCCTATATAACTGTCACACAGTAGGAATAAGTGGGTTGAAATGGCTTGCTAACAAACTTAAGACCGAGCTAATACACTTACTTAGGTTTGTACACACTTGGGAAAGATAGGAAAGCAATTTAAATGCAGTGCAAAGAGAAACTGAATGAAGTATGCATAAAGTTAGTGTTTCGGTTTCCTGAAATTGTGTTTCAGTATGAGTGACTTCCCAAGGTGCTAAGAGTGTGATGTTGTGTTAAAAGTAAACCCAAACCATAGCTAATAACTGCAGCTAGACTAGCAAAATCTTTAGAGAAGATTAAAACATCAGCTGAGCTAACCAAACACAAGAATCAAGAAGAAATATATAGATTGTGGTTTTAGATTTCGGTAAAAATTGTAGCTTCTGTCTATCTGTCTTACTGGAGTAAATGAGTGTGATACTAGTCTGTTAATGAACCCAGAACATACCTAATACACCTAGCTAAATGGGGGAATACCTTGGGAAGGTTAGACACCGTTAGATACATTAAAAGTGTGATAAGATAAGGTTATATACAAGAACTTTATTTCAGTTTGAAACCTTTGAGCCTCGGTATAAGTGAGTTCCGGAAGTTTTTGAGGAGTTTTATGGTGTTGTTAATGAGCTTAAAACGTACCTATTTAGTTAAGGAAGGGATACATCTTAGGGGGATTAAAATCCACTTTAGGTAAACTTGTTACATGTTAATGCTTATAATACTCTAAAGCATTAGCTAGAGGAAAGGGCTAAGTAACGTGTAATATGACGATATAAATGTTCTAGGAGTTGGATTAAGTCTAAGGTTAGCATTTGGGGAGGTTTCCAAGGGTTAATATGAACTAAGCATTTAAAGACCCACTTAGGGAGCTTCACATGTTAGCATAAAATAAGCTAAGGAAAATGTCACAACGTTGCACATGAAATCATAAACTGATATGTTGTTTTAATTAACGTTAGGGCCATAAAGGACGCCAACCGAGACTCTATGTGTGAGACGACACTTGCTTCTGAATGAGGTATGGATATGTGTGGTTCGTATGTTGTCGTGTTACACGGCTTGTGTGCTGTGTGCCTTGTTTGACAATGACCATAAGACTAAAGCATGAAATTGGATTGCTTGTTGTGACTTGTTTATATGCTTGTTATATATATCATTGCTGCATATTACTTGCGCGCACACAGTAGTGTAGTCCCTTCTCGTTGATGAAACCTTGAGATGAAACACAACGAATTACGTAAACAAAACAAGGAACTATATAAAAGGAACACTCCTCTTAAATTATAGAGGACTTCTAACGACACCCACTATGGTGTCGAACTTATAACGATAATGAATAGTAAAATACCAGTTGGTGGAACCCATCCCAGGATATTGAGGTGACCCCGCTTTCTCGATGCATGATGCCGGGAATGGAGGATTAGCTATGGAGAATGCGCTCTTCAATATGTGGTGATAAGAGAATTCCCAAATTAACCTTAAAGAATCAAGGAGAGATTGGCACCTACATGATATGGTCACGGGACCTAATTATATCCCCAGACCCTGTGCAAGAGGAGAGAAAGAGAAGACACTTTATGGAAACAAGAGAAAAGGAATGAAAACACACAACGCTTGAATGATCCCATAGTGAGGATCATTGGTATAATATACCTATGCACACGTTTTATTAGTTACATGATTGTTGTTGCTATACTAGCAACTTGTTGTGCTTTGTTGCGTGTTTGATGTTGCTATGATGCCAACATGTTATGCTTAGTTGCTTGTTTCTAATGCTTTGCTACCTTGAAGTGTGTATGATATTATGATGTGTTTTGGTGTGCTTCACTGCCTTATTAAAGCATGTAATTTGAGTTAATAATATTCGACCAAGTAGTCGTGTAGCCCGGCAACATACGGGTTACACATATTCATACTCAGCATAGTTTTGCTGAGTCCTTTATTTTTACAGGTGATCAGCTGGAACGTGTCGGAGTGTAGGTGAAAGACTATCCTAGGGGTAGTCTATCTGGGCAAGACCTTTAAGTAGAATGTTTAAATGTATGGGTTGTGACTATGTAGCACTAAACCCTGGATGTACGTTTCAGTTTGTGTTGTTTAATTAAGTACTTATGCTGTAGACTCTCGGTACTTGGTTGTATTTCATGTTGTACTTGGATTTGGTTAAGGTTTTAATTCCAGTCATTCAGACCGTAACTTGGTGTTGGTAGTGTGATTATGTCAACCACGTGGGTGGTTGACGTCTGTGGCACCCAGAGGGAGTTGCGAATCCGCTGCATATACTTATCATGATATCGTTAGGTGCATTGTTTGTACTGCTGTTGAGTTATTCGGGGGTGTTACATTTATTTTCTTTACCAAAATTATCTAGGCACTAATAGGCCCTCAAATATCATATTAGAGTAATTTAATCACCCTAATTAGGTTCGGGGTATTTCAATCTACCCCCCTTAAAGAACTTTGCCCATAAAGTTAGTGAATCTGATATTGTTAGTCACCCAAGTACTCTATGCTAAGGTTATAAACTCTCTATAACCTGTCAGACTCCAAAAGCCTAACTCAATGCATACCGCACATCCAAGCAACATGTCAAGCATGCATAGCAACCAAAAATATCATTGTCCAATCTCTCAATGGGGGTCCATCCGCAGACAATTAGGCACTAAGTCCTCCCCCATATCGAGTGATCCCTCAGGTACCGGTCACGTTTGAACACTTACACTCTCTGGTTCACGGCCGTCATGACATTGAGCACTTACGCTTTCTGGCTCTACGGTCCTTCAGTTTTGATCAAATTCATTTGCACCTCTAGAGAATCCTCAGGCTCCAAAGTGGGTTCTCTTCCCTGACCGGACTACACATATCCGGCGACCCTTGAACAAATACAAAACACACACTACAAACGTCGTACCGGTCACTTAGTACCGTTGCTCGTCTGTTGTAATGGTTTCAAAACTATTCATCACTTCCACCAACTCTGAAATACCCCAAACTTAGTTATGGTGTTTAAATGATAAACTAAGATATAAGGAGGCTAAATAATGCCTTAGAAAAATTAAGAAACATTTCTAATCAAAGAAAATATAAGGAAACACCAAAAGAGCAGTTTAAGCAAAAACGTGCTCTAAGTATGGAGAGACTTGGGTGAGTACCCAAATGTTGTTCTAAGACCTTAGTAATATCCTAATGGTCATTTTAAATCAATTACCAAAGAAAACCAAGCTTGAAAACAAGTTAAAACACAAAATGTGCTTTAAGGAGTCTTAAAGCACATTTTTGAAAAATTGTCTTGTAAATGAGTTTTGAATGGCTAAATGTCCATCATTACTCTTTAATTAACATGTGTACTATATAGTATCACATTTGGAAGTCTATATCAATGAGAAATCAAAAATTTCACAACAATGTGCCTTGTTTTGTGAATAGTAAATTTAATTAAGCTAGTTTATAACATAAGTCAATATAAGTGAGTTATTTGGTCAACAAAGACTTAAGTACCCTTGTTACTTAATGGGGGCCGGTTTTCTAAGGGAGTGAGTCACCAAGAGTGGCCAATTAATGTTAGAAGAAAAAGAGAAAAGCAACTTGTTACTATTTGCTTTAAGGAATCAAATATCTAATATGCTATCTCTCTCCTCCTTTATTCATTCTTCACCATCTTCATCGATTTCTCTTGCTCTCTCTCCCTTCTCCATTAACGTGAAGCACATCCCCATGCTAGCTCCACCTTCTCTTGCACACAACTTACTCATTTTAGCTCCAAAACCAAAACAAATTACATATTTCTCTTAGTTAGCTCAAGCTCTCTCTTTCTATCCTTTCAAAACTCCAAGAGCTTTGATTTGGTGCCAAGCCAAACCACCATTAGAGGAGGAAATTCAAGTTTGGAGACTCCATTGGCTTCTCCATTCTCTTAAGGTAAAGAAAGTGTAAGAAAATCTAGGTTTCCATCATTTCTTTCCTTGTCCAAAAATTTGCACTCATGGGACTCCATGTTTATGCCTTGTCCTAGCTTGTTTCTACTCTTCAAAGGATGAAGGAGGTCCTTCTTGCTTCATATCCAAGCTTGTCTTGAGAAACTAAGGTAAAACAATCAATTCAATGCCTTAAAACACATTTTTAACCTAGGTTTTGTTCCTTAAGGTTAGTGTGTTGTTTAGTGCTCATTAGAGTCATTGGATATTGTTTAGAACATTGGCAAGGAGATATACATTGGTGACCGAGATTGAGCAAGGAAAAACCTAAGGAAGAAAGCTTATAAAGCTTGTAAAAGAACAAGTTAAATTACTTACCTTAAGGTGTTTTATTGTTTAAGGGAATGGGATTAAGATATGTGATGAGTTTAGTGTAGAGTTTACATTAGAAAAGGGCTATATATGACCTAGGAGAAACAATGATCGTGTGTGTGAACTTGTGTCTAAGGAGCTAATGAGAAAAGAGATAGTTTAAGAATATCAAGGTGAATTGCAAGAAGCATTTTATTTCAATGGGAGCCATGTTGTGTGTATTCGCAGGTTAAAGGCAAATATATGTGGAAATTCAGTGGTTAAGATTATTGTCATTTAAGGGCCTAAGTGCCAAGTATTTAAGTTTATGCACTATATGATGATGTGGTGTAGTTTTGGTGTAAATTATGTGTTAAGGTGTTGTGATGAGAATTTGAGTGATATTGGTTGGTTGATGGAGAAAAACCAAGTGTTAGGATGTGCTATATACTAGAGAACCTATGGCAAAATTTAAAGGAGAACTTAGGTGTTTAAGAGGTTCTAAGGGAATTTAATGACTGAGGAAGTACTAGGAAGTGTTAGAGGTTGTCTGATGGAAAAAGGGGTGAGATAAAGTGTTCTAATGAGTTATAATGACTTAGGCATTACTATGAAGGGTTTAGGAATCAAGAGAATGTATTAGAGTACTTAAGGACTTAGGCAAATGTTGGTAAACAACTAGGAAGGAAATAATGTGTTGATGGATGGAAGCATAAGCTTATGAAGGAACTTTAGGTTAATGCATAAAAGAGTTTTAGATGGTAGGAAGATGCTTGGGAGATGATGTTATAGTGGTGGGGAAACATTGGCATAGTGGTCACATTAGGTATGAACCACCACCTAGAAACCTAGTGGAAAATGTTACAAGTGTTGGCATGGTTACAAGGAAAAAAATGAAATGATTAAAGTGGATGTTGGTGAGTGATTTAAAGTGCTTAGTGGTTGGCTTAAGGTGTATTTGAGGTGCCCAAATGAGGTTTAAACATATTAGGATATATAACCAGAAGTTTGGTGTTGAATGGGAATTTAGAAACAAGGTTTTGGAGCCGACCGACCTTAGGACCGGACCTGCAAGGTCGGTCGAGCTCAATTTACACTGCCGGAGGAAGTTTTGGAACCGACCGGACTTGGGGACCGGACTTACAAGTTCGGTCGGGCTTGTATTTTGTGAAGGAATTAAGTCTCTGGAACGGACCGACCTTGGGACCAGACTTGCAAGGTCGGTCATGCCTAGAATTTTGTACGGTAATAAGTCTCTGGAATCGACCGAACATGGGACCGGACTTGGCAAGTTCGGTCAAGCTTAAATTTTCCCACGGGAAACTCTCGGGAACGGACCGACCTTGGGGACCGGACTTGCAAGTTCGGTCGGGGTAGAATTTTCAAACGGTAATGTGTTCTGGAATGGACCGACCTTGGGTAAGGTCGGTCGGAAGTTCGGTCGAGCCTAAAAATAAAAAGAAAGAAATTTTGAACTCTAAGGATGGTAATAGGTAATAAGGAATACCTTTGGTGGGGTGGTAATGATTAGGACCCTAAGAACTTAAGGGATTAAGTTAAGTTAAGTAAGAACCTTAATGTTTAAAAAGACTAAGTTTAAAAGGGTAAGTGGTAAGGACTTAAGAGGATATTTAATGAGAATCTTTAGGGACTAAGTGAGTTAAGTAAGGTGCAAATAACTAATGGCCTAAAAACGAATCAATGTTTTAGGTTTGTGAATTGGGACCCCGGAGAAGGTTAAACAAACGACGTTCGACGGTGAACGGTACAATCTTTCTTGTGACCTGCTTGCTAACGAGGTGTCCCTCGGCTTGTGTGCTATCTGTTTAATTGCTATGACTAAAACAAGATAAAGCATGCAACCGGTTATATATGTTCTCGTTGTGTATGTGTTATCTTGCACTAACCCGCGAGACTTGAGATTGTTACTAACCAAGTTTAGTACTTACTGAGTTAAAAATAAGAGTTAAGTTTTGGTGGTTGTTGGTTAATGCCCGTTAAGGCTTAGCTAGCACGTGGTGATTAAGTTTTCTACTAACTGGAACTTGAGTGAGGAAACCCGGGACCGAACTCCGGTCATGCATGCTAAGGAAAGGGGGACGGTATCTGAATCAGATCCGCCCTCCGCTTAAGGACTTGTCTTCGGACTTGTAGCCTAGGGCCGGTTGCCGGCTCAGCTACGCTGGACTCTCGTCCAGAGTAGGTGGCATTAAGATGGTGCGGTGGGATCACCTAAATCCCAGGTTCGAATTAAGCTACAACCAATCCCTTCCAGGAACGGTTTGTATACTGAGAATAAGTTGAGATTAAGATTAAGGTAAGGTAAGGAACTGAGATTAAGGAAATGAGGACTAAGGAGGGGGTTACTAACCCACTTGATAAGGGAACGCCTGAGTCATTCTTTGTTTGTGAACTATATGTGTTCATCTGTGGTTATTGTTATTGCACTTCATATTATGCTTGTGTATGCAATCAATTTCCATGCTATCGACAATTAGTCGTCGTAGCCCCGTTAGCTTGGGGGCCATGAGAGGGTGTACCAGCATTCGTGTTGACCCCCTTTGGGGGCTGTTTTTACACTTGCAGGTAAGAGACCCATGAGGACGCACCACGAGAGTAGGAGCGGTTAGACTTAGGATGGGATGTTTATTTTGAGTACAGGTTGCGCTTGTGCACCCGTCTGTCTATATGTAAATTGATGTAAGTTTGTGAATATGACTTAGTTACTTGTACTCGGTTGGTTGTTGGTTTTTGGATGGTGATGTTTTGGGTCGGTTGTTTATTTTGGATAAGTGTGGTAATTGATAAGGCCAGTATCTTCTAACGATCAGACCGTGGCAAGGTCCAGGTGTTCATTATTTCCGCTGCGACGTATTCGATTAAGTGTTCAGTTTTGCGATAACCACGATTGGCTTTGGATGGGGTGTTACAAAAAGTGGTATCAGAGCGTAGTTACGCTCTGATCAAGAAATACCGGACATAAGTAACCACCGAGTTAGGATATAAGTAAGGAATAAGTGATGGGTTAAGGGTGTGAGAAGTTAGAGTGAGTAGAGTCAGATGACCACTAATAAGTGTGGATCGTCTTTACCGTCTACGGACGTTATAAATTCGTTAACCGAAACAGTGGTGGATACGAATCTAATGTGAGTTATGCTTGTTCAGATGTTAGGAAGGAGAAGCCGAGGTCGTGGCCAGGGCGAGGATGCTTCAGGGATACCGGGGGGGCAGACGATCGCAGAGATCGTAGCTGCCGCATTAGGGCACATGGGCTATCAGCCTGGTGTGGGTGCACCACCTCCACCGCCACAACCCAGGGAACCGAACTGGGTGAAGAGTCTTGTAGATCTTTGACCCGCACACTTCAAGGGGGAGACCGATCCCGCCAAGCTTGAGGCGTACATCTCCGAGCTGGAGACCGCCTTCGAGACCCTTGATGTCCCTGCTGGGATCAAGGTTCGCCTGGCTGCTTTCTATCTGAAGGGGGCGGCAGGCGATTGGTGGAAGCTGGTGAGGGCCGAGCATGTGGCCAATCCAGAGTTCGGCTGGGAGCAGTACACCGCCTTGCTACGAGCAAAGTACTACCCCGCCCATGTCCAGACGAAGAAGCGCTTGCAGTTGGATGCGCTTAAGCAGACGGACAAGATGACGGTGGACGAGTATTACTCAGAGTTCACCGCCTTGCTCCGTCTTCTGCCAGGTCTTGGGTATTCAGACCAGATCCTGGTAGACCGCTTCTATGGCGGGCTTAGCCATCTACTCCGCTATGGCATGGGGCCGACGAGTTACACTACCTTGCAGGTAATAAGAATGATTGAGATTTGAGTAAGTAATGAGTGAGATTTAGATTATGGAAGATAAGAGTGACTAATGTTGTGGAAAGCAGGAGTGCTATCATGCCGCTGCTAAGGTTGAGATAACCGTCCAGCTGAGGGACGAGGACAATGCCAAGAGGAAGAGTGCTGGTAAGAGCTCGGAGAGTCCAGGGCAAGGAGGGTACAAGAAACAAAAGTACCAGCCTCAGGCCCAGAAAAGTCAGAACCCGAAAGGGAAGGAGGAAAAGGAGAAGGCTCTGGAAGAGCCATTGAAGTTGACGTATGCTTATGCAGCTACACCCCTGCGCTCTAGGGCGCCAAAGGGTAAGAAATTGGTATTAAGTGAGTTAAGAAACAACTTAGTGACCGTTTGAGAAATGAATACTAATATTATGAATGATTAGGATCTGAAATTGAGAAGGGAGCCGGTGGTGGCTACCAGCGACGCTACATCTATAGGTGGTGTCACAAGGACCACCCTGGGCTCGATTGTAAGGGGAATAAGGTGGAGTGCAACTTTTGTGGAGTTTACGGGCACCGAGCGTATGAGTGCTACCGGAATCCTGCTAGCAGAGCCTATAGGCCTGACACCAGGGGCAAGGGCAAGACCGATCAGGGAGCTGGATCTGACGGTCAGAGGAAGGTGCAGCAGGCGGCGGACAAGAACCCAAGGGTGACCCAGAAGACGGGACCCACACTGCACATGGTGGACTGGGACGATGAGCCTGAACCCTCATCGAGGCCAGGTACCGCTATAACCATTTAGTAATAAAACTACCTGCTTATCGCATTATCATGCATGTATGGTGAATGAATGAGTCGAGTAAGAATGAGATAAGATTAGAACTTAAGTAAGATGTAACCAACTACCACTTTAGGAAGCTTCAACATCTGTTATCCAGTACCATCTACACCTAACCCGGAGCACACCGACATCGAACCCATAGACTTTCTAACCGAACAATGTCAGGTTATCCGCCCAGGTATGATTTTATTAAGGGGATACCAGACACCTGAAGCGCAAATAGCCATCATCAGAAGATGCAATCAACTAGGAATGGGACCGGGAGGTTTTTATACACCGGAGTACCCAGGGGGAGCAAGAATGAAATTAAAAATGATGAGCTTGGGCAAGGATTGGAATCTGTATGCCAAGAGTTACCAAACCACGAGGATGCAAGATGGAGTCTCACCACCGGGAATACCCGAAGAGTTCCATCCAATTATTACACAAGTCGTGGGGATCGCTCAGCAGTTGGAAGCTGAACCGATTCTAGACATACAAGCAGACATTTGCATTGTGAACTTCTACGAGAAGGATGGGCGACTTGGGCTACACCAGGATAAGGACGAGACAACGGAGTCTCTCGAAAGAGGGATACTCGTAGTGTCTTGGTCCATTGGGGATGATGCAGAATTTTTATACGACGAGCAGAAGCGTGCGGACCGTGCAAATAAGTTGGTACTTAAGTCAGGTGATGTATTAATTATGGGAGGAGAATCAAGGATGTTATACCATGGGATTAAGAGAATCAAGCTGAATACAGCACCGTCAGCAGTAATCAATGCGACGCACATGAGACCTGGGAGATTAAACCTAACCTTTAGACAATATTAGCCATGTAATGTTAGAAGGAGATGAGAAATGAGATGTAAGATTTAAGCTCATGTTGTAAACAGGATGGTTATAAATAAAATAACAGTGTTGTTCATATAAATTGTTACGACTCTTGTTATACCACCAATACTCATGAAGCTTGTGAACACAATTAGGTTATGGACTCGGTACGGAAGGTGCGCTAAGTATACTTACAGAGGCACAGGCCGACGCTAGCGGTACCATCCTCACCGGCACCTTTCCGATTAATGGGATTGAGGCATCAGTTCTCTTCGGCTCAGGGGCCTCGCATACCTTCGTCTCGGCATCTTTCGCGAGCAGGTTGGGGCTAGACGCTGATGAGCTACCCGACTTCTCGGTTACGCTCCCGTCTAAGGAGAAGGTTCGTTGCACTCGTTACTACCGAGGAGCCAATGTCAAAATTAAGGGAGAAGACTTTCCAGTCAGTTTTATTGAGTTTAGTGAGCTAGGATTTGATGTTATCTTCGGGATGAACTGGTTGGAGCGGCACAAGGGACGTATCCTATGCGCCGAGCATAGATTGCTGCTCAGAAGTCCGTCTGGGGTAACAATATCATACCGCCAGAGGCCCAGAGAGCCTTCGACTAAGGTCATCACCGCCATGACAATGTATAAGGAATTGAGGAGAAAGGAAGAAGTGTACCTCTGCTATGTACAAGACATAGAGAGAGACCCCGAGTTCGACCCTGACTTACCGGTAGTGTCGGAGTTCCCCGACTTATTTCCACGGGAACTGCCCGGCATGCCACCCACTCGGGAGGTAGAGTTCACCATCGAGCTGCTACCTGGTACCGGACCGATAGCCAAGGCGCCATACCGCATGGCTCCGGCAGAAATGGCTGAGTTAAAGGAACAATTGAAAGATTTGTTAGATAAGGGATTTATAAGACCAAGTGTGTCACCATGGGGAGCGCCAGTCCTCTTCGTGAAGAAGAAGGATGGTAGTCTCCGCCTCTGCATCGACTACAGAGAGCTGAATGCAGTGACAGTGAAGAATAAGTATCCACTACCCCGCATTGACGATCTGTTCGATCAGTTGAAGGGAGCATCTGTGTTTTCCAAGATTGATCTCAGATCGGGGTATCATCAGATAGCCATTAAGGAGGGAGACATTGAGAACACGGCATTCCGAACACGATACGGCCACTATGAGTTCACAGTGATGTCGTTCGGTTTGTCGAACGCACCGGCAAAGTTTATGGATCTGATGAACCGCTTGTTCCGGGAGCAGCTGGACAAGTCGGTTGTGGTGTTTATTGATGACATTTTGATATACTCGAAGTCTAAGGTTGAACATGAGGAACATCTGAGGAGAGTATTGGAAATATTGAGGGAGAACCAGCTATATGCTAAGTTCTCCAAATGTGAGTTTTGGCTTGACCAGGTCTCTTTCCTAGGTCATGTCATCTCAGATGCTGGGATCTCAGTAGATCCAGCGAAGATTGATGCCGTACGTACTTGGCCAAGACCGAAGACTGTTACCGACATCAGGAGCTTTCTCGGTCTGGCAGGTTACTACAAGAGGTTTGTTAGGGATTTCAGCAAGGTCGCGAAACCGATGACCAGTCTGATGAAGAAAGATGCACCGTTCTTATGGACGGTTGACTGTGAGAGATCATTTCAGAGCTTGAAGGACTCACTGACCACTGCACCGGTTCTGACCATTCCAGACGGTATAGAGGGCTTTGAGGTTTATTGTGATGCATCCGGCAGAGGGCTGGGTTGCGTGCTCATGCAACATGGCAAGGTGGTGGCATATGCCTCACGCCAGTTGAAGAAACATGAGGAGAACTACCCCACACATGATTTGGAGCTGGGAGCTGTAGTCTTCGCTTTGAAGATATGGTGCCACTACTTATACGGGGTTACTGTGACGATCTACACCGATCATAAGAGTTTGAGATACATATTCACTCAGAAGGAGTTGAATCTTCGACAGAGGAGATGGTTAGAGTTTCTGAAAGACTATGACATTGACCTCCAATACAAAGAGGGGAAGACCAATGTTGTAGCAGACGCCCTGAGCCGTCGAGCACACTCACTCCATTCGCAAGTTTCTTTCTCCAGCTTGGTTGATGAGGTGCGAGAGGCTCAGAGGACAGATGAGTACATGAGAGAGGTCAGACAGAAGCTGACAGATGGTACCTTTGAGAGTCAGAAATACGACTTCAGACTTCATGATGATGATCTTATCAGACTTAAGGGCCGGTTATGCATACCACGGGGCAACACGGATCTGAAGGACCGTATACTCAGAGAATCACACTGTTCTTCAGTTTCCATCCATCCGGGAGCCTCTAAAATGTATAAAGACATGAAGAGATACTTCTGGTGGTCGGGGATGAAGACAGATGTTACCGAGTTCGTCTTGAGGTGTCTCACATGCCAGAAGGTAAAATTCGAGCACGACGACCGGGCGGAATGGTACAATCGATGCCAGTTCCGGAATGGAAGTTCCATGATATCTCCATGGACTTTGTAGTTGGGCTCCCACCTGCTAGGGGAGGTCTCAACATGATATGGGTGGTGGTGGATCGCCTTACCAAAGTAGCCCGATTCATACCGATGAAGGATACTTGGAAGGTGACCAAATTAGCTGAGTTATTTTAGAAAGAAATCATGAGACATCACGGGATACCGAAGACCATAGTGTCAGATAGAGATACCAGATTCCTTTCGAGGTACTGGAGAGCTACTAGAGAAGCGTTGGGTACAGAACTCAAGCTGAGTACCGCGTTCCATCCTCAGACAGATGGTGACTGAGCGTACTATTAGACACTCGAGGACATGCTGAGAGCATGTGCCTTAGACTTCCAGGGCAGTTGGATTGACAAATTGCATCTGATGAGTTTTCATACAACAAAGCTATCACGCTTCGATCAAGATGGCACCTTTTCAAGCGTTGTACGGTAGACCATGTCGTACACCGCTCTGCTGGGATGGGTCGAGTGAGACGGTCATTATAGGACCAGAGTACTTAGAGCAAGTTAAGGCTGAAGTTCAACAAATCAGGGAGAACATGAAAGCTGCTCAAGATAGGCAGAAGTCGTATGCTGATGTTCGACGACAGGACCTGGAGTTCGCAGTGGGCGACCAGGTATTTCTGTGAGTATCACCGATGAAGGGTGTATTCAGGTTTGGGCAGAAGGGCAAGTTAAGCCCGAAATTCGTTGGTCCTTATGAGATTACGGAGCGGGTAGGCCCGGTTGCTTACAGGTTGAATTTATCTGCTGAACTTGGTAAAGTGCATGATGTTTTTCATGTTTCACAGCTAAAGAAATACATGCACCACCCCTCCCATGTGTTAGAACCTGAGAGGTTGACTTTAGAACCAAATATGAGATCAGTGGAGACTCCTCAGAGAATCTTGGACAGTAAGACTAGGGACACTCGCCACAAGTCAGTGCAACTGGTGAAGGTACTCTGGTCTAACCAGGATGTCGAAGAGGCCACGTGGGAATTAGAGGATAAGATGAGGGCGAAGTACCCTTCTTTGTTTACTGACTAGATCGTCTGTATAGGGTACGGGGCGTACCCCTTCTTAAGGGGGGTAGAGCTTCCTTGCTTTTTGAGTTAGGAAACGATCATGTTTGTCGTTTGTTTGGTTGTTAAGATGTGAGTTTGTGTAAGTTACTACACTTTGGTGTTAAGTTGAGTTATGTATAATACTTATGTATTGTATTTGAGAGTTGAGATTGACCTTACTACACTTTGGTGTTAAGTTGAGTTATGTATAATACTTATGTATTGTATTTGAGAGTTGAGATTGACCTTTGAGTCTTGAGATGTGTGAATGCGAAAATAAGATGTGATGTTAAGATTAAGGGAATTGAGTACCGTTAATGGTTAAGCACGTATGTGAACTTTGAGGACAAAGTTCTTTTAAGGGGGGTAGATTGAAATACCCCAAACTTAGTTATGGTGTTTAAATGATAAACTAAGATATAAGGGGGCTAAATAATGCCTTAGAAACATTTCTAATCAAAGAAAATATAAGGAAACACCAAAAGAGCAGTTTAAGCAAAAACGTGCTCTAAGCTTGGAGAGACTTGGGTGAGTACCCAAATGTTGTTCTAAGACCTTAGTAATATCCTAATGGTCATTTTAAATCAATTACCAAAGAAAACCAAGATTGAAAACAAGTTAAAACACAAAATGTGCTTTAAGGAGTCTTAAAGCACATTTTTGAAAAATTGTCTTGTAAATGAGTTTTGAATGGCTAAATATCCATCATTACTCTTTAATTAACATGTGTACTATATAGTATCACATTTGGAAGTCTATATCAATGAGAAATAAAAAATTTCACAACAATGTGCCTTGTTTTGTGAATAGTAAATTTAATTAAGCTAGTTTATAACATATGTAACACCCCAACTACTAACAACACACTTAACAACATATCGCAGCGGAATTCATAACTCACAACATCACTTAACTCTTTGGTGTTACACGCCGTTAGCCACCCACGTGGCTAACAAGGCTAACATACATACATTGTACCGGTCTGATGGACTAAATTCCCGAGCGACTACACATAAATCCCGTTCCATGTCCAACAGTCATATACACTTACATTACAGCTGTACCGAGTAATTACCAACTAACGCCGATACATTTTCGGTCTTACTACACCTATAATACATCCACCATTCTCATGACTACCACATACAACACTACCCGTCCTACTCTCGAACGGCTTCCAGTTCCTTGTACCTGAAAAGTATGGGAGCCCCAAAGGGGGTCAACACCTTTGCTGGTATGGTAATCCCGCAGCACGCATGCTACCGGGCCACACACAACTATTTGTCGTCTTAGCATGCGGTTGATTTATTTCAAACATGCACAAACTCACATACATATCATGCTTATAAGCAACCAATCATTAATAGGGCACAAACACAAATTAACACACACACTAAATAACAGTACACTTCACTTTATAACATACTCAACTTAATTTCTCTCCTCTGAGAGGATATAATTTTATTTAGGGAATGCCGGGGTAATATAAGCCCGAGCACAACATACATACATTTCCTTTACTTGAGTGGCGGCCTCATATAGGACCGATCACAACATACATAGTTTCCCCCTAACTCCAATAGTGACGAGGTAGGTAAGCCTTGGTTAAGCTTGTGGGTGGTTGTAATTCCAGGAGGAAGAACAACCGTAACATAACAAAGAGGGAGTCGAAGCAAACTTAGGCATCGACACCCTACCAACATTATACATAATTTCCCTCCTAGCCCGATGTGGAGGTCGGGTAGGTAAGCTTTGGCTAAGCTAGTGGGAGGTCGAAATCCAATGAAGGAAAACAACCCTAACATACCAGGATGGGAGTTAATTCTCATATATGTATTAACTCCCAAACAACACGCGCGACCGGAACAACCGGATTCCTCTCCATACATAACATATACTTATTAGTTAGAGGTTCCCTTATGGAACTTACCACATACATACATCACATAGTGTTACTAACTCGGTTAGACACATATGGGGAGTAATATCCCTTTTTAACAAACATGTATAACTGTAACCAATAACAACAACAACATATCCAACAAGTCACATACATCACTCATAATAACAACATACACTAACGCACTGATAGCCGTAGTTAGAACGTTCCCATGGGTTGGGACGTTTATTCCGAATACCGATCTCTTATGTGAACCTAAAGTCGGTTAACTATTATTTAACACATAACTAAGGTTAAGCGGTATCGGAATTAATTACGCCACAATAATGAATTACTGTAAACTCATTTCATGCTTTATCTTGCAAGGTGGCAAACACACAGAAAAACACATTGGCATACAAGCCGGTGTAATCCGGTAGGACACAGGTTGCAAGAAAACCATACCTTGGCCCTTGCTGCGTACGAGTCCCACCAAACGTAGTTCCTATACATGATTTATAATATCGGTTAATTAATTTATTTAACTCCCACTTAGTTAATTACTCCACATATTTATGTCGTACACTTTCACACTTAAACTTACACTTGTTCACCCTCCTAATGTTCATTATAAGTCACCAAACATGTCCTAAATAATCATATAACATCAACACCTACTCATCCCCATCATTAGACACCATTTAACAACATAAAAACAAGGTTTTAGGGTGGTCCGGGACTTGGTCCTCACCTTAGGTCCCGGACCAATTCACAACTTAACTCTCGGCTATTTTATAAGGGGTGGTCCGGGACTTCACACTTAACCTAAGTCCCGGACCAGAATGTGTGAAAAACTCTCGGCCTTTAAATTGCATATGGTCCGGGACTTGGGCATGGAGTTAGGTCCCGGACCAAACAAACAGAGCACTCTCGGGGGAAATTTTAGGGGTGGTCCGGGACTTTGTCCATGGACTAGGTCCCGGACCCTGCTACAGATTTTGCGAATTTGACAGTTTCTAAATCTGTTACAGCTACATTCTTTCACCATTGATCTTCCAATCTTCACCAACTAAAATCCTCATGTTTTAGCACCTAATTACCCACCTAAACCACCATAAACCAAGCACCAAGTGCACTCTCAAACTCTAGTAAATTTCACTTAAAACTCACTTACACTTTCATAACTAGTTTCCTTGTTTTCCATACCTCTTGTAACAGATTTGGTATTGTCTCCCACCACTCAGTACTCCACACATTAATGCCATTCCCAGCACTCCAATGACGTTATTTCCACTACTATCACACTCTTCTTCCTTGTTTGGTTTTCAAACCATTTACCAACCATTTAAAACTCTTAAGCACCTAGTTTCATCCTTATAATAAACACCCAAATCCTTAATCTCCTAAACAAATTTTGACAGCACTTCGCTACTTCTTTAGCATGTCCACCACACTTAAATATACTCACAAACATACTCTTCACCCCTGTTTTGTTTAGGCATCAATAACGCACCAAATTACCATTGTTCACCCAAATAAACTAGCTTAGACTCAAGCTTATTTCCCACACTTAAGCAGCATTAAACATTCTCATTCCCACTCAATATTATTGTACCATGACTACACCAATTCAAGAGCATTAAATCAATTCTCAAATCTGTTTTACAAGTCAAATAAAATACACACACGGTGAGCTTTACCTTGTTTATTTTCGGTTTCTTTCCTTCTCTTCTTCCTCTTTCTTTTGCTCCCTCTTTCTCTTCTTGTTTTCATAACACACAAGGGGGTCTAGATTGCCATCTACAATCATATCCCCATACACACATTTCAAGCTTATTAATTAAATTTTTCCACACAAAACTAGTATTTCTAGAACTAGTTTTTAGGCTCCAGCTTAGGTATTACCTTAGAGTATTCAAGAGGAGAGCTTGGCAATCAAATGAGGGCATTTCCAACACTCCACAAGGGCAAGGTGCAACCGGCTGAAATGGACGGAATTTTTCAACGTGGGGAAATTTTCCCAAATTACAAGAACAAGCTAGAAATGAGCAAAACTCTAGCTTATAATTACCTTGAGGCATCAAGGAGGTGAATGAGAGTCAAAAGCACCCTTTTAAGCTTCAAAAGGCCCAACACCCATGGAAGTGAAGGTGGAGGAATCAAGGTTTTGAAGGGTGGAAAACGTAGCCCACGCCGATACGAAACTAGCGGTACAATTTTTGTGTGATTTGGTGGAGAAATGAACAAGATAGAGGAGGAAGAAGATGGGCTATTTGCTTGCTCTTGAAATCGCCATTACAGAGGCAAAGGAAGAAGGAGCTCGGTTTGGAGGGGGGGGGGGGGGAAATCGTGACTGAAAGAAAAAGAGGGGGAGAGAGAGTTCTAATATTACTTTAACTATTCACTCCCTTTACTTTAATATTTTGTCCTTTTGTGACTAAATAAACTAGCTTGTTTATTTAAATAAGTGTGTGTGTATATTAAAACCGGTCCCACATTATTAGTGAGCTGGAGCGTTTTTTTTTTGAATTAAACGCGTCTCGTCTCCCGGTTTCGTCACTATTCACTTACCGGGTCCGTTTTCCGGAATTTTCTCGTTTATTTAATTTTAATGGTTATTATACTCCCATTAATGTTTAATTATTGTTACATTTTCAACTATTATTTTTACGGGGTCATTTAACTGTTTAAAATCATGTTTTTGGATTTCCTCGAAAAACGCGTTTTAGGACTCCGTTAGCGTTTTTACGCATGGCTTGAATCCGTTTTCTTCCGGAATTTTCCCACATGTTATTAATGTGTAATTAAGGTATAAAAATACATTTATCACTCTAACGAAGGTTATGTACCTCCTAAAATAATCAAATACGCGGTTTCACGTTTTGTGAATTTTACGCATTTTCTTTTTTTTTTTTTTGGTTTTTATTTCTTCACCAATAATCTTAAGGACTTAATTAGCCTTAGAAAATTATAATTTCATAGTTAATTAACATATTAAGGTTTGGGGTATTTCAACATAAGTCAATATAAGTGAGTTATTTGGTCAACAAATACTTAAGTACCCTTGTTACTTAATGGGGGCCGGTTTTCTAAGGGAGTGAGTCACCAAGAGTGGCCAATTAATGTTAGAAGAAAAAGAGAAAAGCAACTTGTTACTATTTGCTTTAAGGAATCAAATATCTAATATGCTATCTCTCTCCTCCTTTCTTCATTCTTCCCCATCTTCATCGATTTCTCTTGCTCTCTCTCCCTTCTCCATTAACGTGAAGCACATCCCCACGCTAGCTCCACCTTCTCTTGCACACAACTTACTCATTTTAGCTCCAAAACCAAAACAAATTACATATTTCTCTTAGTTAGCTCAAGCTCTCTCTTTCTATCCTTTCAAAACTCCAAGAGCTTTGATTTGGTGCCAAGCCAAACCACCATTAGAGGAGGAAATTCAAGTTTGGAGACTCCATTGGTTTCTCCATTCTCTTAAGGTAAAGAAAGTGTAAGAAAATCTAGGTTTCCATCATTTCTTTCCTTGTCCGAAAATTTGCACTCATGGGACTCCATGTTTATGCCTTGTCCTAGCTTGTTTCTACTCTTCAAAGGATAAAGGAGGTCCTTCTTGCTTCATATCCAAGCTTGTCTTGAGAAACTAAGGTAAAACAATCAATTCAATGCCTTAAAACACATTTTTAACCTAGGTTTTGTTCCTTAAGGTTAGTGTGTTGTTTAGTGCTCATTAGAGTCATTGATATTGTTTAAAACATTGGCAAGGAGATATACATTGGTGACCGAGATTGAGCAAGGAAAAACCTAAGGAAGAAAGCTTATAAAGCTTGTAAAAGAACAAGGTAAATTACTTACCTTAAGGTGTTTTATTGTTTAAGGGAATGGGATTAAGATAAGTGATGAGTTTAGTGTAGAGTTTACATTAGAAAAGGGCTATATATGACCTAGGAGAAACAATGATCATGTGTGTGAACTTGTGACTAAGGAGCTAATGAGAAAAGAGATAGTTTAAGAATATCAAGGTGAATTGCAAGAAGCATTTTATTTCAATGGGAGCCATGTTGTGTGTATTCGCAGGTTAAAGGCAAATATATGTGGAAATTCAGTGGTTAAGATTATTGTCATTTAAGGGCCTAAGTGCCAAGTATTTAAGTTTATGCACTATATGATGATGTGGTGTAGTTTTGGTGTAAATTATGTGTTAAGGTGTTGTGATGAGAATTTGAGTGATATTGGTTGGTTGATGGAGAAAAACCAAGTGTTAGGATGTGCTATATACTAGAGAACCTATGGCAAAATTTAAAGGAGAACTTAGGTGTTTAAGATGTTCTAAGGGAATTTAATGACTGAGGAAGTACTAGGAAGTGTTAGAGGTTGTCTGATGGAAAAAGGGGTGAGATAAAGTGTTTTAATGAGTTATAATGACTTAGGCATTACTATGAAGGGTTTAGGAATCAAGAGAATGTATTGGAGTACTTAAGGACTTAGGCAAATGTTGGTAAACAACTAGGAAGGAAATAATGTGTTGATGGATGGAAGCATAAGCTTATGAAGGAACTTTAGGTTAATGCATAAAAGAGTTTTAGATGGTGGAAGATGCTTGGGAGATGATGTTATAGTGGTGGGGAAACATTTGGCATAGTGGTCACATTAGGTATGAACCACCACCTAGAAACCTAGTGGAAAATGTTACAAGTGTTGGCATGGTTACAAGGAAAAAAATGCATAATGATTAAAGTGGATGTTGGTGAGTGATTTAAAGTGCTTAGTGGTTGGCTTAAGGTGTATTTGAGGTGCCCAAATGAGGTTATAACATATTAGGATATATAAGGAGAAGTTTGGTGTTGAATGGGAATTTAGAAACAAGGTTTTGGAGCCGACCGACCTTAGGACCGGACCTGCAAGGTCGGTCGAGCTCAATTTACACTGCCGGAGGAAGTTTCTGGAACCGACCGGACTTGGGGACCGGACTTACAAGTTCGGTCGGGCTTGTATTTTGTGAAGGAATTAAGTCTCTGGAACGGACCGACCTTGGGACCGGACTTGCAAGGTCGGTCATGCCTAGAATTTTGTACGGTAATAAGTCTCTGGAATCGACCGAACATGGGACCGGACTTGGCAAGTTCGGTCGAGCTTAAATTTTCCCACGGGGAAACTCTCGAGAACGGACCGACCTTGGGGACCGGACTTGCAAGGTCGGTCGGGGTAGAATTTTCAAACGGTAATGTGTTCTGGAATGGACCGACCTTGGGTAAGGTCGGTCGGAAGTTCGGTCGAGCCTAAAAATAAAAAAAAAAGAAATTTTGAACTCTAAGGATGGTAATAGGTAATAAGGAATACCTTTGGTGGGGTGGTAATGATTAGGACCCTAAGAGCTTAAGGTATTAAGTTAAGTTAAGTAAGAACCTTAATGTTTAAAAAGACTAAGTTTAAAAGGGTAAGTGGTAAGGACTTAAGAGGATATTTAATGAGAATCTTTAGGGATAAGTGAGTTAAGTAAGGTGCAAATAACTAATGGCCTAAAAACGAATCAATGTTTTAGGTTTGTGAATTGGGACCCCGGAGAAGGTTAAACAAACGACGATCGACGGTGAACGGTACAATCTTTCTTGTGACCTGCTTGCTAACGAGGTGTCCCTCGGCTTGTGTGCTATCTATTTAATTGCTATGACTAAAACAAGATAAAGCATGCAACCGGTTATATATGTTCTCGTTGTGTATGTGTTATCTTGCACTAACCCGCGAGACTTGAGATTGTTACTAACCAAGTTTAGTACTTACTGAGTTAAAAATAAGAGTTAAGTTTTGGTGGTTGTTGGTTAATGCCCGTTAAGGCTTAGCTAGCACGTGGTGATTAAGTTTTCTACTAACTGGAACTTGAGTGAGGAAACCCGGGACCGAACTCCGGTCATGCATGCTAAGGAAAGGGGGACGGTATCTGAATCAGATCCACCCTCCGCTTAAGGACTTGTCTTCGGACTTGTAGCCTAGGGCCGGTTGCCGGCTCAGCTACGCTGGACTCCCGTCCAGAGTAGGTGGCATTAAGATGGTGCGGTGGGATCACCTAAATCCCAGGTTCGAATTAAGCTACAACCAATCCCTTCCAGGAACGGTTTGTATACTGAGAATAAGTTGAGATTAAGATTAAGGTAAGGTAAGGAACTGAGATTAAGGAAATGAGGACTATGGAGGGGGTTACTAACCCACTTGATAAGGGAACGCCTGAGTCGTTCTTTGTTTGTGAACTATATGTGTTCATCTGTGGTTATTGTTATTGCACTTCATATTATGCTTGTGTATGTAATCAATTTCCATGCTATCGACAATTAGTCGTCGTAGCCCCGTTAGCTTGGGGGCCATGAGAGGGTGTACCAGCATTCGTACTGACCCCCTTTGGGGGCTGTTTTTACACTTGCAGGTAAGAGACCCATGAGGACGCACCACGAGAGTAGGAGCGGTTAGACTTAGGATGGGATGTTATTTTGAGTACGGGTTGCGCTGCGCTGGCACCCGCGTCTGTCTATATGTAAATTGATTTTTTGAAATATGACTTAGTTACTTGTACTCAGTTGGTTGTTGGTTTTTGGATGGTGATGTTTTGGGTCGGTTGTTTATTTTGGATAAGTGTGGTAATTGATAAGGCCGGTATCTTCTAACGATCAGACCGTGGCAAGGTCCAGGTGTTCATTATTTCCGCTGCGACGTATTCGATTAAGTGTTCAGTTTTGCGATAACCACGATTGGCTTTGGATGGGGTGTTACAAACTCACAACTAGCTTCACCTCCATGGTTTCAACCTGATACCGGTGCCTAGCCATGAAAGATCCACTTGCGCCCGTGGGAGCGGTTTCAAAACCGATCCTCATTCTCAAGTTTGAAGAAAACCATTTGTGTCGAAATCAATTTGGGAAATTCATTTTGAAAACTCAATCCAACTCCAAGTTCCAATTTGTGTTAGTTTCACCTATTACTAGTGTGATTACTTGTGACCACTTATAGGTAGCTTCTAGAGTCATTCAATCCCAATGTGATCAGCATTGGTGTTGAACTATCCATCCACCCCAATTTGGTGTTCGGTTTCCCTTGATCACTAGCAAATCAAGTTCCACCTCCCACCCCAATTCACACAATCAAATAGTCAAGCATTAATTTCATTTTATATCTTTTTATCTTTCTAATCATAATCACTCATCAATACATTTACCAATTTCTAGAATCCATTTACCCACATACTAGTCATCTCATCATTTATTACCCAATTTCTTCAACTGCTATACCTAAGAAATTCCAAGGTTAGTTTTCCAATTAGTTCTTCTATCCTCAATTCGTTCACAAGTCAAATTAATTTCTGTTCTCAAATACAATCAAGTCAAGTTACCTAGGGACTCACTTCCCACTAGGTTCAACATCGGTTTCATACCCGTTTATCCTCAACATATCTCCCAAACATACTCATCAGTACCATGTCTAATCCCAAATCCAATACTATGTCCAATCTCAAATGGACATATACCATCGGGGTTCTCATTCCCCAGGAGTTTCTCTACTCCTTTCCACTTCAAATCTCACAAATAATCAAATTTACACAAGGAGTGGATACGGATGTTTATGTAACATAAGTACCCATCATCCAAAACAAATTCTTTTGCGCCATGCACATTGTAGTTTACGCACTATCACGTAACACATACATTTCGCGGTTTTCGCCCTACCCCCCTTAAAAAGGGATTACGCCCACGTAATCTACCATGTGTCAACATTGAACATTGATCTAAGACGTTCAGCCATCATGGAGTGTTCTAACTTCTATGCGGTCTACTATACAATGTATTCTGGTCAAAGGGTATTAACCGTATTGTCGGTTAGTCCCTGCACCAAGAATTCTCATTGGAGTTTGTTTAACTCAAAACCGGGTTTGGTTCTAGCCCTAGAGGCTCAAGGCATTGATAATTAGCCATTCATTCACTAGATATTTTAAACCTTGGAATTCTGGGCCCACTAGCTTCTGCTGCGCGACCCTGATAACTTGGGTTTGTTTGCCCTTCTCGCTATTCTTAATGTGTTAGACATCGCCTTTTTATCCCTTTTTATCTTAGGAATAAGGTTTATCAATCAAGCGTGGTATTCCTTTACCGTACGCGAACTCAATGAGTTTTAGATTTACTATCCAGTTCTCTGGAAATCTATTGTACTTACTGTTCGTACTCCCATGATTATTCACTGGGTTCCTCCGACTTATTGTCGGTTGAGGTTGAGCCATTACTAGTTGTAGTGCTTCCTCTGATGTCAGTAGCTTATGAATTATGCCAGTTCATCTGGTTCTGTAAGAGCGTGTTTTACTTATATGACCCTGCATTTTCTATGCGTCGGTCCTTGACTCCGTAAGTTTCCTTTTACTTTTACCACAATTGACCTTTTTCCAAATTCCTAGCTATCCCACTAGATCATTACTGCACAAGTGCAATACCAAAACACTCAGTCCTACAGAGTGCAGAGGCGTGAAAACTTGGCAGTAAATCTCTTATGCGATTGCAATAGGAATGAACATTGATTCCTTGTGTATTGCTTTACTGTCTACCATCTTATTCATCAACTCCATATTATTGTGTGATTTATTCACATATATTGGTCGCTTACTGCGCACCATATTCGTATTTATTTACGACTCGGTTTCCATGGCGTCCGTTATTGCATTAGCTTCTGCTCATGTATTTTCACCATCTTTACCATTTGTATCTCTGAGCTCATTGAGCGTTATTTACTTTACAATTCACACTGTACCCATATAGTGTTTCTTCTGCACCGATTACTCTTTGGTTTTCAACAACTGTCATCAAGGCTTCCTTCTATTTCATCTAGTTCAAGTTGTTGCTTGGCAATGACTATATGCTCAAGCTTCACTACGTTAGTAGCTCTGAAAGAGGTGTATTTTCCGGCATTTACTAATGACATCCTCTTATTTGGAATATGCCCACCGCTCTCGCGGTCTTACAACAACGAGTGGTATTCTCACAGGTTATTGATTAAACAATCTCACCGATGTCGTTCTTGGCAATTTCCATCTGGTTCACAATGGTTTTTCCACCGTTGGATCTATGTATCGTAATAGTTTCATGGCATACTAGCCACGTTGCCTAGAGCTCCGCTCATCTTAGGCTGTGTACAAGCATCGCTTCTCCTTATACCATCAAATGGTTTAGAGGCAACATTGGGCTCCATGATGAGATCATCGCATCACGCTTCCGCTCGCTGGAGGCCCTTTAAGTATCTTGGTATTGATCAATACCATTTCTCCATTTAAGGTATCCCCTATCAAGTGGGATGCCTTCGGTGTTCCGATCGAATGTTCATTTTGCTTCTTGTGTTTATCACGACATTTAGTTTGACACCCTTCTTGGATTGCTCCTGGGTGTTACCGAGTTACGCCATTACCTTTGGCTAACTTATGAGTATGATCAGTTTACTCCGCATTGCGGTCCTGGATTTCAAGTTGTCCCGTTTAGGGTTATAATGTCTCTCATTCTTAGGGTAGACCGTTGATGTTTTTCCGTATGTTTATAAAGGTTGATATTATTTTCGGTGATGAATGGTATTCTCCGGTACCTTATATGATCACTCTGGGTATCTATCCAGTTCATTGAACATTGATGTGTTCTCATCAGGCATTTGCCTTACTGATTTTAGGATGGGTATGCAATCCAGCTATCTTGCCTTTGCTTCAAAATCCTTGAGACACTTTGGTCATTTACTAGTGCTTCTCGCATTTCTTAACACTTAAGCATACTCCTGGAGTAAGTTCTTGACTCCTTTAGCTTGTAGCTTATCTGAGTTCCTTCGATTGTTCGAGGCGTCCAACTATTTCGGTTTGAATTTACCTTATAGTCCGTAGAACGGAGCTGACTACTTCCCGTGTTTCGTACACTACATGTATACATACGTGGGGTACCTTATTGGTACGTTACCACTTACCAGACTAACTCCCCAAAAGGTTCTGTCTGGCCCACAAGCTCCTTCGGAGTGCGGTCGTCCCACATCCCGTATTTGGGTACACTTGTAGTGCTCGTCACACGCCTAGGTGAAGTATTCTATTGTCATCTCCTCTTGTATCATTCTATGATACTCACCGTGATTCTTCTGATTTGGTTTTAAAAATGTGAGGTTTAAAAAGAAAGATTTGTGGTTTATAAAGAAAGTTTTGGGTTTTGAAATAAAAATTTTGAGTCTGAAAGAAAATCTTCATGGCGTTGCCATGTTTGAGGTACTGACCAAGTCTAGCTTCTCGCTGACTGGTATGTTCGTTAATATGATGGTCGGGCCGTTACGCCTTTCCAAGGTTTTGTTCTTCAAGTTCTTCGGATTAGTAATCCTACATTTGCTTCAATCTTCATGGTGGTACTTTAGTAAGTACTTGTTGGTTGTCAAAAGTCTCCCAATTTTCCTTGTTATTGCTGCACTTGCCTTGGCAAGTGCGTGGGTACGTCGGTTTTCAGGTTAACAAATACCGGTTACGGTATTGTTTTCATCCATACCTGGTGGTTTTATTGGATCTCTCTTTGATCTTTTGATCTTAGTGATCAATCTCCTGAGTAACCTTTCAGCGTTCCTGACAAGGTTGTCAATAATTCGGGTGCTTTCCCGATCCTTGAGGTACTCTGTGTACCTTGCTTCGTTGCTCGTTCCCACGCCCTTGCGGTGGTTACCGAGGTTTGACAAATCCTTAGGAGCTATGTCGTAGTCCTGTTGGTGTAAGTTTAATGATTACTGTCATAGTTGTCTGAACTACGTTATTTGGGTATTACCGCCCTTTGGCGTTATAGCATTGAAGTTATTCCAGCCTCGACTAATTCCTTAGTCGGTTTGTATACCGTTAACGGTATTATCATGCGTTGCAATCCGTAGGCTCTCTTGTCTCGGGTTTTGTTACTCTGCCTTCCCGCTTATTATGTAGTTAAGTGTCCCTTCTTGTTGGCTGCACATGGTTCTCGCGACTACGAAGCATGTCGCCCCATGGTGCCGCAAGTTTCATTATCCCATATTTAGGATCTTCAATCTTCTGCCGTTCAGTACCGCTATTGTCGTTCAAACGAGAACCGTCTTCGGGATTTCCAGTTCTTGGAATCTACCGTATGACAGGTTCTTTCTCTTTACAAAGTTTATTCTACAACTGCCAGATCGGGTTTTCCCGAGTATGAGAGGTCTTTCCATCTCTCTGGCGTTCTTCCCCCAACTTATAATGGGGGTTCCGGAGGGCGGGATTGGTTATGTAGGTATCCAGATCACACTGGAAGTTCCTATCTAGCGTACCTCTCACGCTAACACTCAACCCTTAGCCCTAAGTCTCTAATTCCAATCTCGGTATTTTCCTAAACTTGATATTTAGACCATCAGAGCGATACTTCGCTCTGATACCACTTTTCGTAACACCCCTACCGGTAATCACACAATTATCTCCTAACCCGTCTCAATTACCAATACACAAGCAGCGGATACTCCAATACAACCGGGGGTGAAAATGCCGTTAGTCACCCACGTGACTAACAAGGCCAACCCAAACTCAATTACAACAATCAAAATACAATATCGGTTTGATGGGTCTTATACCGAGTACTCTATACCGAGTATCTACAATTCCCAAACTTATTGACCACATGTCGGTCTTACAAGTCCACGATACTACAAGTACAAACCTTAAACAACTACCCATGCTTAATAATAACCCGTCCTACTCTCGAACGGTGATCGGCATCCATGTACCTGGAAAATAAAAACGATGCCCTTAGGGGCTCAGCAAAATTGCTGCATATGAAATTCGCATACCCCGCGTACTAGCGAGGGTACGCCGACTATTTGGTCGAGAGCATGTGATTCATTTAATTTCAATCAACATGCAAGGCGACATTACATTATATATGTATGTCAACACAATCAAGGTTCAATGAAGAACGCAAACACTAACACACACATCAAGAGGTTAGTTTAATATGTTCTTTACTTAGGCTTGAGGGTTTATACCTCACTATGCCTTACTCAATTGCTCATTGTCTTACCCACTCTCTTGGGTACTCTTACTCACAATCTCAACAAGTTCTACAATACTCAACTCAATACTCCACTCAACTCAAATTCTCAAGACTCTCAAGTACAACTCAATTCTCAATACTCACATACTCAAATCAATACTCAATACTCAAGTTCTCAAATCAATACTCAATACTCAAAGGCATCTTTTAAGTCTTAGCCACGACCTCCGGGCAGGGTCATACACAAGACCCACCACCGGGCTTACAAATACAAATGGAGCTATACAATTAGCTCCTCAAAATTCTCAAATGTCCAGTTCTCTACCGGATTACTCAAATTCCCAAAACTCCACTCTCGGAGTCATTTCACAATCTCAAGGATAAGCCTAAAAGTATCTCTCTCGATAACATCAATTAGCTTAGGGAATTCTCAATGTCTAGTATTCTAAGATTTAAGGTTTTACCCAACTTATCAAATACTCTCATGTTCGGGACATTGTTCATTTTAGTCGGTTCCTCTCATTGGGGTTCGACTATCTTTCTAAGGGGTTTGGTGATCCCTTACCATACTTTATTTCTCTCAAGGTTCAAGTTTGAACTCTCATCAATCCTCTAAATAGAGGTTACTTAAATACTTCCACCATTAATTGTTTTATGGATTAAGTCAATTCGGTTCTCTAACTGTTATCGGGAGTTTACTTATTCCCGTACAATTCTCTCACGTTCTAGTGAGTTCGAAGGTTTACGTTATTGTTTATCGGTTCGATAGTTTTAGAGTTCCACGCTTTTATTAATTCGCAACTTAACTCTTTCAACGAGTCACTACTCAAACATGATTCAACTATGAGTCGCACTACAGTGCACATTCACACTCAAGCGATTCATCCACAAATACATATTTCATGAATTATACAAACTTCAAGTTTAATCAACCATCCAACAACAAGCAATACCATACAAGCACAAGAGAGTTCAAACAATCCGTGAAATACCCCAAACCTTAGAATGTTGTTTAAACACTTAAATATGGTATATTAAGACTAAAAAGAGTCTTAGAAACATTAGTAAACAATTTAAACCATAGAGAACACAAATAAATGCCTTAAAGCCAATTAGGGCGAAAATGTGCTCTAAGCTTGGGATAAGCTTGGGTAAGACCTAATGAACTTACCAAGGCCTTATTTGTATACTAATGAACATATTAAACCAATTACTAAAGAAAACCAAGCTTGAAAACAAGTTAAAACACAAAATGTGCTTTAAGGAGTCTTAAAGCACATTTTTGAAAAATTGTCTTGTAAATGAGTTTTGAATGGATAAATGTCCATCATTACTCTTTAATTAACATGTGTACTATATAGTATCACATTTGGAAGTCTACATCAATGGGAAATCAAAAATTTCACTTCTATGTGCCTTGTTTTTATGAATAGTGACTTTAATAAGCTAGTTTGTAACATATGTTGTTATAAGTAATTAAATGAGTCATCAAAGACTAAAATACCCTTGTTATAATAATAGGGGCCGGTTTTTAAGTGTGGCGACTCACCACTCTTGTAACTTGTTAAGTAAATAAAGATGACTAAGGGTTACTATTTGCTTTAAGGTATAAATATCTTCTAAAAAGCAAAACCAATCTCATTTCTCTCATTCCTTTCATTTCCCACGGTTCCAAGTCTTCTTCAACCTCTCTTCTTTCTCTCATTCACGATTTGCAATAGTAATACACAAACTCCATATTTGATCACTTGTATCTCCTAGCTCATTTTGTCAAATAAAAAACAAACACCACCATTCTCTTCCTCTCATCAAGCTCTTCATTCCTATCTTCTCAAAACTTCAAGACCATCATTTCGGTGCCATGGAGTTCCACCATTGAAGGAGCTTGAGCTTATATTTCTACATATTATTGATCTCCTTTGCTTCTAGGTAAGGAATCTCAAAGAAAAATGATGTTTCCTCCATGTTTTATCTTGACCGAAAATCACCATTAATGGTGGCTCATTATATTGCTTTGTTCTAGCTTCATTCCAACCTTTCAAGGACTAGGTGGAGTCCTCTCTTGATAGATATTCAAACTCTCTTCAAATACCAAGGTAAAACAACTATCTTAATGTTTTTAAAACAATGTATATCTAGGGTTTACAATGAGATGAAGCTTAAAGCTTGTATACTCATTATATCATTTGTATAATGTTTAGAAGTTAACAAACAATCAAAAGCCTTGACGATTTAGTCAAGGAAACAAGAAAGAAGTTTGTGAGGAAAAGAGGTAAATATGCTAACCTAATGTGGTTTAAAGTCTTAGGAGAAAAGAGCTTGTATTGGCTTATGAAAATGATTTAAGGAGCCATGGGAAATGACTTAGAAGAATGCTCTCAAGGGCTTAGTAAGAGGCATATGTATTGTTGAGTTTATTTGCAGGTCAAAGGCAATATAATGTGGGAAATTCAGTGTTTATGATTTATGCATCTTAAGGGCCTAAGAGCCATGTTATTTAAGGGCCTAAGTGCCATGCAATTTAAATTATGCACTATATTGTGATGTAGTGCTATATGAGTGAAGTTTTGTGTATAAGAATGTGTTTTGATGGATTTTTAGTGTTCTTGGTTGTTTTAATGGTGAACGCAATGTGTTTTGGGTTACTAATGTTCTAGGAGAGTTCATGTCAAAATTTAGGTAATCACAAAGTTCTAAGGGTTTAAAATGAGTTTGGTAAGTTAGGAAATGTTAGAATGGTTAAGTGTTCAACTAGTGGAAGAAGCATGCATTAAGGTGTTTAAAGATGTAAAAAGGGCCTAGGCAATGTTCTAGAGGATTTTATAATGCAAATGAATGTTTTGGGATACACCAAAGTCATTTAGACTTATGTTAAGATTTATGCAAACTTTGGTGAACAAGGAGAAAGTGTAAACTTGAAAAAGGATTTCAAGAATGACATAAGGAGTTAGTTGTGAGAATAAATGCTTGAGAGATGATGTTGTTTGTGGTGAGGGAGTATTTTGGCATAAGTGATCATATTAGGTATGAAACACCACTTAGAGACCTAGGAGAAAACTTGTAAGTGTTGGGAATTTTGGGAAGAAATGAGTAAAGGCTTAAGGAATTAGAAAAGGAGTTTATGAGTGTTTAAGGAGGTATTAAGGTGTGTTTGAAGTGCCCAATGAGGTTAGGACATACTAGGATATATGAGGTGAAGTTTGGAGTTAAATGGGCAATGGAAAATAAGGGTCTGGAGCAGACCGACCTTGCGACCGAACTTGCCAAGGTCGGTCGAGCCCAGTTTACCCTGCGAGAATTGGTTTCTAGAATGGACCGACCTGGGGACCGGACTTGCAAGTCGGTCGGGCATGGATTTTTAGTACGGATTGAGTCTCTGGAATAGACCGAACTTGGGACCGGACTTACAAGTTCGGTCGGGCCTGAATTTTCAAAGGGAAGAACTCTCGGGAATGGACCGAACATAGGACCGAACTTACAAGGTCGGTCGGAGTAGAAAATTTTAACGGTAATATGTTCTGGAATGGACCGACCATGGGACCGAGTTTGTATGGTCGGTCGTAGTGTAAATTTTCAAACCTGGAAGTCACTGGAATGGACCGACCTTGTGTAAGGTCGGTCGTAAGGTCGTCGGACCAAAATTTGTAAAAAAAAAAACAAACAAAATGGCTTAAGTAATAAACCCTAGGGGGTGTAATGTGGGTAATCAAGTATAAGTTAAGACATTAAAATGTCATATAAACATGTTGAACACTTAATAAATTTGAGGTTAAATAAATTAATTAACTGACGTTATTAATCATGTATAGGAGTGACCTACGGTGGAAATCAATCGAAGCAAGGACCAAGGTACGGTTTTCTTGCAGTCTGTTGCCTACCGGTTTACACCGGCTTGTGTGTTGTTTGTTTTTCTGTGTGTTTATGACGTTATAAGACTTAAACATGTAATGAGTTTACCGTTGTTCATATTATTGTGATGTTTGATGTGACTCATTTCCCTTGTGTGTGTCTAACATGACTTACCACCTGTTGTGTATTGTTTGTTAAGTTCCACCGTGAACTTCTAACAAGTGCTAACTGGAAGTGAGGAATCCGGTTGTCCGGTCATGCATGTAAGTTAAGAGTAGATATCTGAATCAGATTCGACTCTTATGTTGTTAAGATTGTTCTCCTTAATTTGGTGTTTGATCTCCCGCTAGCTCCTCCAAAGCTTACCTATTCTGACTTATGATCAGTTTAGTGGGAACATGTGTTTGTGTGGTGTGTTCGGGTCACTACATCCAAACCATCTGTGACTTAAGTTACTCGTTCGAATAACAGAACGGTAATGATGTGTGTAACGAGCTTAACATGAGAGTGAATCATTCTCTAGGATTCTTATGTTGTTTAACCTTCTTGGTTTGTTATTGTGGAAAGAGTATCCACTGTGTATGTGATGTTGTGCTATGCAATAATAATGCTATGCCACATGTTATATTATGTTATGTTATGTTTAAAATGAATGCCATGTTATCATGACAATTAGTTGCGCGTATCCCGGTAGCCGATGGGCTGCGCGTTAACCATACCAGCCAAGGGTTGCTGACCCTCTCGGGGGCTCCATATTTTTACTGCAGGATGAGGATCGAGGAAGCAGAGTGGCTCTAGATTCTAGGCTGCAGATGTACTTTGTTTATTTTTGGATGTTGGGCCCAGGATGCGCCTGTGCTCCCGTGGCGTTATGTATTTTGGTTGTGAACAGTTTACAGTGATGGTTTACAGTGAAGGAATGTAATTAAATACTCGGTATTGTATATGTTGTATTTATGGTTTTAGTTCTATGCTCGGGAGTCTGATCATCAGACCGGTACACTTGTATTTATTCTGCCTTGTTAACCACGTGGGTGGTTGACGGCGTTGTAGCACCGAGAAGCGTTTAGTTAATGTTTAGTTGTTTATTTCCGCTGCGATTTCAATTAGTTGTAAAGTAAGATGTAGGGGTGTTACAAAAAGTGGTATCAGAGCAAAGTATCGCTCTACTAGAATACCGAGCTTAGGAATATACCGAGTTAGGAAACCTAACTACAGTTACCTAAGTGAGCAGTTATGGAAAGGTTAACCACTAACCAAAGTGTGGAGATACCTTGTTGTCGGGAAAACGTTACAACCGTTGGAACCGATAAGTGTGTAAGCATAATGCTAATAATGTTCGTGTGAATTCAGATGTCAGGTAGACCGAGAGGTAGAGGCAGCGGAAGTGGTACTGGAGATACGGATGACCAGGGCGAGAATACTACGGCTCAGGTTATGGCCGAAGCTGTAGCGGCCGCCGTAGCCCAAATGGTCCCACAACTTGTAGCTGCAATTCAGCAGGGGCAACAGCCCGAAGTTCAACCACCACCGCCACCCCACGCCGAGACCAACTGGGTCAAGGCATTGGCAGACTTGAGACCCCCGTCACTTCATGGGGAGACCGACCCTCGTAAGTTGGAGGCGTACATCTCCGAGTTGGAGACCGCCTACGAGACCTTGGATGTGCCTGCTGGGGCCAAGGTCCGTCTTGCCGCTTACTACCTGAAGGGTTCGGCACAGAGTTGGTGGAAGCTTGTGAGAGAGGACCGGATGGCGGATCCTCAGTTTGGTTGGAGGGAGTACACGGCACTACTGCGAGCCAAATACTACCCTGTGCATGTTCAAGAGGCCAAGCGCCTGGAGCTGGATAGTCTGAGGCAGGGGGACAAGATGTCGGTTGATGAGTACTACACTGTATTCACCGGCCTTATCCACCTGTTACCGGACCTGGGATACTCGAACCGGGTGCTGGTAAACCGTTTCTACAACGGTCTCAGCCACCGTCTTCGCTATGGGATGGGGCCAGCTGAGTATACTACCTTGCAGGTAATTTGGATGAAGTGTGATGTGAATAAGTGTAATTCATAAGTGAGTATTAAGGTGAGTTTGTGAGTATGTTTTGCGGGGCATGACTGACATCCTAAATTCAGGAGTGCTATCATTCCGCTGCTAAGGTGGAGATTACTGTCCGTCTAAGGGACGAGGAGAATGCACACAAGCGCAAGGCCACGAGCGAGGGCCAGAGTCCGCAGGGGTACGGGGGAGGAAAGAAGAAGAAAAAGCCTTATCCCCAGCCCCAGAAGAGTCAGCACCAGGGTGACAAGGGCCAAGCCCAGACCACCACAGCTGAGGAGCCATTGAAGCTCACATATGCTTATGCGGCGAAACCCCTACGCTCTTACCCACCTAAGGGTAATTATTTAATCATGTGTGACAAGTTGAAGTATATGTTGTTAAGTTGTGAAATAAGTATTGATTGTGTATTGTGATAGCAGCTAGCACGGGTTCTGGACCGGAACGCCACTACTACTGTAAGTGGTGTAACGGAGACCACCCCGACAAGGACTGCAAGGGAAACGACGTGCAGTGTCGTTACTGGAGAAGTGGGGTCACCGTGACTACGAGTGTTACCGGAACCCCAACAGCAGAGTCAACAAGCCCAAGGGGCAGTGGAAGGGTAAGGCCACAACGACTATTGATGGCCCGAAGACGGCTAACCAGCCACCCACAGATCAGAGGCACACTGATTCCCAGAAGGGGAAGGGGTCGGGACCTAGCAAGGCCACCCTGAATGTGGTGGACCGGTCAGAGGCGCCAGGGCCCTCTTCTAGACCAGGTACCCTGCTTAAAACTGTTGAGTGAAATAAGTGATTGCATACCGCATTTCATGCATGTATGCGTTAGTGAGTCCAAGTGTATTATCGTGTGAGTAAAGAGTTAAAGTATAGTGTGAAAGTCACCTAATTATAACTCTGAACTTAAAGGAACCTTCGATATATGTTATCCAATCCCCCCACACCAAACCCTGAAGAAACTACCATCGACATCATCGACTTTCCAATGGAGCAATGTCAGGTTATCCAGCCAGGTATGATACTCTTAAATGGATACCTGACACCAGAAGCACAAGTCCATATCATCAGACGATGCAATGAACTTGGAGCAACACCTGGAGGTTTCTACACACCTGAATACCCGAGCGGATCAAGAATGAAATTGAAGATGATGTGCATGGGTAAGGACTGGAATCCTTACACCAAGACATATCAAGAAGTGCGAGCTGAAGACGGAGCAATTGTACCAAAGATACCTGAGGAGTTCCTTGCGGTCGTTAACCACGCCGTGGGAATTGCTCAGCAAGTTGAAACGGATTCAATTCCAAGTGTTAAAGCAGATTTGTGTATTGTGAACTTCTACCAGAAAGGTGGACGATTAGGTTTACACCAAGATAAGGACGAGTCACCCGAGTCTCTAAGTAAGGGAGTACCCGTGGTGTCTTGGTCCATTGGTGATACCGCAGTGTTTATATATGGCGAGCAGACATCCTCCCTGAAGTATTCGAATCATTGATGCATCCTCAAATTAAGCTTTCAAAATACTCACATGAGTATTTACCTATTCAAATATGTCAAAAGTATAAGCTCACTAATAACCACAAAACTACTCCATAAAGTGGTGAAATAAGATATGCACCAAATAAAATGAAGGTGAATAAAGACCTTGAAATAGCACTATTTCACCCTTATCATATATTCTTACCGGTAACCTTTTGTATTTCTTACTGGTAACCATTTGTATATTTTTACCGGTAACCTTTTAGGTGTAAAATCAGATCATATCTTAAGTCCCAATCGGGCGAAAGCAAAGTGCGTGATTCCTCTTTGTTCGACTGAGGCAAGGATCATGGTTAGAAGAACTTATTGAGGTAAGCTTTCCTATGACAGCGGCAAAGTGTGAGCAGAAATCTTATATCATATCAGACAATAGCACGAGGTTAGATAAAAGAAAATTACCCGCAATGACGTTACTGGTAGGATGATGTTACCGGTAGGGGTGATATTACCCGAAGGATGATATTACCGGAAGGAACTGTCTATAACAATTCCAACAATTCTATCAGGCCTTGCTATGTCCGAAATAGAGGCGTCACATTCGCCGGTAGCTTGACATTTACCTGTAGCTTTTGATTATCCACAGATGGATTCGATATTTCCGAAGGTGGAAAGTGGCCAGTCTTACCGGTAGCTCGACTGCTTCCCTTTTTCTTGCCCGGTCTCGTACCAGAATGACACCCGGCGTGTCACCGTCTTCGCATGAGATTCTGCAAGTCTTATCCCAATTATGTCGTACTTCTTGATTTGGCTTGAAGTAGTAACCCGTGCGGTGGACTAAATCTTCGTCTCCAGTTCTATAAATCGAAAAGCTTCTATGAACCGAGATTTGCTAGTCTTCATCTTTCCAGAAAGAGTCATGTGAATCAAGTTCCAAATTCCTGAGACTCCAATCTTCTTTGATCTTCTCGTTTCTTCAATCTTGATTTTCTATCATCCCCGATTGATCAGAAGTGTTTTAGTATTTCGATAACAAAAACTTCATTACTCTTTTAGGTTTCGACCGTTGTCAGAATCCAGATCGTCGTTAAATTGGACTTGACGATGAAGTTCTTGCTTCTCCCAGACGAGATCAAAATTGACACTGGTGGAACGCGACCCATTAATTACGGTCCAAAACCGTGTATAATTACGGTTCTGGACCGTAATCTACGCGGGGGTCAATAAAGATGGCGTTTTCTTTAATTACGGTTTAAAACCGTAATTAAAGTCCCTTTTCCGGCCCGCGTGTCATTGACTTTACATTACGGTTATTTGTAAAACCGTGATCTAAAGTCCTTTGGCGCGCGCGAACCAAAGGACTTTAGATCACGGTTTTACAAATAACCGTAATGTAAAGTCGACACTTTAGATGACGGTTTTGGCAATAACCGTCATCTAAAGTCTTTTGGCGCGCGCGCCCAAAGGACTTTAGATTACGGTTATTGTTAGAACCGTAATCTAAAGTGTAATTTTTTTTTTTTTTTTTTTACAAATCTACAAATTGCAACAGAGACAAATTGTAACAGATAAGCAACAGAGGGCAGAAACTGCACAATTGAACCACCTGAATCAAATACCAACAACACAAATTCATTCTCTGCGCACAATTGCAACAGAGATAACATCTAATAAAGCACCAGATCGAAAATCTGTAACATATTCAATCTGTTACACAATTGCAACAGAGATAACATCTAATAAAGCACCAGATCGAAAATCTGTAACATATTCAATCTGTTACACAATTGCAACAGAGATAACAATTGCAAATTCATTTCTGCGCACAATTGCAACAGAAACATTCAATACAACAGCTAGAATCTGTTACAACAGCAGCTAGCATAATTCATTACAAACAGAATCAGAGCAACTAACAAAAAATATAATTTGTTACACAATATAATCTGTTGCAGCAGCAACTAACAGAATCAGAGCAGCAACTAACAAAAAATATATGTTACAGCATCAGAGCTAGCTAGTCTACCACTCCATTCTCATAAACATGGCTGCCATGCTCTCTCTGACATGCAACAAGTCGGCATAGCAGTCTTGAATCTGGCATAATGCTCTTTAATCTGCAACAAGAAAAGGAATGGAACACATAATGAGATTAAGATAAAGACACAAAAAATCTGCCGAAAGAATTAAATACAAGACAGCGTTCGTATTACCTTGTCAATATCATTCTTAAAACTTGGGAAGTACCCGCAGAACTCGTACATATACCCGCATCACGTAGTACCCGCAACTCTTAGAATCCTTTTGGGTAGGGCACTAAATCACCAAAATTCACAAATGTAAAACAATTGTACAAAGATAATAGCAGCACGAATGAAATACATGAATTACCAAACCTTGATGTAATTGACGGTCAAATCACCAAACTCTCCCTGAGGGGTTTTTTTGTAACAACTTTTACATATATTAACAAAAGTGTTTAGCAAAATGAACAAGTACATTAATTTTGGTTCAAAAAACTTACAAACAATTAAATAGTAATAAGTGCAATCGCATTCAACGCTTCCTGCAGCCTCTCCTCGATAGCCTGGCGCTCAGCAGCCTGTTTCTCGTCATTAGCTTGGCGCTCAGCAGCGAACTTACGCTCTACCATCGCATCGACTTCAGCAGCACTCATCTGACCCTTCCTAGCAGATGGCGGGAATACGTTCTTCTGACGTACTTCTCCCCCAAATCCTCTAACACGCCCCGGGTGATCCTTCTTCCCAAGCATTTGATTGAGCGCGTCGTCTTGAGAAGGAGGAGCGTGTAAGTCTACTTCTCCTCTCTGTGCCACTTCGTACTGTCCAATTTTCAAAGAAGTTAACACTAAATTTAAGATCAACAAACACTTGAGTATATAAGTAAATTATTTAACAGCTACTTTCAAATACTTACAATTTGGTTAGCCAGTTGTTCCATCGCAGCATTAGGAAATATCCTCTGACCTTCGCTGGTCGTTTTCTGGCGTCCCAGTATGTACATCTGCACCCTCCTCGCCTCAGAGACATCCTCGATCGGGCATTCACTTCCATCCTCGTTCCTCCGTGTCAGCAAACCAGCTTCTTTCCATCCCTCGAGGCTGCCCACATATCCCCTTCGTCCCATGGTGTGGGGGTAGAGATTAGCTTCACGGTTTTGCCGTGCTTGTTCTTGTACTTGCTGTTAAGAAAGTACAACAGGAAATTAATTAGAAAATCAGGGATAAAGCATTATGAGCATTAATTAAGAAAAGAGTACACACAAACATACCCTGAACTCGGGGGTGGCGTGCCGCTCAACGAACTCCTTCCACTCCTCTTCAGTGATCATGCCGTTGTACACAACATACGGCGGAGGCTCACGTGGGGGCACCCTGTTGATCCAATGCTCAACCAAGTAGTGGCGGAATGATTTAGCTTTGCCGGCCACCAAAGAAAGAACGGTCTTCTTCACTTCTTCTGGGATCTTGTACCGTTCTTGCACCTTCTTCCAGATGGTCTCCTTTACTTCTTGCGGGACTTGTTTCCATGTGTGGTTGATGCAGCAATGTGATCTGGCCAGAGTCCCTAGCATACTACCGAACTCTGACCTGCTGCCCCCACCATACCTCCCATACTGGTCCCACAGAAGACTAATCTGATCCTCTTTCTGCAGTTTCAACCCACGGGTCGGACCTCTACCTCTGGGTCTCTGAGTAGCACTCGTAGAAGGTGCACTCATGGAAGGGCCAACAGCATCAGCGGCAGATGTGGATGGGACAACAGTAGCAGCGGCAGATGTGGATGGGGCAACAGCAGCGGCAGATGTAGATGGGACCGGTACCATTCGCTGCTCATTTTCCTCCTCCTCACGACAAAATAAATCGAACTCTGCATCAGCCATGTCCTGATCAGCCATGCCTGCAAGGATTGAAATACAATTTGAATTAAATTAAGCATTTCATAATGGTCATAAACAAGCAATAAATAAAAGAGTGGTAATTTCATATAAATTTTTATAGTAATAACTTACATACACCATTATCTCTCAACCCACATTCCCTCGTTATGGTCTGATCGTATATACTCACGATGACCTGTGACCTCAGCCTCTTCCAATGAAATAGGAACAGTTGGAGGTTCATCTTCTGCATCATACTCATCCTCATCAACCACACCATCCACACCAACTATTCCTCTTCTCCCTTTAAGCACAACAGACCATCTAGGATTACAGGGATCAGTTACATAAAATATCTGCTTAACCTTCGTCCCAACAACGAATGGCTCAACCGTGGGAGTAGCTCTAGACAGATCAACCAGTTTCATACCATGCTCCTCCTCACGGTAGCCATGAATGTTGTTAACCCAGTTACAGCGGAAAACACACATTTCGTAGCTGTTGTAGTCCAATACCCAGATGTCTTGTATAACACCGAAATATGATTGTTGTACTGAGACAGGACTATGACCCACGACACCGACGTCATATAAGTTTTGATAAGCTTCAAGCTCTACACCACTGTTTTGATTCGTTGACTTCTGATCCTGACGTTCTGTGAAAAAGGTGAATCCGTTGACATCGTACCCCTCATAAGAAATTACATCCAGATTTGGTCCAAATGCAACTACTTTAATCAGTTCAGGCACATTCGTGGACTGATCGGACAACACTCTCTCTTTGAACCATCGGACAAATGTCCTATTCTGCTCATTTTGTAGTCTGACGTCACTCATGTTTGGATATTGTGCTCTTAAAACACACAAGTGTTCATCAAAGTATGGTTCAACATCTTCAAGATGACTTAGCACAACTAAATGAGCTTTGTTAAGAGTGTCTATGTCAATTCTTTTCAGTTTCCTTCCAACCGTGCCAACACCCTTCAATCTGCCCTCGTGTCTAGAACGTGGAAGTCCAATGGTATCGACACCTTCTAGGTAATTGGTGCAGAAGTCTACAACTTCCTCTGTGATAGTGCCCTCTATAATACTACCCTCTGGGTGACGACGGTTCTTCATTTTCTTCTTCAGGACACCCATGTACCTTTCGAACGGATACATGTAGCGAAGGTACAAAGGACCACACATCAGAATCTCTCTTACAAGATGCACGAGGAGATGTATCATTATGTCGAAGAACGATGGAGGAAAATACATCTCCAGCTGGCACATTGTCACAATAAGATCCTTTTGTAATTTAGACAGAGTGTCCACATCAAGAACCTTAGACGAAATGGATTTGAGGAAGACACTGACGTTTGTGATTGTGTGTCTGACAGCATCCGGCAAGATCCCACGTAGTGCAATTGGCAAAAATTCTTGAAGTAGGACATGATAATCGTGAGATTTCATTCCTACTAATTTGAAATCTGTCATGGACACTAGGTTTCTTATGTTTGAGGAGTAACCTGATGGCACCTTGATGTTGTAAAGGGTACTGCATAGACTATGTTTCTCTTCTTTAGACAGAGTGTGACAGGCAGGAGGCAAGAATGTGCGTTTTCCACGTTCTTGCGGGCCAAGCTCTGTGCGTATGCCCAACTCAATTAAATCTTTTCTTCCTTTCAAATGATCCTTTGTCTTTCCTTTTATGTTCAAAAGGGTGCTAGTGATACTTTCACCCACGTTCTTCTCGACATGCATCCCATCGATACAATGTCTAACCTCCAGATGCTGCCAGTACTGTAGTTCCCAAAATATTGATTTCTTTTTCCAGACACTTTTTTCACCACTTTTGGTTGGCGGCCCGAAGTTGTTCACAATATTATCCAACTTTTTGTAAATCTCTGTACCTGTCAAAGGCTGGCGCGCCATGCTGTGATCAGTTTTCCCATCGAACTCTTTCGCCATCTTTCGATACTTATGTCCTTTTGGAAGCATTTTTCGGTGGCCCATATACACGGTTTTCCCCTATGTTTCAAGCGAATGCTACAAGTGTTTTCACCACAAATCGGACACGCCAACGCCCCCTTGATTGAATAGCCTGAAAGATTACCATAGGCGGGGAAATCATTGATTGTGCAGTACAACATAGCACGCAAATTGAAGTCCTCTTTACTGAATGAGTCGTAAACCGTAGCCCCTTCATTCCACAAGAGTTGTAGATCCTCTATCAAAGGTTGTAGGAATACGTCAATTTTGTTGCCCGGTTGCTTTGGACCAGATATTAACAAAGACAACAAGATGTGTCTTGGTTTCATGCATAACCACGGCGGTAGATTGTAAATAACCAAAAGCACAGGCCAGGTACTGTGTATGCTACTCAAAGTACCGTAAGGGTTCATCCCATCCGTGCACAAGCCTAGCCTTAGGTTTCTCGGTTCGTTACCAAACTCAGGAAATTTTACGTCTATGTTTCTCCACTGTGGTGCATCAGCGGGATGTCTCAATCTGCCATCCTTTTTCCTGTGAACTGAATGCCACCGAAGATTCTCTGCGTCTTTCTCAATGGAGAACAAACGTCTGAACCTTGGAATGATGGGCAGGTACCACATACCTTAGCTGGTGAACCTTTCTTACTACCGCTGATGTGAGTTTGTTGTTTCTTATACCGTGACGCTCCACATGCTGAACAGCTTTCAGCAAATTCATCCGATTTCCAAAACAGCATGCAACCATTTGGACAAGCATGAATTTTCTGGTACCCCATACCCATTGGGCACATCATTTTTTTGGCTGAGTACGTAGTCGTTGGTAAAACGTTGTCCACCGGAAGAACGTATTTCAATAGTTCCAGGAGGTCAGTGAAACTTACGTCGCTCCAGCCATGTTTCGCTTTCAAGTTGAATAGCTTGAGGACGACACTCAACTTGCTTAACTTTGTAGGGTCACACCCGGGGTACAACGGTGTTTTGGATGAATCCAACAAATTTTCATGCTTGTCTGGCGTGTTAGAGTAATGTCGTTCCACATCTTCAAGCATAGTCTCAATGTCATCATCCCAGAAATCTGGCACAACGTTCGCTGTAACGTCTTCTGGATCACCAGCAACTGTATCATCTCCAAGTTCTGTTTCTGTGTTTGCCTGACCATTATCCCCTTCGTCAGGCTTAATAACATCGAACGCACTCTGACCATGCCATCGGATTATGTCTTGGAAATCTTTTGTAAAACCGCGGCGGATCAGATGTTCCTTAATTGTTTCAACGCCGCGATATCTCAGATTGTTTTGGCAGTCGATACACGGACAAAATATGTATCCCTTGTCTGTAGGTTTCAGATTGTTCGCCAACACCGTGCATAACTTATCAACTCCTTCTAAAAACTTGTCGTCCAAATTTCCGCTGTAAATCCACGAACGTTCCATCTCCTTCTAGCTATTTATATGAAGGCAGCCATTTCATACCGTCACCCGTGGCAGAGTCTTTACACTTTTGTATCTTATCAACCTAAATCCATCCATGAGTATTAAATCCCACCGGTGAACGTGTTTTTAATATGTAATTTATTGAAAATTTCGGCAGCATCTCCCTACAGTTCTTCAAATGCACGATATTATGATATTAATCAATAATATATGCATTCGAAGAACAATAAAGAGATACTGCTGAAATAATCAATAAAGTACAATTAAAAACACATTCACACCCTAGGTGTGAGATTTAACAATCATGGACAGTCCCGACAGGGACTGCCGAAGATATACCTCTATTAGGTATATCTTGGGCGGATAACTATGTTTGGTAGTTTGTCAAATATTATATGTATATATGTAAATCTTACCTCTGGTAGACGATTAGCCGATGCTAAGACGGTTGAGGTCGGAAGCCAAAATAAAGTCGTAGTCCTGATGCATAAATGAAAAACGACAACATTAGAATTCATCAAAAAATCAAGGTTAAATGCTAGCTAAACCGCGGAAAAAAATCGACAGCATCTCCCCTATATTTCTAACGTCTCCAAATCAGTTTTATCAAAGTCAAATTTGCACGCACCATCTAGAACTAGTAACATACATAAACTTATCTTATTCTACTATATATGAAGTTTATTTATGACCTTCTCTGCAGTACTTCAGATTGAAGGACTGAAACTAGTCATTCTAGAACCATTAAAATACCGAAACTCATCTTATTCTTTCTGGTGGTTATAACAATAGCATTGTTGATTCCTGTCACAGATTGTGAATCAAACAGAGAGCATCTGGCATAGCAGATTGAGCAGTTGAAAATGAGCTATTTTCAGGAATCGGTAATATACTTGAACTTACTTTCTTTCCTGTGGCAGTTTTAAGTAGTAGCATTTTTAAAACTACACTATTATTTATTAATTGTAATACTAAATGCTAAGAATAAATAAATACAGCAGTTTACAGTTTGCTTTGCAAAATTACCGTTACTAAGCACCGAAGTGGGCAAGTAGTGTAGAAATCAGCCCACGAACTAGGTTGCAATTAACTGTGAATCTGGGCACAAATATATGAACAAGGTTAGAACATTTGCCATTACACTCTCAGGATTCGATAGAAACGAGGTTAGAACTTGCAATCGAAATGCATGTATATGAACAAAGTTAGAAAAAAACGACAATCAATCGATCGCATACCCAATACGCGATAGAGAGGTCGACGGTGAGACCAGTGGTAGATGGGTGGTGACCGGCGGCGATGGGAGTGACAAAGGTGGTGGGAGCGACGCGGCGATGGCCGTTAGCAAGGTGACGGGAGAGAGGAGGCGATTTCAGTGAGGAAGATAGCGCGAAAGAAGAGTTACTGTAAGTACAGTGTGCAGAGTAAACGGGCAAATGTTGTAGTTAAAAGGACTTTAGATTACGGTTTACATGAAAACCGTAATGTAAAGTCACACTTTAAATGACGGTTCCTAAAGAACCGTAATCTAAAGTGTAACGAAATAAAAAAATAGCGCGAAAATTATTTGGCCTATGCTGGGTTTCGAACTCAAGATCGATGGTGTTGACTCATGTACCCACGGCCATTAAGCCATGAGTCTTATTCGATCAAACATGTAACACATTAATATAAAGTTATTTTTAATTAAAATACACTGATAAACGATGTCGTTAACTATAATTAAGATTACGCGCGTCGAAAAAATCAAATAACACGGAAATATTTGGCGTCAGGTGAAAACGACGTCTTGACCATCAGTCGGAGGTAGGCGCGCCTTTTTTAGGACGGACTTTAGCTGACGGTTATTAGTAAACCGTAATCTAAAGTCCGTTGACCGTAAAGCGCGCGTCAACACGGGACTTTAGATTACGGTTTCACTGATAACCGTCATCTAAAGTCCGTCCTAAAAAAGGCGCGCCTACCTCCGATCGATTATTGCTTACGGTTAATTCAATAAACGTCGTTAATTAACTCCGGCCTTCATATTAATTACGGTTTTTGTTAAAGCCGTGATTAAACCACCGTCATTAAAGGCTTCCGTTCCACCAGTGTGATCAATCAAGACGGCTGGGTGAAATTGTCTATCCAATCGTCGATAGATTCTGAACGCTCAATCACTAACAATCTTTCTTTCATCTTCGATCCGTTGCTTGAGTACTACTTTCTAGAATCATGGTTTAATCGTGGCCCCTTTCGATCCTCCATCAGAGGCGACTTCATCTTTCTATTAACAGAGTCGTGAATCTCGGCAGTCCAAATCGTACTTTAAGATTCTTGTTCACTATTCCCTTTTGTAACACCGCTACCAATAATCCAGTCATTATCACCTAACCTCTCTCAATTACCAATATCAAAGCAGCGGAATTCTTACTCCAACGGTGGGTGATACAATGCCGTTAGTCACCCACGTGACTAACAAGGCCAAATCCAAGTACAATATCCAATTACAATATCGGTCTGATGAACGAATATACCGAGCCATCAAACAACACTACCATATTACGTTCCTTACCGATTCAAATCACAACAAAATCCTCAAATCAATTCTATACCGAGTCTCTACAATTCTCAAGTTTACCGATAACATTTCGGTCTTACAGTTCCATAATACGAAACAGTACAATTTCTTAAACAACTACCCATGCTTACATAGCGACCCCGTCCTACTCTCGAACGGTATTCGGCTCCAAGTACCAGTAAAGTAAAAACAGCGCCCCAAGAGGCTCAGCAAATTGCTGGTATGAAATTCACATACCCCGCGTGCTAACGGGGTACGCCGACTACTTTGTCGAGAGCATGGGATCCATTTTAATTCAATCATCATGCAAGGTATCAATACATTGTACATGTACAATATTCCAAACATTATTCAACATAGAATACAAACACTAACTAACACATCAAGGTAGTTAGTTTATTTCATCTAGCTCTTAGGCCTTGAGGGTTTCTACCCCACTATGCCTTAGTCACTTATACCTTGTCTTACCCACTCTCTTGGGTTACTCTTACTCAAGCTCTCTTATTCCTAATCTCAATTCAAGTTCTACAATACTCAATCTCAATCCTCAACTCAATGCTCAATTCTCAAGTTTCTAACTCAAATCTCAATTCTCAATATCAAATTCTCAAATCTCATTATCAAATTCTTAAGGATATCTTTTAAGTCATTACCCATGACCTCCGGGCAGAGTCATACACAAGACTCACCACCAAGCTTTCAAATACAAGTCTTACTTCCCGGGTTTCGACCCTACTCTGGGTCTAGCATAGTGGGAAGGTTCACTATCAAACGGAACTATACACTTAGCTCCTCAAATTCTCAAACGTGCGTTTCTCTACCGGACTACTCAAATTCCCAAAACTCCTCTCTCGGAGATATTTCATAATCTCATAGATTAGCCTAGAAGTATCTCTCTCGATATCATCTAACAGCTTGGGAAATTTCTCAATGTTTAGTATTCTGAGATTTAAGGGTTTCCCCAACTTATCAAATACTTGTATGTTCGGGACATTTTCTCATATTGGTCGGTTCCTCATATTGTAGGTCGACTATTTTTTTCTAAGGGAGTTTAATGGTCCCTTATCGTTCTTTTACTTCTCTCAAATGTTCATATCTTGAACTATCATCATCCTCTAAATAGAGGTTCATTACATACTTCCACTACTATTTGTTTTGTGGATTATTTCAATTCGGTTTTCTAACTGTTATCGGGAGTTTACTAATCCCGTACCACTCTCTCACGTTCTAGTGAGTTCATAGGTTGCATTATCGTTTCTTGGTTTGATAGTTTTTGTGTTTCCACATTTTCGTTATCTCAAGAAACGACTCTTTCTACGAGTTTCTAACCAAACCATACTCATCTACGAGCCGGTCCATACCACTAGGTTAGACCACACAATCACACAAGGGTGGTTAGTACACACATCATGCATCAAGATATACAATCAAGCAATAGAACATTTTTCATGCTTTTATCTTGATTAAGTCGGCACACAAGCACACAAATCAGTGTAGCCACGTTAGCATACAGGGCATGAGAAAATCATACCTTTCACTATGGATTAACTTTACCGTGTCTTCTCATGTTCCTCGGGTTATTCTCGAACCACTGACAACATTCCAAATGTTTCCATTAACATTAAGGCGTTACGGTATGTAATTAACTACTATACCCGTACTTACCCCATTATCCCGACATTCTCAATTTTGCTCAAGTGTTCTTATGTGCATATTATTTTCTTCTCACCATCATTACTCTCCTAATAGGTTACCACTTAAACCTCACATTTTTTATTTGACCCGACCGACCCAGGGTCGGTCGGGTGTAGAGACATCGGGTTCCAAAAATTCCAGTCTGCCGACCCAGCCAGGGTCGGTCCCTTGGGTGGGTCGGATGCAGAGGACATCCCGATTAAAAATTCCAACTCGACTGACCCAGCCAGGGTCGGTCCCCTGGGTCAGTCGAATGCAGAAGGCTCCGAGTTTGCAAATTTCAGGCCAACCGACCCTACCAGGGTCGGTCCTAGGGTTGGTCACGCCCAGTACCTATATTTAATTACTCATTTTGAACTCCAAACCTACCTCAATTAACACCCAATCTTTTCCTAATCATTCAACATGTTTTCTAACATGTTTTAGCACCCTAAAACACTCCTTAAACCTTCTTAAATAATTGATCCAATCCTTATCCCAATCCTTGTTAAATTCCATAATTTTCAACTCTCGCCTTTTGCATTTTGCACTCTTGTACATTTCTAAACTTCCTCTTGACAGCTTACCTCTTGTTCTCCCCCATTTTGACCATTCTAAATCCTTTCTAACCAATTGCAAACTCATTACTCAAGTTCACTCCTTATCTTCAAGGTCTTACACACTAGTTCCTTCCTAGCCATTCCAAGGCATTCTTATACCATTTTGCTACAGATTTTGCATACTCAAACATCCATTCCCTAACTACCATTTCAAGGTAGTCAATCAACTCGGTGCAACCCTATGAACACCTAGGTTCTCCCATTTATTTAGTCACCTACCAACACTCAATTTCTATCGAAATTTTGCCATAACTTACCTACAATTCTAGCATTGTCCAAATGCACGATTTCCACCTAAATCATATCAAAACTAACCACACCCATAAAGGGTCCTACCAGCACATAAACTCAATCAAAATCTCATCAATCAAAAATATAAACACAATCTCAATTCTCTAGGCTCCAAGGCCCTTAGTTCAAACAAATTCAAAAATTCCTCCTGATCACAACCATGCACCTTTCTGGTTCAGATTTCAACTCATGATTTGGGTTCATTCATTTATTTAACCCATCCCAAATCCTAAAACTTTAGAATAAACATTAAGGTAGGTTTCTTACCTTGAATTCTCAAATTTCTCTTTCAATTCTCCTCTTCTCCACTTCTCTTGACTCAAAATTGGCCATGGGCAATGTAGTTGCCCAATTCCAATTCCAACATTCGAATAAGGGAAATGAGTCTAAGTAAAACACTCAACTCATTAATTGAAAATGCTTAAGGCACTAAGATTGATCATTACCTTGGAAACCCTATGAAATACCTCGAACTTAAATAAGGTGATTAAATAATTATAATATGGTATTTAAGGGCCTAATAGTGCCTAAAGAATATTGGTGAAGAAAATAAAACCAAAAGAAAAGAGAAAACGCTTAAAGCGGAAAACGCAAAAAGGAGCGTTAAGTGACCCTAGGAGGAATACGACCTCAACAAGGGTCCTAGATGAATTCCTAAGGCTTCGTTAGGCCTGATTTATATGTGGGAACAATTCCCAAAGAAAACAGATCCAAATAATGGATTGAAACACTAACGGAGTCTTAAAACACGTTTTTCGAGAAAACCTGAAAACGTGACTTTAAGTGGTCAAATAGACCCGTAAAAATTATGGTTGACTATATAACTATAATTTAATATGGGAGCTTAAGAACCATTAAAATTAAAGAAACGAGAAAAATCTGGAAAACGGGCCCGGTTAGTGAATAGTGCTAAAACTGGGTAAATTAACGAGCGTTTTCTGTAAAAGACGAAAAACACTCCAGCTCATATGCATAAGTGGGGCCGGTTTTTATAATGTAAATCATCCCACACACCCACACACCTAGCTAGTTAAAATAAGAAGAAGAAGAAGAAGAAAAGTAAAAAGAGAAAAATGGAAAAGTAGAAAAGTAACTCTCTCCCTCTCTTTCCTCACTTTTCCTTCTTCTCTCTCCAATTCTTTCTTCCCCCACCGTATTCTCCTCCTTCCTCCATTATTTACTGGCAATTTTGAGCTGCTCCAACAGCCTCCAATGGCAGCCACCTTCCTCCACTTCTCCAAGCCACATAAATGCTCCAAATAAAAAACAAAACACATATTTGTGTTCCTCTCACCAAGCTGTACACTTCCCTCTTTTTAAAATCTCAAAAGGAAGAAGTTCATCTCCATGGATATATCCTATTTGAAGAGAAAATCAGCTTTCATGGAGCTTGGATGCCTCTTCATTGTTCTAAGGTAAGAAAAATCATAAAAACTCACTCTTCCCTTCATATTTTGTATGGCCGGTTTTGACTCCCCAATTTCCCTTGTTTTTCCTTCCTTGAATGAGCCTTATTAAAGCTTCAAAAGCTCATAGTAGTCCACCTTTTATTCATGACCAAAAGCCCATCTTAGGGTTTCAAGGTAATTCTTCACTTTTGTGCTTTAAGCACCTTTCCTTCTAACCTAGCTTAATTTAAGTCTAGGAGTAATGTTTAGTGCCTAATTCGCCAATTGGGTATTGGTTTTGAGGTTGGCAAGTGGATGGCCAACTTGGCCGATTTTGATCAAGGAAGAGAGAAGGAAGAGATTGGAAAAGAAAAGGGGAAGTTATGAGCTTAAGGTAGGAAATCAACCTTAATGCTTATTTTGGTTATTTTATAACTTGGGATGGGTAATTAAAGGAATGAAACCAAAAACTTGTACTTGAAATGTATTTGGTTGATTTGAGAGAGAAATGTGAAATGGTGTTGATGTAAGGGCCTAAGTCCCATTGCATTTGAGATTATGAGCTATATTGTTGATTTAGTGAATTTTGATTGAGCTTATGTGCTGGTAGGACCCTATATGGGTGTGGCTATATTTGAGATGAATTAGATGAGAAGTGATGCTTTGGGGCAGTGTAAATAATGTGGGGAGGTTATGGTAAAATTTTAGTAGAAATAAAGTGTGTAGGTGTTGTTATGGGAAAGAACAACCTAGGAAGCTAACTAGGTGTTGTAAGATATTTATTTGAGTTAGTTAACCACTCGTTGAAATACCCCGAATCTAATTAATACTTGTTTATTATTAAATAATGAAGAATTGATCTAGAAACATATCATTTTAGTTACGCATGCTAATCTATGCACGCAAACGTTATGTAAATTAATATGATTACACGTGCGCATGCAAACGTCACGAAAAAGTCGTTTTACCATAAACGCTAACGGGCATAATTTCACTAACGTCTTAACGTCCTCTACAAACACTCATGTACGTTTACTAATGATGATCAAACTCCTTACATAACATGCTCCATGGAGAGAGCGACAACAAGGAAATCAATACGAACGTTTATACAACCCGTAAAACGACGACGTTCGATCCACAACGCTAAAATAATGTCGTCTTCACATACGCGTATAAACACTTACGTACGAACATTAACGGGCATTAAACCCCTCATGAAACAGCTCAATTAAGAGAGCGTCATCCAGGAAAATATGTACAAGCGCTAATACGACTCGATACACAATAACGTTCATTGTAAAAAAAAATGAAATGCGAAAAATACTAACGAGCAATGTAAATATTTTACGATTGCCTAAACATTTATAAATGCTAAAATAATTGTTATACACATTTAAACAATGTATCAACTTATGTTACATAATCTCGATACCTAATATACTTACCTTATACATTTGTATATATTTAGGACAAGATTAAAATCTGCCTAATATACCACTATACAATACGGTGGTATATATATATATATATATATATATATATATATATCACCGTATTGTATAGTGGTATATTAGGCAGATTTTAATCTATATATATATATATATATATATATATATATGCATATAAGCAACCAAAAACCTGCAGCATGCACTATATGATACGGTAGTATATCTATGCATTAATCAAGCAAAAAAATTCTGTAACAATACACCACATAATACCGGTACATACATGCTTAATTAAACTCAAAACAAAATCTGTAGCTTGTATATATACATACAGCCGGTTTTGTACACTGATTTAGAACATAAAGTAAGCCGTACTAATGACTTGTGACCAATAGCTACCACTAAGTAAATCAATCGGTAATATACTGGGTATATATATACGCATGTAAACAAGGAAAAAGGTAAAGCATACCGGTGGGTATTGTACTAATCAAATAGACTAAAAGCTGTAGTATACACCTATAAATAAAGCTATAGAATACATGTATTAAATCAAAAAAAAAGAGACGAAAGAATCAGGTCCGCTAGCACTTGCCATATATTCCCACCGGAGATGAAGGAGCACCCGATTCCAGCTCTTGACGTTCCTCTGCATCGACGTTGGCTACTGATCTTTGCAGATTTTATAGTTATCTTTGTCAAAAAAAAAATGGCTAGCGTTTGGCACCTCTTCCCCCCCCCCCCCCCCCCCCCCCCCCCCTTCACACCCATGCTCAACTGGCCAACAACAGCTCCACGTCTCCGTCAATCTCTTCACTTACGTTCTTTGCAATTTAACTGGTGAACAGAAGCACACTTGCTCCACGTTTTCTTCACCTGAAACGAGGAACATACGTTATGCACCTGTCATTCTCCTTAACTGGTGAATAAAGAGCATACATGCTCGACTCTTTCATCCTCTTCAACCTGACGAGGGAGCATACAAGCTCCGTTCCTTCTTCGTTCTTTTCAGCTGGCGAGACAAGAAGCATGTATATGCTGAACTTAGCAGAATTAGCAAAGCGGTTCTTGATTATACGATTGGGATTAACAGAGGCAGAGAGTAGTGTCGCCCTGTATAAGTACATTAGTACTAATGTATATCAGACTAGAATAAGGTGCGTCCCTTTTATATGGACCGCCTAACTGACTAGTAAATACATTGAGAGTAACCTAGAATACATACTATAAGCGTACAGAGTAAAAGCCTAAGTACATGGTCTAATAGTATACTCTGTTTTGTCATTCTCTACACTCACGGTGAATTTGCAATCAAAACTGACAAAACTAGGAACTCCCATTACAGCAGGAAGGTTTCGTTCAGTAGCATGATTTAAGCACACTCTCAGGCTACTGTCACGTTCACCTAATGGAGATATAAGACCCAAGACAACACTCCTCTTCATTTCAGTTGCTTCATTCACAGAAGCCAACCTCAGTTGCATGCATGCTGCCGCAGAGAACTTGTATATACATATGCACTACACAAGGATGGCGTTGCTGTAACAAGAACAACACAGGACCTCAGTTTTATTTAAACTCTCGGTAACAATAAACAAAGAGAAGAGCAGATTCATTACTATTTCCTACCGTGAAGGATACATTACAACAGAGAGTATGGATCATCATATTTTTTTTATATATACGCATCCAAACAAAGCTACTCCTTTCAAAAATCAATACTACAGATCAAAGCAATCCATCAGAAACTGAATATGTAGAAAGACCATCATGTGTGTGATCTAATCATCTAACTGAAAGCAGGGAAAGGAAGACAGACTAAAAGAAACATAAATCCTGACAAGGGTTGATATGGTTCAAGTTTCATCAGCTCCTTCCTTTGCATCCATCATTTAACAGATGAATCACGCATGGACAGAGGTGAGTATTGCTTCATCATTTACCCCATTAACTCTCAAAGATATCATCTACATGTGCAGAAGCTTTACAGGGAATTAAATCTCATCTGTTCCAACTCATCTCTGCACACAAGCTAAGACACCAACCGGTAGGAACTCACAGATCATTCCTTTTATTCCCACGACACAGATCATTAACTTCGGATCTACCTCCCACCCTCTCCTGTTATGCGGTCTCTGAAACTCAATTCAACAGAGCCTACTCCTTTCCAAACCAAAACCGATAGTACCCAGAACTCCTCTCTGCTTCATTCCTCTCACACTCACCATTCCTTCCTATGTTGCGTTTTTGGTAGCAAGATAGAAGCATGCACTCGATCGCTTAAACGGAAACGAAACTGAAGCATGCTGCTGGAACGGTAATATATTTTCCACACTCTGTTTTCTGTAAGTTTGCAAATAGTACATACGAGGGATAGTCTAATGGGAATGATAGATACCGTATATGTATATATATATATGTGTATACGCCACTTGGCTTTGCAGTATTTACTGGTAACAAACATTACAATAGGAAGTTAAGTCGTTTCTGTCAAGTTATAGATAAGGAATTGGTACTGAAACCAATATTCTGTCACCTTTGAGTAAAACGGGAGAAAATTTACAGGTGAAAACCGATAGTACTCGTGCGTTACATACACATGCTAAGTCGATTAATTAAGCAAATTGGCCAAAAGAAAACTTAACTGTGGTGTAGTATATTGACTGGAGTAAAATCGATTGTGAGTGACTACGTTAAGGTGGGTGGTGGTAATTAAAATTAGCTAGTTAGTTAGTATATAAGTAACAAGGTTTGAATTATATGTTACATTTACATTCACGTAAGGAGATAACGTTGCTGAACAGAAATAAGGGGGCGTGTTATAGATGGATGATTAAGGCAATAAAATGATTAACGACCATGGAATTTAAAATAAATGAGGTTAGAGTTTATTAAATAATGATAAACATTATTTAGAGTTTAAAGAATCGTTAAGTATTAAAAGGATTACCGGTTTAGACTTAACACATATAGTCAAATTGTTTTGGAGTAAATATTCTAAACGAATATTATGACTATTGGGAGGAATTAAATTAGTTGCTAAGTGATCAAAACATATAGAAAATACAATCTATAAGGGTGTATATGCGCGCACAAACTCCACATAAATATAAATACATATATATATATGCGTATTAGAGAACATCTAAATTATCCAAGTTGTAACAATATACAACAAATTAGTAATAAAAGTACTTGAGAGATTAGTTGTCTAACCTTGAAGTCGAACAACTAAAGATAAAACCCTAACCAAGATACCGGGGTTATTATTACGGGGTAAACACTATTAAGAAATAATGAGTTTGTTCGGAATGATAGTTAAACTAAAATCTGCTTGTATTCCAGAGTAATTAAAGCTAGGAGAGTTAGAGGACGGACGTGAATCCTCACGCTAGCATTTACGACGGTGAACGGTATGGAATTCTGCAGTCTGCTTTCTACCGGATTACACTGGCTTGTCTGCTATCTGTTGTTTGAATTAACGACCAAGATGTTTATATGTAAATGTTGCATACTCTTGTGCATTGTTGTGTTATTCTATGTGGTGACGTTGCTAACTATAACGTGTATGTCCCACGCATACAACACTACATTACCAGTGGATAAATACCTGCGCTTTATTATACTGAGAACTTGTTCTCAAGTCTCTCACTAACTTCACTTTATAACATACGTCATTGTCCTAAACGTGACAACGGACAATACACATTGTGTTCTTGTCTAACGTCCTTGAGTGACATCTAATATATTCTATACTACGAGAAGAGGAGCCCAGTTGGAGCTGGCCATGCATGCTACCGGAGTTGTACCTGTCACGGTCGTCTCCTATAATTTACGTCACGACGGGAGTTCTGGGTGCTATGTCACTCACCGGCCTGCGTACCGGAATAGTTAAGACGGGGAGGGTGCACTATGTCACTCACCGGGGGCGTACCGGAATAGTTCAAGACGGGAGTTCTGGGTGCACTAGTCACTCACCGGCTGCGTACCGGAACAGTTCAAGTGGAGAGGAAGACTTCATTCCTCTCGAGGGTTCGATTCCCACCTCTTTTAAGTACAGGAGTTAACTACATTATCTTCTGGGGGACTAATTACCCACCTTTCTTTTAACGAGGTCACTTTACCTTCACTATATTGACATACTCTTATACATCTGTCAGTCCCACTGTGTGGACCCGACTATTATCAAATGATTACAGTCCATCTAACTTGACCTTCTGAAGTCTTGTTCTATGTGACATTGTTGTCCTTGTATGGATGCTTGTTATGATTATGTTATGATGCTTATTTACAGCTTTATAAAAATGACTTGCATGTTCGACAAAATAGTTGGTGTGGCCCAGTAGCTTGTGGGCTGCACGTTTTCATACCGGCAAATTATTTTGCTGAGCCATTTCATGGCTAAACAATTCCAGGTACCTAAAGAATGAAGAGATTACCCGACCGAGTGTAGGCGGGGTAGAATTAAGACAGGGGACTGTTATCACCGGAATCATTTTACAAGTACTGTACTTTTATTATTATCTTTTGTTGTTTTACGAGGTTTGTATTCAGCGCTCAGACCGTAGCATTTGTAAGTTATTTTGGAGTTAGCCTTGTTAGTCACATGGGTGACTAGCGGCACTGTAGCACCACCCGTTGTTATGTATATATTTTCCGCTGCATTTCTAGCTATTTTTGGGAGCTGTCATTGTACAAGTTATTGGATTTCGGGTTGGGGTGCTACAAAAAGTGGTATCAGAGCGTAGTTGCGCTCTGAGAACTGAGTACAACCAAAATTAGCCTTGGGATACAGGGTGTGTGATAGAACAGTGAGGAATAGGAAGTCAATTTTTACTTGGTCCGCCGAAGGGCGTTAATAACTGTTCAAACTTACAGTAACTACAAACTATGACCTGCCTAAATAATGAGCAGATGTCATAAAATGGAATACATAAATTAAAACAAATACTTAAGACTACCTGAACTGGCGGAAGGGTTTGTTGAAGACCGTACGACGCCAACTGTCATTTACACGGGAGCTGGCGACGAATAATAGTGACGCTATACCGATGACACCAGAAAATCTGACATACTACTACTGCCAAGTATACAGTGATATGATAATAAGTATATCTCAATGGACCAATACCTGCATGATGATCCAACTGCTTTCGCACTTCTGCACAAGTGCTGCTCCAGTAAACCAAATAAAAGAGAACGAAGACCTACACGGAAAGAGAAACCACTGAATTTTTGGGATACCCAGGCACTGAGCTTGCTGCCCAGTGCGGGACGGGAAAATCTTAAAATCCCTTATTAACTTCGCGAAGACCGTGCGAAACCTGAGATATAACTATCAGTTATAGTCCTACAAAAAATATATATACATAACCAATGATAATATCAAGGAAAATCATAACAGTGACACACTATATAATCAATCATCCAACGTAAATAGACACGGGATGAAAAAGGGTCTCAGCTAGTATCATTACAGTGACAATGCTGGACTCCTAATAAACAGTGAGAAAAGACAAACTTTTTGAATCCGTATATTCCGAAGTCGGATAACTACCAAAATAGTAATACTAAGTGCTATATATAAATACATATAATTGGAGGTTATAACCTAAACTTTTGAGGAGTATTGATATATTTCAGAGGGATGAGTATCATAAATAACCTACCCTATTTTGAGCACATGTTGAAATACCCCAATTATTAAAGCATGGATTAAATATTTAATCACATTAATTAAGGCCTAAACATGCCTTAAAAGTCAACTGAGAACAACAGTGGTCAACACAAATCAAGATGTTGCACCCTTTGACTGTTAAGGGTAAATAAATACCCAAATGAACTACTTAGGACCTAAAAATTTGTCCTAAGCATATTAACACATTACTAAACATATTACAATTGTTGGGCAACACTCCAACACAAAGAACAAGCACTTTCATGCTTCAGGGTCAAAAAGGGCAAAAAGGTGCTCTAAGAAACCTTAAAATCTAATGACCTCTAAATGATATAAAATTTGATACATGATCAAATATCATCATGTAAGGAACACAACAAAACCGTTGTCAAAGAAAACCAAGCCCAGAAACACCTTGCGACACAAAATGTGCACTAAAACTCCTTAAAGCACGTTTTTGTGTAATCGCCTTCTAAATTGGTTTTAAATGGGCTAAAAGGTTATAAATACCTTTAAATATAATAAAATATCATATTATATGATATTAGGAATTTAATTCCAGAAATTTACAAATTTTTACAAATTTAATATTAAAATATTAATAAAACCCTAAAAGGGGCCCGCTTGAGTCAACATTGACTAAGAATGGTCAAGAGGTCAAAGTTTGACCCCTTGGACCACATGAGGTCGACATACACAGGCTGGGGAGTCAAATTTCATCACTTCCAATACAATAAACAAGACTTAAATAAGTCTCCTTAAATTAAGGCTACTTTTGCCTTTTATTAGTTTATACACTCACTTTAGGCTCCATTATGTGATCAATCAAGCCTCAATTCGTGGGAGCCTTCTTTTATCTTCAATCAGCCGACCCCATGTCCCCTCCTTATCTCTTTGATGAGTCACCTCCAATAATGAGACAATAAACTAATCAATAATGTATTTTCAATCAAATATTAGCCATTCTAGTCTCTCTCTCTCTCCTAGCTGCATTCATTTCGGTGAAGCAGCTCCTCCAAGCTCTCCCAAGCTCTCTCAACCGAACTTCTTCAGTTGGGAAGGTAAACCTAACTTCTAAGCTTCGAATTAACGGTTTAAGGCTTGTTTTTGGCTCTTTTTCTTCATCTCTTCACCACCTATGCTTAGATCTCGTTACTAATCAGTTCCTATGGCTTTTCTCAGTGTTCTAAGGTTAGAACATCAATCAAATTCGAATGAAACAAGTTTAGAGACCAAGGTTGCTCAAAATCTCATTTTAAGGTAAAAATGTGCTTTAAGCTCATAACTTTTGATTCCCTTCAAGTTCGGCTGTGAAACTTTGTTCCTAGCCTTATTTTCTTCTCCTTTTCATGTGGAATCAGTTGGTTAGCCATTTAGCAAGGGTGGCCGAGATCCAAAGGAAATACCCTCTTTTAAGGCATTTTTCCAAGGTAAAACCTAATAACAAGGAAGCTTGTTGAGATCTAGCTATTTCCTATGTCAATATGGTGGATCTAACACCTTGTGGTGTGTTTTGATTCAGGTCGAAACCATCTTGAACTCTCCTTGCATTTTTAAGGTAATTTTTGCCTTAAATCTTACATTAAATTACTTCTTATGGTTAGATCTTTCTTGGAGACTAACTAGGCCTTGTTTGCTGTTTGAAAACATGCAAGAGAAGCTTTGGAAATTTTATCCAAGGCTGGCCGAATTCAAACAAGGAATTATTCAAGCAAATCAAGGTATAAACACCTTAAATCTATGATTTTTATAATTTCTAAGCTTATAGAGTGAAATGATAAATATGGGTTATATTGACCTAGAAATGGAAAAAAATGACTAAGATATATTAAGCTAGTCATTTAAGAGATTTAATTAACATAATTGTCAAATTTAAGACATTATGTGGAAGTTTGGTAATTAAATGGAAAATGTGTGGTGAGGCCGAGAATTATAAGTGTTTTTGGGACATTTATGTGTAATTTATTTTGCAAGCCAATGTTTGTAATAAGGCCATGTATTTTAGGCCATTTTATTTATGCATTTACAAGCTTTTAATTAAGTTTAAGTGGTGAAAATAATTACCGAAAAGAATGAGGGGTTATGGTGTAATTAAATTAAATTTTGGGGCTTTAGAATAATAAGGCCGAAAATTAGAGGTAAAAAGGAGTTAAAATAAAGTTTATAAGATTTTATAAAGTTTTGGGTTAAATGGTGAATTTTAGAAAGTTTGGGTACTAAACCGTAATTATAAGGAATTGGTGGTCAAGGAAATATTAAGGAGGTCAACCTTGACCATATGCTAGGCTTTGACCAAAATAAATAAGTTAGATAACTTATTTAAGGTTTTATAATAAGTTATGTATTTAATGGTAATATTTTTATAACATATGTGGTAAATATGTTATTACCAAAATAAAGGGTGTACAATGGTATTTTAAACACCCATGGGCTATTAGGAATTTTTAGGAATTTAATTGGTTGTTTTTGGAATTAAAATAAACTATATATGTATAATATATAGTTATTATGTCATTATGACACTTTGGATAAAAATAGATGGTGGAATGGTAAATACCAAGAGTATATGGGTTAATAAGGATATTTATAACCCTTTGGTAAAATTTGGAGATTTTTAGAATTATATAAGTATTTGTTAAGATATGTGTATAAGATATGGTTTGATGATATGGTAAGACTATAGGTTATAAATAGGGCCAAATGGCAATTATAGAATAGCACAAGGGCTGTTCGGAATTTACAAAAAAAACCATAGGTTATACTCTTTTATAAGTTAGAAATGTTATATTGAATGGTATATATAACATGGTAAAAAGAAAGGGGTGATTTGGTAAATAAAGGAAATTATGGTTTGGAAAAATACGGATTAATATATGCCTATGAGGCAATATACAATAGTTTTGTATAAAAACTATAGGAATAAATTAAAGGAAATAAAAATATCATATCAAATGGTATTAGTATTTTGGTATAACATTACAAAATGTTACGTGGTCAAAACGGAATTTAAATTAAGTTAAGGGCTATACCGAGTTAATAAGAGTTGAAAGATGAATTTTAGACTAAGGTCTATAATGTTATAAATGTTATGACAATGATATGGTTTAGATGGAATTAAAATAAGGAAGGATACTCACATAAAATAATGTGACAAACTATAAATAAATGGATTTATAAACTAAGGTATTTATTGAATAAACCTTAGAAGTTGTAATTATACAACATAAAATGTTACTCATGTTAGGATAATAATCTTAATATAAGTTGTACAATATGATACAACTAATGGGAATGACCATCTAATAAAAGATGATAAAAAGTAACATGAAATATAAGTTTATTAAACTCATGAGAATTACCTACGTGGTAAAAATATATACATACACAAGAAAAATGTATATAAGGAGGATAAATATATTTTGGTTGAAAACCATATGATTTAATGGTGGTGGTTATTTAAAAAAAAGATATAGTTACGATCTATAAGTTATGAATTTTAGAATGCAATATAATACAAGAATGCATGCATACATGCAACTATGAGTTACGTACCTAAACTAGATGTGGATAAGACTAAAAGAAATATAAGGAATTAAACTTAACAGTTGAATGTTTTGACGTACGCGTTTTAAGTAACAAAGCCGACTGTTTTAGAGAAACCTGCAACAAACAATTGTAGAAAACGGGGGTGAACTGTCGGGGTTACTTATTGTTCGGAAATACCGGATGTAGTTAGTCATGGAGACTGACTTATAGTTTTATTACCGTTTAGAGTATACTTCTGACAAGGACGCTTGACGAGCTAACGGACTACACGGAGCGTAGGATCTTGCTGATTCATACTCCACCGTAATACAGTCAGGGTGAACGGTATGTAAAGGGTTTGATCCGAGTTGTCCTAAGGTTGCTCCTTGGGCTCGGATTTGGTTGATATAGCTTGTATGTTGTTATGTGTCTCGGATTGTCTCTGAGGGCTTCCTCAGTTCACTTCTGTGTGATCTGTGATAAGATTGTTTGTCTGAATGTGATAATTAATATGCATGAATTGTATATTTATAGCTGCTTATTATTTTCTGTTGTTGAGTTAACAGTACCGGTTCGTATATATGAACCAATATGTATAAACGAACTAGCGGCTATGGTGCTATCTTATATGAAATATAAGGAACGTCAGAAAACGTTGTAGCACTAAGATAATAAGATATACATATTATCTGAGACTTTTATACGGAGCATTGGCCTTGTTATACGCCGCTCTCGTATCTAACACTGGATCCCGAGTTTACAGACTCCGGATTGGACTAATGACCTTAGTCTGCTGTGTTAGAAAATTTGGTAATGCGATGCGATGGTATAATGAATTAATTAATGGAATGGAAGTAAAGCCAAGAGGATGTGGCTCTTGGTGCGCGCTGTGATCACAAAAACGATACCAGGATGTCCGCGTACGGGTCCGTAAGTATCAAGAAAATTTCCCGTGAGCTAGAATGGCTCGTTGGTCGGAGACTCTACCGTTGGAGTGGCTACTGCCGTGGGTGACCCGCCATAATATATGGGTAACTAGAGACATGTCGTTTTAACGAGACATTGTCACTAGGTATAACTGAACAACTAAAATAATTGAGACTTATACAGTGGCGAACAATACCATGGACGAGACTTAATACTTGTTTATTATTCTCGTTGTTTCGCTTTGTTGTTCATTGGTTATACTTGTGGTTATTTTATTGTGTGTTGATGGTTGGATGGAGCCTACAAGGCTAAGGTAAATTAAATATGAAAACTGTACGCTACGGCGAATGTACATTGTACATTATATTGTATTGTTCGATACGTTCGATATATAATTGTGGACTGTGTTATTAAATGATTGTGGATTGGATGGATGGTTGAATATCTATGAATATTTGGATGGTTGATTATGTATATTATACATTTATGCTTCAGTTCTGATTATAACTGTAAAATGGAAAAGCATGAAACCAATCTAATAACAAGATGGTTAAAATGACAAGTGACCATTAGGGTCCAGGCCCGGCATACTCAGCGTCTATCGCTGATACTACACCATTACAGGTTGTTGATCATTGTCGGAGCTGAAGAGCAAGAACAGGGTAATTGGAGATGTTGTATAGCAATGAAGATGGTGTATGGTCTTATGGTAAGGTTATGTATTCTTCAGGATTGGGTAGACGCTCACTTGTCGATGTTTATGGTTATGGACTTAGTATGATGTATAGGAGTTTCTCGTTATCACTGCGGTTAGCAGTTTATTTGTATTAGAAGTTGGATGTAGCTTGGCTGCGTTGCTCGCATGGGCGAGTAACGGCCGGTGACACCCGAGTGAGTTTTGTAATTGTTATTTATTTTTCCGCTGCGAGACGTTTTATTTATTGCTACGTGAGAGATTATACCGTGATTATGGAGAGGGGTGTTACAAAAGTGGTATCAGAGCGGAGTACCGCTCTGATGACGAGGAAGTAGGTTAAGACAGTGAGCTTAGGACTTGGGAAACATTGGGAAACATTTGGGAGGTACAAGACAATTCGTCTTAAAAGGATACTGTGTCTAGTAACGCAATTGCGTGACAGGTTAGCCTTAAGGCAATTCCGTATCTAGTGGTTGTGTACGGTAATTTACTGAATATTTACGTGACATACTGTTACTACAGATGTCTGGTGGAACTAGAGGGCGTGGTACTGCAGAGGTGGAGGCGGTGACCCCGGCATTCCAGGAGTTGCTGAGACGGTTGCAGCCGTTCTTGCCAGCTGGTACTCAGATTGGAGGAGCACCAGCCCCCCCCACAGCCCAGGGAAACGAACTGACTGAAGACAGTTAGCGAGACCCGACCACCTACTATTCAGGGGAACCAGACCCGTAGCTTTGGAGCGTTACATTGTTGAACACGAGAAAGCATTTGAAGCTTTACAAGTACCTGACGACAAGAAGGCCGCCACTGCTGCTTTCCATCTGAAGGATGCAACCACACTTGGTGGAGGTTGGTCAAGGACCATCACCTGGCTACGCCCAACTTTTCGTGGGCTGCTTTTGTCGAGTTGCTGAGAGAGAAGTACTACCCAGCTCCTCTTAAACAAAAGAAGCGCCATGAGTTCGAAACATTGACCCAAGGAGGTCTGACCGTGGGTGAGTATTACGCTCGATTCATTGGTCAGCTGGACTTCATTCCGGTGTGGATTACTCAGAGACCGTGAAGGTCGAGAAGTTCCGGGGAGGACTATTATTTCGCATACAGATGACGATGGGTACTACCCTCTACACTACCATCCAGGTGCCAACATGAAAGCCATAAGATTCTTTACTTACTACATTACCAATTAACTTTGTGAGGACTTACCAAGGAGATTCCAGGAGTGCTATGAGGCTGCCTCGAGGATGGAGCTAATGCTCCAGACTCGGGAAGAGACTCTAGGGGCAAAGAAAAGGAAGAACCCTGAGGGAGAGTCTGAGGGTGGAGGAGCATCTCCAGGAGGAGGCCAGAGAAAGGAAAGTAAGGACTTATCCCACTCTAAATTGTTTACCATACTAAATACCTTATAAATACGGACCCAAAACATTTAAACAGGAAGTTTTCCCAAAAGAAAGGGCAACAGGGTCACAAGGGAAAGAAAGGGAAAGAGCCCGTCCTTAGTTGATCGGCCCAGCTATTGATGCTAAACCTCTGAGATCTGCACCTTCTAAGGGTAGAACACCTACCTCTTAAATTGAATTGTGATCTTAACCTTTATACCATCAGATTTAACTTAAACTTAATGACTACCATTAGGCACCAGACAGCCCCAGCGCCACTTTTACTGTAAGCGTTGTGGGAAAGACCATCCTGGGGTTATTGCGAAGACCGCAAAATTGTCTGTCGGTGCTGCCACAAAGAAGGCCATAGGGAATTTGAATGCTGGATGAACCCAGAGAGCCGTAATTACAGGCCACCAAAGAGTACTCAGAAGACCTCAACTGGAGGATCTGGAGTACCACGAGGCGGTCAGGATGGCCAGACATCTACTGATGCTGGAGCCCAAGGGCAAGGGAGTATATAGGGCATGAGTACCCTAACTCCATGAGACCGCTGGTGGAAGACTTTTACTTACTATGTTGTGTTACTTTGGATGTTAGAAGGAGCTATGTTATAAGAATGTGGGAGTGTGTCATGACCACTCACCTTTTGTGTAAGACTTTGGGATTAGTTGTGTGTACTCAGTACAGGATGTTTAAGCTTACATTATCATGTAGCCGTACTCAACGACACAGAGTCAATGAGACCAGAAATTACTGAACCAGAATTTCCACCTGCATGGCGCACTTGCTATTGCAAGCGCTATGACAATAACCACTGAAATTTCCATCTGCCTTGCGCACTTGCTACAGCAAGTGCAGCGACAGCAACAATAACAGCTACTGCAAATGCAACTGCAACAACTACTACTTTTTAGTCTTTTACTATACATATACCAAAAAAAAATGTTTTTTCAAGCGTTTTCATACAAACCTTCAAATTAGAAACCTGTGCGACTTTGGAAGGACCGATAGTCCAACCACTGCAACTGGACACACTATACAGCCACTATGACTGTAAAAAAAAAAGAAACACACCAGTTTAAACGTTCGAGGAAGTTTCAGACAGGGCTATTAACCAAATATCAGAGTATACTTGCATTTAATGCTAATCACTACTAGTGATACATGTTTAGTCCTTATGGACAAGCATACCCTTTGTAGATGCACCACCGTCAGTGAGGATGGTTGGGAAGTGAAGAGCCAAGTTGCTCAAGCTATTATGCAATCTGCAATACATCCAATTACATGGATGAGGGGACGAATATGAACTATGGATGAGATATGATCAGGAAAAAAAACAGGGAGAAAAAGGAAAATGTGTTGTACTCAATGAGATCAAAAAAAAGAGGAGAAACAAGTTTGCTAATATAGCACGGATTTTACTTACACCGAGTTGAATAATACCAGTCTATGATACGAATTACCACGGATGCCACAAAGGCAATAACACTTATTACGGGATAACCGATAACACGAACTATTAGACAAAAAAAAGAGTAGAAGAACAAAAAAAAGGGATATCCATCAAAAGGGAGATTGGCAACAGAATACTTCACTATAACCGTGTGACAGACATTACCAGTTTACTAAACGAGTCATGGGACGACCGCACTCCGTTAGGAGCATGTGGGCTTGACAGACTTATTTATGAGTTAGTCGGGTAAGTAGTAATGTATCAGTACGGTACCCCATGCAAGTAGACAAGTAGTGTTAGGAACACGAGAAGTAGTCGACTCCATTCTACGGATTACCTCGAAGATGGACGAGAAGAGCCGCAGTTAAACCAACGGGCTAGGAAAAAAAAAGTGAGAGGAACTTTCAACAGAGAACAGTAGACAATATACATTGAAGACAGGGAAACAGTTTACGGACAGGAACCCAAAAAAAAAGAAACAGGGAAACCCATTGTAGACGAAAATATGTAGAATCCTCATAAGGAACAAGCAAATGCTTGCAATCCAGAGGAAATCTACCAGATGATATAGATATAAACAAGTGACTACGCAAGGAGAAAAGATAAAGCTATATGATAGCAGAAACCTTGCTCAAGGAACAGTGGATTCGTAATGTACCACTCACAGGATAATTCGCACATCTCTTCTATGTGCCTCATTGGATATTAGCTGTTGAGCGTTTACGCCTCTGCACTCTGTATGACTGAGTGTTTTGGTATTGCACTCGCGCAGTTATTAATCTAATGGGAATGCAGAAAGATAAAGTGGATATCAACAAGAGTGTGTAAAAAAAAAGGAAAAAAAAGAGATAACTACAACAGAGTATTACTCTGGAACAAAACCACCAAGAGACATGGATGACAAACATCATCTTTGTGGACATATAGGCTGGTACGTCTTAGTATTACAAAGACAAATGCAAAGAGCACTAAGTACTAACAGCAGCCAATGTCATATTACATCTCAAACTGAATATCAGTGAGAGAAGACACACGCATGTTTGCTAGTGATCCAAATGAGAGGACACACAGCAATGGAAATAGGCAAAGTGAGCCTATGTTCATGGGTCTACACCTCATACGGAGCGAGTGGGCCCATAAGAACGAACTTAGAAAGAGCACAAATAGTTAGTGCCTCACCCTTTATAGATTGTGGAGCCCAGAAGGGCTAGAGTCATACCCGTCTCTCTAATATGAGGATAACCCACGAGTTGGTGAACTCTTTGAGAGCCAAGTATCCAGCGCTCCTTGTTGAGCGGCTGTTGTATACTTGTGGGGTACGGGGGCGTAACCCTTTTTAAGGGGGGTAGAGCCTCTTGGCTGTGCACATGTGTGCACTAAATTTTGTTGTTTTCATATGCATTGCAGACAAAGAATTGGTGGTGTGCGGGGCACACGAGGTTTGTTTGTTTGGTATGCATGGCATACAGTGAATTGTTTCGTATGCATGGCATACAGTGAATTAGTTTTGTTGGTTATGGTTGGTACGCGGGGTGTGTGTTGTTTGGTTTGTTGTGTGTGATGTGCACTGGTATGTATGTATCTCACGAGATACTTGTTTGAATGTTGTTTGTACACCATGTGTGTAATACTTTTCTTATGCTATTTGTGATATGTATTCATATTGCTTTATATAATGATGACATATGGTATTGCCTAGATACGAAATGAATCATTAGATATGGAATGTGGAACAATGGAATGTTATGGACACCTCAGGGAGGTTGTCAGGGTTGGTAGAACTGATAGGAAATGATGGTGCTGATGGATCACCTATATCCATATGTGATTGAACTAACGCCACAACGTGATGGCTATGTGCTGTATAAGCGCAATACGATGTGTGTAAATGATATATCACATAGATATACATTATGGGAACAATGGGTAGTTATACATTTATATATACTTACCTATTTGATTAAGAGACTTTGGGACGAAGTCTTTTTAAGGGGGGTAGACTGAAATACCCCAAATTATTAAAGCATGTATTAAATATTTAATCACATTAATTAAGGCCTAAACATGCCTTAAAAGTCAACTGAGAACAACAGTGGTCAACATAAATCAAGATGTTGCACCCTTTGACTGTTAAGGGTAAATAAATACCCAAATGAACTACTTAGGACCTAAAAATTTGTCCTAAGCATATTAACACATTACTAAACATATTACAATTGTTGGGCAACACTCCAACACAAAGAACAAGCACTTTCATGCTTCAGGGTCAAAAAGGGCAAAAAGGTGCTCTAAGAAACCTTAAAAATCTAATGACCTCTAAATGATATAAAATTTGATACCATGATCAAATATCATCATGTAAGGAACACAACAAAACCGTTGTCAAAGAAAACCAAGCCCAGAAACACCTTGCGACACAAAATGTGCACTAAAACTCCTTAAAGCACGTTTTTGTGTAATCGCCTTCTAAATTGGTTTTAAATGGGCTAAAAGGTTATAAATACCTTTAAATATAATTAAATATCATATTATATGATATTAGGAATTTAATTCCAGAAATTTACAAATTTTTACAAATTTAATATTAAAATATTAATAAAACCCTAAAAGGGGGCCCGCTTGAGTCAACATTGACTAAGAATGGTCAAGAGGTCAAAGTTTGACCCCTTGGACCACATGAGGTCGACATACACAGGCTGGGGGAGTCAAATTTCATCACTTCCAATACAATAAACAAGACTTAAATAAGTCTCCTTAAATTAAGGCTACTTTTGCCTTTTATTAGTTTATACACTCACTTTAGGCTCCATTATGTGATCAATCAAGCCTCAATTCGTGGGAGCCTTCTTTTATCTTCAATCAGCCGACCCCATGTCCCCTCCTTATCTCTTTGATGAGTCACCTCCAATAATGAGACAATAAACTAATCAATAATGTATTTTCAATCAAATATTAGCCATTCTAGTCACTCTCTCTCTCCTAGCTGCATTCATTTCGGTGAAGCAGCTCCTCCAAGCTCTCCCAAGCTCTCTCAACCGAACTTCTTCAGTTGGGAAGGTAAACCTAACTTCTAAGCTTCGAATTAACGGTTTAAGGCTTGTTTTTGGCTCTTTTTCTTCATCTCTTCACCACCTATGCTTAGATCTCGTTACTAATCAGTTCCTATGGCTTATTCTCAGTGTTCTAAGGTTAGAACATCAATCAAATTCGAATGAAACAAGTTTAGAGACCAAGGTTGCTCAAAATCTCATTTTAAGGTAAAAATGTGCTTTAAGCTCATAACTTTTGATTCCCTTCAAGTTCGGCTGTGAAACTTTGTTCATAGCCTTATTTTCTTCTCCTTTTCATGTGGAATCAGTTGGTTAGCCATTTAGAGCAAGGGTGGCCGAGATCCAAAGGAAATACCCTCTTTTAAGGCATTTTTCCAAGGTAAAACCTAATAACAAGGCAGCTTGTGAGATCTAGCTATTTCCTATGTCAATATGGTGGATCTAACACCCTTGTGGTGTGTTTGATTCAGGTCGAAACCATCTTGAACTCTCCTTGCATTTTTAAGGTAATTTTTGCCTTAAATCTTACATTAAATTACTTCTTATGGTTAGATCTTTCTTGGAGACTAACTAGGCCTTGTTTGCTGTTTGAAAACATGCAGAGAAGCTTTGGAAATTTTATCCAAGGCTGGCCGAATTCAAACAAGGAATTATTCAAGCAAATCAAGGTATAAACCTTAAATCTATGATTTTTATAATTTCTAAGCTTATATATAATATGGCCGAGAGTGAAATGATAAATATGGTTATATTGACCTAGAAATGGAAAAAAATGACTAAGATATATTAAGCTAGTCATTTAGAGATTTAATTAACATAATTGTCAAATTTAAGACATTATGTGGAAGTTTGGTAATTAAATGGAAGATGTGTGGTGAGGCCGAGAATTATAAGTGTTTTTGGGACATTTATGTGTAATTTATTTTGCAAGCCAATGTTTGTAATAAGGCCATGTATTTTAGGCCATTTATTTATGCATTTACAAGCTTTTAATTAAGTTTAAGTGGTGAAAATAATTACCGAAAAGAATGAGGGGTTATGGTGTAATTAAATTAAATTTTGGGGCTTTAGAATAATAAGGCCGAAAATTAGAGGTAAAAAGGAGTTAAAATAAAGTTTATAAGATTTTATAAAGTTTTAGGGTTAAATGGTGAATTTTAGAAAGTTTGGGTACTAAACCGTAATTATAAGGAATTGGTGGTCAGGAAATATTAAGGAGTCAACCTTGACCATATGCTAGGCTTTGACCAAAATAAATAAGTTAGATAACTTATTTAAGGTTTTATAATAAGTTATGTATTTAATGGTAATATTTTATAACATATGTGGTAAATATGTTATTACCAAAAATAAAGGGTGTACAATGGTATTTTAAACACCCATGGGCTATTAGGAATTTTTAGGAATTTAATTGGTTGTTTTTGGAATTAAAATAAACTATATATTTATATATATAATTATATGTCATTATGACACTTTGGATAAAAATAGATGGTGGAATGGTTACCAAGAGTATATGGTTAATAAGGATATTTATAACCCTTTGGTAAATTTGGAGATTTTTAGAATTATATAAGAGTTTTGTTAAGATATGTGTATAAGATATGGTTTTGATGATATAGTAAGACTATAGGTTATAAATAGGGCCAATGGCAATTATAGAATAGCACAAGGGCTGTTCGGAATTTACAAAATAACCTAGGTTTACTCTTTTATAAGTTAGAAATGTTATATTGAATGGTATATAACATGGTAAAAAGAAAGGGGTGATTTGGTAAATAAGGAATTATGGTTTAAGGAAAAGTATACGGATTAATATATGCCTATGAGGCAATATACAATAGTTTTTGTATAAAAACTATAGGAATAAATTAAGGAAATAAAATATCATATCAAATGGTATTAGTATTTTGGTATAACATTACAAAATGTTACGTGGTCAAAAACGGAATTTAAATTAAGTTAAGGGCTATACCGAGTTAATAAGAGTTGAAGATGAATTTTAGACTAAGGTCTATAATGTTATAAATGTTATGACAATGATATGGTTTAGATGGAATTAAAATAAGGAAGACTCACATAAAATAATGTGACAACTATAATAAATGGGATTTATAAACTAAGGTATTTATTGAATAAACCTTAGAAGTTGTAATTATACAACATAAAATGTTACTCATGTTAGGATAATAATCTTATATAAGTTGTACAATTGATACAACTAATGGGAATGACCATCTATAAAGATGATAAAAAGTAACATGAAATATAAGAGTTTATTAACTCATGAGAATTACCTACGTGGTAAAAATATACATACACAAGAATAATGTATATAAGGTGGATAAATATATTTTGGTTGAAAACCATATGATTTAATGGTGGTGGTTATTTAAAAAAAAAGATATAGTTACGATCCATAAGTTATGAATTTTAGAATGCAATATAATACAAGAATGCATGCATACATGCAACTATGAGTTACGTACCTAAACTAGATGTGGATAAGCTAAAAGAAATATAAGAATTAAACTTAACAGTTGAATGTTTTGACGTACGCGTTTAAGTAACAAAGCCGACTGTTTTAGAGAAACCTGCAACAAACAATTGTAGAAACGGGGGTGAACTGTCGGGGTTACTTATTGTTCGGAAAACCGGATGTAGTTAGTCATGGAGACTGACTTATAGTTTTATTACCGTTTAGAGTATACTTCTGACAAGGACGCTTGACGAGATAACGACTACACGGAGCGTAGGATCTTGCTGATTCATACTCCACCGTATACAGTCAGGGAACGGTATGTAAAGGGGTTTGATCCGAGTTGTCCTAAGGTTGCTCCTTGGGCTCGGATTTGGTTGATATAGCTTGTATGTTGTTATGTGTCTCGGATTGTCTCTGAGGGCTTCCTCAGTTCAGACTCTGTGTGATCTGTGATAGATAGTTGTCTGAATGTGATAATTAATATGCATGAATGATATATTTTAGCTGCTTATTATTTTCTGTTGTTGAGTTAACAGTACCGGTTCGTATCTATGAACCAATATGTAAAAATGACTAGCGGCTATGGTGCTATCTTATATGAAATATAAGGAACGTCAAAAAACGTTGTAGCCTACATAATAGATATACTATTATCTGAGACTTTTATACGAGCAGTTGGCCCTTGTTATACGCCGCTCTCGTATCTACACTGGATCCCGATTTACATACCTCCGGATGGACTAATGACCTTAGTCTCTGTTAAAATTGTAATTGGCGATGCGATGGTATAATTAATTATTAATGGAATGGAAGTAAAGCCAAGAGGATGTGGCTCTTGGTGCGCGCTGTGATCACAAAAACGATACCAGGATGTCCCCGTACGGGTCCGTAAGTATCAAGAAAATTTCCCGTGAGCTAGAATGGCTCGTTGGTCGGAGACTCTACCGTTGGAGTGGCTACTGCCGTGGGTGACCCCATAATATATGGGTAACTGAGACATGTCGTTTTAACGAGACATTGTCACTAGGTATAACTGAACAACTAAAAATGAGACTTATACAGTGGCGAACAATACCATGGACGACTTAATACTTGTTTATTATTCTCGTTGTTTCGCTTTGTTGTTCATTGGTTATACTTGTGGTTATTTATTGTGTGTTGATGGTTGGATGGAGCCTACAAGGCTAAGGTAAATTAAATATGAAAACTGTACGCTACGGCGAATGTACATTGTACATTATATTGTATTGTTCGATACGTTCGTATATAATTGTGGACTGTGTTATTAATGATTGTGTTGGATGGATGGTTGAATATCTATGAATATTTGGATGGTTGATTATGTATATTATACATTTATGCTTCAGTTCTGATTATAACTGTAAAATGGAAAAGCATGAAACCAATCTAATAACAAGATGGTTAAAATGACAAGTGACCATTAGGGTCCAGGCCCGGCATACTCAGCGTCTATCGCTGATACTACACCATTACAGGTTGTTGATCATTGTCGGAGCTGAAGAGCAAAACAGGGTAATTGGAGATGTTGTATAGCAATGAAGATGGTGTATGGTCTTATGGTAAGGTTATGTATTCTTCAGGATTGGGTAGACGCTCACTTGTCGATGTTTATGGTTATGGACTTAGTATGATGTATAGGAGTTTCTCGTTATCACTCGCGGTTAGCAGTTTATTTGTATTAGAAGTTGGATGTAGCTTGGCTGCGTTGCTCGCATGGGCGAGTAACGGCCGGTGACACCCTGAGTTTTGTAATTGTTATTTATTTTTCCGCTGCGAGACGTTTTATTTATTGCTACGTGAGAGATTATATCGTGATTATGGAGAGGGGTGTTACACATGTCCTACTCTATCCTTATGGATTTATACGAGCGTATGTCTTCCATGACAGCTCAATTTGAGAATGTAAGTAAAGAACACCTGAGAACAAATGAAAATTACCTCCCAATGTGGTATAAATTTTTATATGATTATAGTAACAAATAACTCTCTATAGAGGCAGTGTAAGCTATACTAAGAGCTTGAATTGGATATACACCAAGGGTGAGTGGAGTTAAACTTTTAAGGGGGGGAGAACATACCCCTTGACTTGTAACAAGCGTTTTACACGCGAACTTTCCTAACAATGTATACCAAACTCTATGATTATAAATCCTCTATTTTATACACCTAAGCGGCCTATTTTTTTTGGAAGCCATTGAGTTGTGGATTAACCACGTTTCTGAGAGACAGAAATGAACCATAAGTCTTGATTGTCTTGTCACCAAACCGTAGGATTCAGACTGGGAACCCCTACTTTGGAATGGTACTATTAATAGAAGATATTTAACCTAGGTTGAACATATGATTCATCTGACCCATGAAGCTTAAATATAACAAGAAAAAGGCCAATTTTTGAGGCGGAGAGATTAATACTTTATGGAATCTTAATTATAGATTGAGTTATAAAAACTTTTTCTTGGAGTCTTATTCCAAATGACTGTCTTTATTCCAAGTGATGGTAACCAAGTCTAGGCAACGATCAGGCCTTGATAAGTTAAATAGTAGATAAAGCCTTTTAAAGAGAAGAGTATATTTCAAAGTATCCAAGTCCATAACTGAATTTATTGCTTGCATGATGTGCTTAAGAGTCAAATGATTGCTGAAAATAATTAATAGACAGTATGTGTCTAGATGTTTAACAAGAATTTATCTTTTATGCCAAGAGGAAAAACTGGCTTCCCCGCTTAATGATTTGATCAGAGGAATTTAATTCCGGGGATTAAGGAATACACTAGTTTCAAGTGTAAGTTACAACAGTTACTAGAGTAGTTGTATAACAGTCAAGGAAGAATGTTGTAATCACCATGTCGCAAAGTCTTGATAAGATAAAATTTAGAAACTTGCAATTATGTGGTTGTTTGATATTTGACGTGGGAGGTCGAACTTGATCCTGGTCAGATCAAGGGAAAACCAAACACAAAATGGAGTGGAGGGATAGTTCGACACTGACGCTGACCCCGGCAGGGTTGGATGATTCTTGAGACTCCCTACAAGTGGTCACCAATATCTCTGTGATAAGTAAATATTTGTTCATAAGTCTAATCTAAAATCTGTCTAATAAAGTATATTAGACGTTGAGGATGTAAGTTAAAAGTTAAATTAAGCAAGCTATCCAAGAGAGATTTAATAGCTAAAACAACTCCGCGTATGTCGGAAAAATACTCAACTGTGAAGGAAATACTAACAGTTATTATACCATGAACCATGTAAATAAATTAAATATGGGATCAAGAAACAATTACCTATAATAGGTGTATTCTCAAACTACCTTCTAAATATGGCCATATTACCATCTGAAGGGAAAGATAGACTTTCATGTCCTTCTTTGTGAATGCAAACCCCGTATATTAAACGGGAACCTACCTGTAAGGGAGGTAGAATATAAAGAGTAGAAACGTTATACTAATACTCACATGAGTTGATTCATAAACCACAAAAACATGTGAAATTGTGGGAAAACTGTACCTTGTTAGAAACACTACCGACAATTGGTGAACCGATAATAACAGGAAATATTCTATACTATAAACAAGATGCACGGCTCGACCGTAGCTCATACTCTATATTGAGATCGGAAACCGAGTATGGTAACAGTAAACCCAAATACCTGAACCACGGGATGATGACCTGAAGATCAAAGAGAAGAACTTTAATATACCCCAGTATTTATTCAAGACCCGAACGCCGACGGTTACAACTACAAGAGGTGACGAAAAGAAGACAAAGTCAAGACCAACAAGAATACTACAACTATACATTTACAACAACTGAACCACTGAATGCATCGGCTACACCGACAAAGATGATGAACCCCATTATCAGGACGCTACAACTATTCAATAAAGAATTTATATAGTAAACCAATCGGGAAAGGACCCATGGAGGGAAGAATGCTTCAACTAAACGTGCGAGAGCTTATGGACTTGACAAGGAATAATCCTAAATTGGACATGTGAGTAGATATATATCAAGAAGATACCCATATGCGAAGGCAACTAGCGGGAGGAACACAGAAATAGAATCAACTTTGATAAAGAGCAAGACACCTCAGAATGTTGACGAGAAGAATCTTAGTGGAATCATCGTCATAAGCAGCTATCAGAAATAAGCATACAGGCACAAAACAATCAAGTGAAACTCGAGAAGAACTCAATGATGAAAAATCAAATGGAAGGCGAACTGTATTACAGTATATGCCACGTAGAGGAAGAACCTCGTAGTAGATTTGCCCAAAAAGGATAATGCAAGATACATGACATGTGCATGAGCATCACAGGATGGGCAAACCTTACAATATTATTGGAAGCCGACGTACAGTAACAAGATATACAATGAAGAATACCAAGCTATGCTGCAACTAACAGTTACTTAGTGACAAGATGATCGGAAGCAGTGGCATAACGCGGCACATCAATCCGACAGTCTAAACAAGACATGGAATAATATCGGCAACAAACAAGATAGTAAATCACCTTCACCCATACATACAGGATTCAAATATAAAAGCATAATCATGCAGAATAGAACATGTCAGAGAATGCATAGATTCTTAGGGGCAATACCCCGTAAAAGGACAAAAGTCCAGTAAGAATCAACAGTGACAATCAAACGAAAATAATGATGAACCCAACTCACCAACATGTGAACATAAAGGAACTTAAATATACCACCTATGAAGCGCATTTAAGACTATTCCAAAATGATTGAACATTACTTAATATGAGTCGCGCAACGGAAGCGGGTGGTCCCATCAGTTAAAATTATCTACTGAGCTCAAGGGAAATGCACAACGTATTTAACGTATCTTAGCCAAAAATATGTGCCATACCCACCTAAAATCTTACAGCCAGGAGGCTATCTTTTAAACTAATCATAAGTTTCAAATAAGAGAGAAGATTGCACACTATTTATAGACAAGTTATGCTAGTCTAGGGTACGTGGGCGTACCCCTCTTTTAAGGGGGGGAGAGCCTACTGCGTTTTAGCATTTTTAGCATGGAAGTACACTTCTGTTGTACTGTTGCACTGTGATTTGTGTGTTTACAAGTATGACTTTGTGATTCTATGAACTCTTACTTGATGATGTGTACTACGTTACACTGGCATGAAAGGTTTATGTGTACTACGTTACACTATACCGAAGCTACTTCGTTTTCTACGTGATTACGTGTACTACGTTACACTATATGGAAATGACTCCATGTTTGCATGATCTATACTATGCTACACTGCTATGAATGAATTACGTGCACTACGTTGCACTGCACTAAAGTTATTTTTGGTGATGACCTTTCATGCTCATTATACTGTATGTTATGATTGAATATATACTACGAACTGAGAAGTAGTGAAACTTGGAACTCGATCCCTAAAATAGAATTGAGTTGTGGATGCTTAGTGGAACTTGATTCCCCACAACCATTTGAACTTAGATATGAGACTTCGGGGCGAAGTCCTTTTTAAGGGGGGTAGATTGAAATACCCCGAATCTAATTAATACTTGTTTATTATTAAATAATGAAGAATTGATCTAGAAACATATCATTTTAGTTACGCATGCTAATCTATGCACGCAAACGTTATGTAAATTAATATGATTACACGTGCGCATGCAAACGTCACGAAAAACAGTCGTTTTACCATAAACGCTAACGGGCATAATTTCACTAACGTCTTAACGTCCTCGTACAAACACTCATGTACGTTTACTAATGATGATCAAACTCGTTACATAACATGCTCCATGGAGAGAGCGACAACAAGGACAGATCAATACGAACGTTTATACAACCCGTAAAACGACGACATTCGATCCACGAACGCTAAAATAATGTCGTCTTCACATACGCGTATAAACACTTACGTACGAACATTAACGGGCATTAAACCCCTCATGAAACAAGCTCAATTAAGAGAGCGTCATCCAGGAAAATATGTACAAGCGCTAATACGACTCGATACACAATAACGTTCATTGTAAAAAAAAAATGAAATGCGAAAAATACTAACGAGCAATGTAAATATTTTACGATTGTCTAAGCATTTATAAATGCTAAAATAATTGTTATACACATTTAAACAATGTATCAACTTATGTTACATAATCTCGATACCTAATATACTTACCTTATACATTTGTATATATTATTAGGACAAGATTAAAATCTGCCTAATATACCACTATACAATACGGTGGTATATATATATATATATATATATATATATATATCACTGTATTGTATAGTGGTATATTAGGCAGATTTTAATCTATAATATATATATATATATATATATAATGCATATAAGCAACCAAAAACCTGCAGCATGCACTATATGATACGGTAGTATATCTATGCATTAATCAGCAAAAAATTCTGTAACAATACACCACATAATACCGGTACATACATGCTTAATTAAACTCAAAACAAAATCTGTAGCTTGTATATATACATACAGCCGGTTTTGTACACTGATTTAGAACATAAAGTAAGCCGTACTAATGACTTGTGACCAATAGCTACCACTAAGTAAATCAATCGGTAATATACTGGGTATATATATACGCATGTAAACAAGGAAAAGGTAAAGCATACCGGTGGGTATTGTACTAATCAATATAGACTAAAAGCTGTAGTATACACCTATAAATAAAGCTATAGAATACATGTATTAAATCAAAAAAAAAGAGACGAAAGAATCAGGTCCGCTAGCACTTGCCATATATTCCCACCGGAGATGAAGGAGCACCCGATTCCAGCTCTTGACGTTCCTCTGCATCGACGTTGGCTACTGATCTTTGCAGATTTTATAGTTATCTTTGTCAAAAAAAAAATGGCTAGCGTTTGGCACCTCTTCCCCCCCCCCCCCCCCCCCTTCACACCCATGCTCAACTGGCCAACAACAGCTCCACGTCTCCGTCAATCTCTTCACTTACGTTCTTTGCAATTTAACTGGTGAACAGAAGCACACTTGCTCCACGTTTTCTTCACCTGAACGAGGAACATACGTTATGCACCTGTCATTCTCCTTAACTGGTGAATAAAGAGCATACATGCTCGACTCTTTCATCCTCTTCAACCTGACGAGGGAGCATACAAGCTCCGTTCCTTCTTCGTTCTTTTCAGCTGGCGAGACAAGAAGCATGTATATGCTGAACTTAGCAGAATTAGCAAAGCGGTTCTTGATTATACGATTGGGATTAACAGAGGCAGAGAGTAGTCGCCCTGTATAAGTACATTTAGTACTAATGTATATCAGACTAGAATAAGGTGCGTCCCTTTTATATGGACCGCCTAACTGACTAAGTAAAATACATTGAGAGTAACCTAGAATACATACTATAAGCGTACAGAGTAAAAGCCTAAGTACATGGTCTAATAGTATACTCTGTTTTGTCATTCTCTACACTCACGGTGAATTTGCAATCAAACTGACAAAACTAGGAACTCCATTACAGCAGGAAGGTTCTCGTTCAGTAGCATGATTTAAGCACACTCTCAGGCTACTGTCACGTTCACCTAATGGAGATATAAGACCCAAGACAACACTCCTCTTCATTTCAGTTGCTTCATTCACAGAAGCCAACCTCAGTTGCATGCATGCTGCCGCAGAGAACTTGTATATACATATGCACTACACAAGGATGGCGTTGCTGTAACAAGAACAACACAGGACCTCAGTTTTATCTTAAACTCTCGGTAACAATAAACAAAAAGAAGAGCAGATTCATTGCTATTTCCTACCGTGAAGGATACATTACAACAGGGCGTATGGATCATCATATTTTTTTTATATATACGCATCCAAACAAAGCTACTCCTTTCAAAAATCAATACTACAGATCAAAGCAATCCATCAGAAACTGAATATGTAGAAAGACCATCATGTGTGTGATCTAATCATCTAACTGAAAGCAGGGAAAGGAAGACAGACTAAAAGAAACATAAATCCTGACAAGGGTTGATATGGTTCAAGTTTCATCAGCTCCTTCCTTTGCATCCATCATTTAACAGATGAATCACGCATGGACAGAGGTGAGTATTGCTTCATCATTTACCCCATTAACTCTCAAAGATATCATCTACATGTGCAGAAGCTTTACAGGGAATTAAATCTCATCTGTTCCAACTCATCTCTGCACACAAGCTAAGACACCAACCGGTAGGAACTCACAGATCATTCCTTTTATTCCCACGACACAGATCATTAACTTCGGATCTACCTCCCACCCTCTCCTGTTATGCGTGTCTCTGAAACTCAATTCAACAGAGCCTACTCCTTTCCAAACCAAAACCGATAGTACCCAGAACTCCTCTCTGCTTCATTCCTCTCACACTCACCATTCCTTCCTATGTTGCGTTTTGAGGTAGCAAGATAGAAGCATGCACTCGATCGCTTAAACGGAAACGAAACTGAAGCATGCTGCTGGAACCGGTAATATATTTTCCACACTCTGTTTTCTGTAAGTTTGCAAATAGTACATACGAGGGATAGTCTAATGGGAATGATAGATACCGTATATGTATATATATATATGTGTATACGCCACTTGGCTTTGCAGTATTTTACTGGTAACAAACATTACAATAGGAAGTTAAGTCGTTTCTGTCAAGTTATAGATAAGGAATTGGTACTGAAACCAATATTCTGTCACCTTTGAGTAAAACGGGAGAAAATTTACAGGTGAAAACCGATAGTACTCGTGCGTTTACATACACATGCTAAGTCGATTAATTAAGCAAATTGGCCAAAAGAAAACTTAACTGTGGTGTAGTATATTGACTGGAGTAAAATCGATTGTGAGTGACTACGTTAAGGTGGGTGGTGGTAATTAAAATTAGCTAGTTAGTTAGTATATAAGTAACAAGGTTTGAATTATATGTTACATTTACATTCACGTAAGGAGATAACGTTGCTGAACAGAAATAAGGGGGCGTGTTTATAGATGGATGATTAAGGCAATAAAATGATTAACGACCATGGAATTTAAAATAAATGAGTTAGAGTTTATTAAATAATGATAAACATTTATTTAGAGTTTAAAAGAATCGTTAAGTATTAAAAGGATTACCGGTTTAGACTTAACACTATATAGTCAAATTGTTTTGGAGGTAAATATTCTAACGAATATTATGACTATTGGGAGGAATTAAATTAGTTGCTAAGTGATCAAAACATATAGAAAATACAATCTATAAGGGTGTATATGCGCGCACAAACTCACACATAAATATATAAATACATATATATATATGCGTATTAGAGAACATCTAAATTATCCAAGTTGTAACAATATACAACAAATTAGTAATAAAAGTACTTGAGAGATTAGTTGTCTAACCTTGAAGTCGAACAACTAAAGATAAAACCCTAACCAAGATACCGGGGTTATTATTACGGGGTAAACACTATTAAGAAATAATGAGTTTGTTCGGAATGATAGTTAAACTAAATCTCTGCGTTGTATTCCAGAGTAATTAAAGCTAGGAGAGTTAGAGGACGGGCGTGAATCCTCACGCTAGCATTTACGACGGTGAACGGTATGGAATTCTTGCAGTCTGCTTTCTACCGGATTACACTGGCTTGTCTGCTATCTGTTGTTTGAATTAACGACCAAGATGTTTATATGTAAAATGTTGCATTACTCTTGTGCATTGTTGTGTTATTCTATGTGCGTGACGTTGCTAACTATAACGTGTATGTCCCACGCATACAACACTACATTACCAGTGGATTAAATACCTGCGCTTTATTATACTGAGAACTTGTTCTCAAGTCTCTCACTAACTTCACTTTATAACATACGTCATTGTCCTAAACGTGACAACGGACAATACACATTGTGTTCTTGTCTAACGTCCTTGAGTGACATCTAATATATTCTATACTACGAGAACGAGGAGCCCAGTTGGAGCTGGCCATGCATGCTACCGGAGTTGTACCTGTCACTGGTCGTCTCCTATACAATTTACGTCACGACGGGAGTTCTGGGTGCACTATGTCACTCACCGGCTGCGTACCGGAATAGTTCAAGACGGGAGTTCTGGGTGCACTATGTCACTCACCGGCTGCGTACCGGAACAGTTCAAGTGGAGAGGAAGACTTCATTCCTCTCGAGGGTTCGATTCCCACCTCTTTTAAGTACAGGAGTTAACTACATTATCTTTTGGGGGACTAATTACCCACCTTTCTTTTAACGAGTTCACTTTACCTTCACTATATTGACATACTCTTATACATCTGTCAGTCCCACTGTGTGGACCCGACTATTATCAAATGATTACAGTCCATCTAACTTGACCTTCTGAAGTCTTGTTCTATGTGACATTGTTGTCCTTGTATGGATGCTTGTTATGATTATGTTATGATGCTTATTTACAACTTTTTAAAAATGACTTGCATGTATTCGACAAAATAGTTGGTGTGGCCCAGTAGCTTGTGGGCTGCACGTTTTTCATACCGGCAAATTATTTTGCTGAGCCATTTCGTGGCTAAACAATTCCAGGTACCTGAAGAATGAAGAGATTACCCGACCGAGTGTAGGCGGGGTAGAATTAAGACAGGGGACTGTTATCACCGGAATCATTTTACAAGTACTGTACTTTTATTATTATCTTTTGTTGTTTTACGAGGTTTGTATTCAGCGCTCAGACCGTAGCATTTGTAAGTTATTTTGGAGTTAGCCTTGTTAGTCACATGGGTGACTAGCGGCACTGTAGCACCACCCGTTGTTATGTATATATTTTCCGCTGCATTTCCAGCTATTTTTGGGAGCTGTCATTGTACAGGTTATTGGATTTCGGGTTGGGGTGTTACACTCGTGAATGTGGATAAGAGAGTTGGAAATAGAAGGACAAAAATCTGTAGCGAAACAGTGTGTTAGTGTTTTGAGTTCCTACGAGAGAACTAGTATGTATGACCTTGTGATGGAGGATGGACTTGGGTATAGTTAATTGCAAATGCTTGAGAAGGTTTTGGATTGGTAAAATTGAGTTGAGAATGTGGTAAACCATCTAGAGGAAGGTTGGGAAATGCACATAAGTGCAAGTGTAAAAATATGAGAGAGGAAACTTGTAGAAATTAAGCAAGGATTGGGTAAAGGATTTGAGTAATGATTTGAGGAGGTTTAGAGCATGATTAAGGAGTGTTTTAGGGTGTTTAAACATGTAGAAAACATGTGGAAATGATTAGGAAAAGATTGGGTGAGAATTGATGTAACACCCCAACTGCTAATCTCGTCATTACCTCTTAAACTGTCACAATTACTAATAAACTTGCAGCGGAACTCTAAATACAACAGAGGGTGATACAACGCCGTTAGCCACCCATATGGCTAACCAGGCCTATCTCACATACAGTAACGGTCTGATGGACTGGAACAACCGAGTACACAATACAGATACTTTACTCAAATCATTTCTTTACTATACCGAGTCTACAATATATGGATGCCGACAACATATTCGGTCTTACACCTCTTTCAATACATATGTAATTAAATCTAACTGCCCATGCAACCCACCGACCCCGTCCTACTCTCGAACGATAGCATCTTCGGTGTACCTGAAAAATAAAAATGTTGCCCCTAGGGGCTCAGCTTAACGCTGCATATGAAATTCGCATACCCCGAGCGCTAACCGGGGTACGCCGACTACTTTTGTCGGATATACATGGAGTTCATTTTAGTCAAACAACATGCATCATAGCAATACAATATATATGTGTATTACTCAAGGAATCTACATCCAATCACGGAACACAATTCCTAACTAACATAACGAGGTTGTTAGTTGTATTTATTAACTCTTAGGCCTTGAGGGTTATACCTCACTATGCCTTGTTTACTTATTCAATATCTCACCCACTCTCTCGGGTTACTTATTCATATACACACCCAGTCTCTTGGGCTACTCGTACTATACTCACCCATTCTCTCGGGTTACTTATACTCATTATCTCACCCACACTCTTGGGTTATTTAAACTCAAGCTCTTGTAGATTCTTGAGACACTACAGGTCTCCTATGTCACACTTGTTACTCTTAATACATACTTAGGCCAAAAATCATGGCTCTCAAGCATAGTCTTACTTCCCCGATTTCGACCCTACTCTGGTCTAGCAAGGTGGGAAGGTTCAACTAGCTCACGAAACTCTCTCTCTTAGTTCCTAACTCTTTTACATAGGTCCGACTAGTCTCGGACTACTCTCATTCCCATACACTCCTCTCTCAGAGCTATAATATTATGATGTGTTTTAGTCTAGAAGCATCACTCTCGATGTTTCTAATAACTTTGGGAATAATTCACAAGTTCGTTTAATCTTAGGTTTTAAGAGTTACCCATACGTTTCATTTACTCATACTTTCGGTTATTTTCATAAATCGGTAAAATCCTCATATAGGAGGCCGACCATGTCTCAAGGGAGCTACTAACCCCTTAGGTCTCTTTTACCTTCTTTCTAGTTCACATCTTTGAACTATCTTTAATCCTCTTGAAGGAGGTTCCCTTATCTTTCCACTCTCATTTGTTTCGTGGATTGTTTCAATATGGTTTTCTAACCATTATCGGGTATTTACTCAACCCATACTTCTCCTCACACTCTAGGGAGTTCATATGTTTGCGTTATCGTTATACTTTAACGGATAGTTTGTGTGTTTGCACGTTTTCGATATCACGAGTATCGACCCGATCTATGGGTCTCTAGCCAAACGTTACTCACTATGAGTCGGTCTTTACTCTATGTTAGACCACACCGGCATACAAGTATGTTAGCCCATTCAACATACAACATGACATACATAATCAAACAAGGGATTATTTTCATGCTTTAGTCTTGATTAAGCCGGCACACAAACACACAAATCAACGTAACTCGGTTAGCACGCGGAGTATGAGAAAATCATACCTTTCACCGGGGTTTTTACTTTTACCGTGTCATCTCACCATGCTCGGGTCACACGACTCTCTGATAATGTTTCAAACATTACTGTTAATACTAAGATCATACGGTACATAATTAAATGCTATTCCCGTACTTACCCCGTTATCCCGTTATCTCGGTTTTACTTTTATTAATTTGAGTTCTTACTTCACACCCACTTATAACGCTTTCTTACACTTCCTAGGGCCTTAACATGTCACCAAACAAGGCCTTAACATCTTATAACATCATTAACATTCAAACCCCCATCATTTAAAACCTTTAAAACACTCACGGCATGATTCTAGGGGTGGTCCGGGACTTGGTCCATACCCTAAGTCCCGGACCAATTCACTAGCTAACTCTCGGCCAATATTTGATGGTGGTCTGGGACATTGTTCCCATCTTAAGTCCCGAACCAAGGTGGGCATTGAACTCTCGGTATGAAAACAGGGGGTGGTCCGGGACTTTGTCCATGGACTAGGTCCCAGACCCTGCTACAGATTTTACAGATTTGGCATTTCCAAATCTGTTACAACTCCATTCTTCCACCATTTGATTTCCCAATCTTTTCCACTTATAATCCACATGTTTTAGCACCTAATTACCCTTCTAAATCACCTTAATCCATGCTCTAAAACTCTTCAATCATAGGTTCAACCCTTACTCAAATTCTTACTCAAATTCACACATTTTTCATTCTCATTTGCACTAATGCACACTTGTGCATTTTCTAACTCCTCTAGGCACTTTGCATTTTGTTCTCACTCAATTTGACCATTCCAAAACTTCCAAGATTATGCACACCTCATACCAAGTTCCAAGACTCACCCTTAAAGCCTTAAATCTTCTTTGATTTCTAAAAACTCCTAGGCACTAGACCACTCTTTTGCTACAGATTTTAGCATCAATTTCCTCCCTTTAAACTAGCATTCCCAAGGTGGATTACTAACCCAACTCAACCTCCATACATACCTAGCCACTCCTAGGTTATTCTCCACTCAAACAACACTTAATACACTTAGATTCCTACACAAATTTTGCCATAACTTGGCTACTTTCCTAACCTTGTCCAAAACTCATCTCTTCACATATTTCATCTAAAACTAGCCAAACCACAAGGGTTCTACCAGCACACATAAAAACACAAAACTCATCCATCCTCCAAATGCAACACAATGCATAAACCATAAAGTGCATAGCTCATAAATCAAACACTTTATTTCTCAATGTTCCCTCACTTGCATTATTTCTAAGAAAGCACATTATCACCACAACTCAAGTGGGGTTCATTCATTTTATTAACCCATCCCAAATTCTAATACATATAGAATATACATTAGGTTGGTTTCTTACCTTGAATTCTCTTAAGTTTCCTTTTATCACTCTTCTCCTCTTCTCCTCTCTTCTTCATTCCAAAATCGGCCAAGGCATTTCATTTGCCCATTTCTCTAGCCACATTCAAATTGGAAATTAAGCACTAAGAAACCCTCTTAGGCTCATCAATTAATCTAGAATTCACAAAGATGCTTAAAGCACCAAATTAGGTTTTACCTTTGGAAATTCTTGAAGGGTTCTAACTCTTGAATCTTAGGAGGAACTTCCACCACCATTTAAAGCTTGGAGAATAGCTCAAACAAGGAAGAAAAGCTAGTCATCAAGAGAGCCCAAAATCGGCCAAGGTGGAAAATGAAGAAAACATAGGTTTTCCTTGAATTTTTACCTTGATAGAAAGAGGAAGACTCAAGCTTCAAAGTGGTGTTCTTTTCTCTTCAAATGGCCAACACCCATCAAAATGGGATTCATCCTTTTCAAATTTTGGAAAGAGAGAGTGATAGAGGGTGATGAGAGGATCACAAATATGTGATTATTTTTGAGTTTGGAGCTTGGGTGTAGCTTGGGCATGAGAGGAAAGTTGGAGAAGCCATGAAAGGGGGCTTCATTTCCGTTCCAGAACAGAGGGAAGGGAGGAGTACCGTGGGAAAGAAGAAGGAAGGTGGGAAAGGAAGGAATGAGAGGAGAGAGAAGAGGAAAGGTGAGTTTATATTTACCTTTTTCCACTTTCACTATTTACTTTTGCTTTTAGACTTAGTATATTAGTTAACTAGATATGTGTAAGTGTAACACCCCAACCGTTAAGCTCGTCATTACCTCTTAAATTGTCACCAATTACTCTTACTCACGCAGCGGAACTCTAATTACAACGAGGGGTGAAACAACGTCGTTAGCCACCCATATGGCTAACCAGGCCTTCCTTGCATACCGTAACAGTCTGATGAACTGGAACAACCGAGTACACAATACAAATACAATACTCAAATCATTTCTCTACTATACCGAGTCTACAATAAATGGATGCCGACAACATATTCGGTCTTACACCTCCTTCGATACATAAGTAATTAAAACTAACTACCCATGCAACCCACCGACCCCGTCCTACTCTCGAACGGAAAACATCTTCGGTGTACCTATAAAATAAAAACATCGCCCCTAGGGGCTCAGCTTAACGCTGCATATGAAATTCGCATACCCCGAGCACTAACCGGGGTACACCGACTACTTTTGTCGGAGGTACATGGAGTTCATTAGTCAAACCACATGCATCATAGCAATACATTATATATGTGTATTACTCAAGGAATCTACATCCAATCACGGAACACAATTCCTAACTAACATAACAAGGTTGTTAGTTGTTTCTGCTTACTCTTAGGCCTTGAGGGTTATACCTCATCACGCCTTGTTTACTTATTCAATATCTCACTCCCGCTCTCTTGGGCTACACATTTTATTCTCACCCATACTCTCGGGTTACTTTTACACATTAACTCACCCACACTCTTGGGTTATTTATACTCCTTATCTCACCCACACACTTGGGTTAATTATACTCAAGCTCTTGTAGATTCTCGAGACGCTACAGGTCTCCTACGTCACGCTTGTTACTCTTAATACATACTTAGGCCAAAACTCATGGCTCTCTAGCATAGTCTTACTTCCCCGGTTTCGACCCTACTCTGGGTCTAGCATGGTGGGAAGGTTCAACTAGCTCACGGAACTCTCTCTTCGTTCCTATCTCTTTTACTTAGGTCCGACTACTCTCGGACTACTCTCATTCCCATACACTCCTCTCTCGGAGTTATAATAATATTATGTATTTTAGTCTAGAAGCATCACTCTCGATGTTTCTAATGACTTTGGGAACATTACTTAAGTTCGGTTAATCTTAGGTTTTAAGAGTTACCCATGCATTTCACTTACTCATACTTTCGGTTATTTTCTTATAACGGGTAAAATCCTCATATAGGAGGTCAACCATGTCACAAGGGAGTTACTAATCCCTTATGTCTCTTTTACCTTCTTTACTAGTTCACATCTTCGAACTATCTTTAATCCTCTTGAAGGAGGTTCACTTATCTTTCCACTCTCATTTGTTTCGTGGATTGTGTCATTATGGTTTACTAACCGTTATCGGGTAATTACTCACCCGCACATCTCCTCACATTCTAGGGAGTTCGAATGTTTGCGTTATCGTTATACTTTAACGGATAGTTTGTGTGTTTGCACGTTTTCGTTATCTTAAGCATCGACCCGATCTATGGGTCTCTAGCCTAACGTTACTCACTACGAGTCGGTCTTTACACTATGTTAGACCACACCGGCATACAAGTATGTTAGCTCATTCAACATACATCAAGACATACATAATCAAACAATGGATTATTTTCATGCTTTAATCTTGGTTAAGCCGGCACACAAACACACAAATCAACGTAACTCGGTTAGCACGCGGAGTATGAGAAAATCATACCTTTCACCGGGGTTTTTACTTTTACCGTGTCATCTCACCATGCTCGGTTCACACATGATCCTCTGATAATGTTTCAGACAACATTATTAATACCACGCTCATACGGTACATAATTAAATGCTACTCCCGTACTTACCCCGTTATCCCGTTTAACTTAGTTTTACTCATGTGTTCTTAAACTCACAACTTTCTCACTCGCTTCTTAAACTTGTTTACACTCTTAATGACCTTTAAACATCATTAATCAAGTCATAATTACCTTATACTCTCATTACCATTCAATTCCCCATCATTAAAATGCAAGAAAACACTTTCTGTACAATTTTTGGGGTGGTCCGGGTTTGTGCCCGGGGATACAAACCCGGACCAATACTGGAATGTGCTCTCGGGTGACTTTTATGTGTGGTCCGGGTTTAGGGGTGGGTTTACAAACCCGGACCATACCTGTGTAAACCTCTCGGGTGAAATTTTGGGGTGGTCCGGGTTTGTATTCTGGTTTGCAAACCCGGACCACATGGTCTGTGCTACATTCTGCCGTGTTTTGATGCTGGTCCGGGTTTGTGTCCTAGTTTACAAACCCGGACCAGTTGCAGTTTTGCAATTTATGTAAGTTTTTCAACTTGTTTCAACTCCAAACTTATACCAACTTCTTCCCCACTCTTCCTACATATATTATAGCATGTTTTGACATTGTTTAGGCATTCAAAACCAACCTAAACTACTTGTACATTCATCTGGTACAAAACCCATTTCACAGTAATTTCCTTCTGTTACAGACTCTAGTTTTCTTGCTTTCTGTTTCAGTTTTCAAATCCTTCCTTTCTTACCAATCTAACTCCACGCCTTAACATACTCAAGCCCTTTGTTTTCTAGACAAATTTTGACAGAGTTGCCCACTTCCTAAGCACTCTCACAACACTAAACAGATCACAAAAATCATCTTTTCCTCCCCTGTTACATAAGCATCAGATTCACTGCTACTACACACTAAAATACCCACTGTTATGACACACATACCAACTTAGTTTCTAGGTTTATTTTGCACACCCAAACAATATTAATACTTCCTCATTCAACTAACAATATTGTAGTATCAAAACTACACTAATTCAAGGTCATTATTCACATTCAAAAATGTGTTTACAGAGACAAAACCAACTCAAGGTAAGTTCAATACCTTGTTAGTTTTCCGTTTTCTCTTCCCTTCTTCCTCCTTCTCTTGTTCCCACATTCTCTTCTTGTTTCCACACCAACAAAGGGTGTCGATTGTTATCTACAATCTTATTCCCATGCCATACATAACAAGCTAGCTAGTTCTCACGTTTCTCACCAAATTAGTATTTCAAGAGTTAGTTTTAGGGCTTTATCACTAAGGACTTACCTTACTCTCTTGAGGCAAACCTTGAGCAGCAAGACTAGCAAAAATCTCACCCCTCTGTTGAAAACTAAAACCGTATGAAAAATGGAGAAAATATCAACATGGACATATTTTTTTTATTTTGCTAGAACAAGCTTGAAAGATGGATAACTTGAGTTTATATTTACCTTAGAGTATTAAGGAGATGAAGGAGACTCAAAAACACCTCTTCAAGCTTCAACAGAGGCTACGGTCAAGAAAATGAAAATGAGGGTTTTAAGTTTTTGAAGGGTGGAAAATGTTGCCCTTAACGAGAGGAATCCAACGGTGGTGTTCTTGTGTGATTTGGTGTTGTATTGAGCAAGATAATGGAGGAACAAGGTGGAGGCTGTGTGCTCCCTTTGAAATCGTCGATGGCTTACAGAGGAGGAAGAAGAAGATAAGCAGAAGCTGGGTAAATCGTGAAAGAAGAATAAAGGAGGTGAGAGGTAAGTAATCACTTTTTAATATTTCACCTTTTTGCTTTATTTATTTACTTGTCATCTTGTGACTTAATAAGCTAACAAGCTAATTACATGTGTGTGTGTATACTAATTAAAATCGGCCCCACACAAAATACAAGCTGGGAGCGTTTTTCGTTTTTTTACAGAAAACGCTCATTATTTTACCCGGTTCGGCACTATTCACTAACCGAGCCCGTTTTTCAGATTTTTCTCGTTTAATTAATTTTAATGGTTTTAAGCTCCCATTAATACTTATTTATAGTTATTTAATCAACTATAATTTTTACGGGTCCGTTTGACCACTTAAAGTCACGTTTTCGGGTTTTCTCGAAAAACGTGCTTTTATGCTTATTTAGCATTTTAATCCATTAGTTGGATCCGTTTTCTTCGGGAATCATTCCCGTATACTAATTAGGCCTAACTAAGCCTTAGGAATCCATCTCGGACCCTTACGAGATCATATATCTCTTATTTTCATTTAATGCGCATTTTAGCGTTTTTCGCTCTTCAAGCGTTTTCTCTTTACTTTTGGTTTTATTCTCTTTACCAATACTCTTTAGGCACCATTAGGCCTTTAATAATTTTGTTAGAGTAATTAAATCATCATTATTAGGTCCGGGGTATTAAAGAGGGGAGTCACAAGGCTCATAAAAACCGGCCCCCACCATATTAGTAAGCTGGAGCGTTTTTCGGTTTCTGACAGAAAATACTCGTTATTTTACCCGGTTTGGCACTATTCACTAACCGGGCCCGTTTTTCGGATTTTTCTCGTTTCTTTATTTTTAATGGTTATTAAACTTCCATTAATACTTAATTATAGTTATATAGTCAACCATAATTTTTACGGGTCCGTTTGACCACTTAAAGTCACGTTTTCGGGTTTTCTCGAAAAATGTGCTTTAAAACTCCGTTAGCGTTTTAATCCATTATTTGGATCCGTTTTCTTCGGAAATCATTCCCATATACTAATTAGGCCTAACTAAGCCTTAGGAATCCATCTCGGACCCTAACGAGATCATATATCTCTTATACTTATTTAATGCGTGTTTTAGCATTTTTTGCGTTTTACGCATTTTCTCTTTTCTTTGGTTTTATTCTTTTTACCAATACTCTCTAGGCACCATTAGGCCCTTAATAATCATATTAAAGTAATTTAATCACGATTTTTAGATCCGGGGTATTAAAATCTACCCCCCTTAGGAACTTTGTCCTCAAAGTTGGTGAATCTTTTATCGTTACTCTCATGGGCACGCTATGCCAAGGTTATAATACTTGTATAACCTTACAGACTCCACAAGTTAGTCTCATTTCACACTACACATATCCCACACATATCACAACATGTATAGCAATCAAAAATACTCTTTTACTCTCTCCATGGAATCGGTCCGAAGACAGAAGGCGCTACAGTCCTTGTTGGCAAAATAGTAGTTAAACTATGCTAACTATGGGCAGTGAACCCAATCTTTGTAGTACAACAAGGTGTATCCACAGGACTTCGCAATTATCTGATTAATTATCCGTTTAGTAAATGTACAAAAGGCAATAAAATGCATAAAATGTAAATTGGGGTTTAGCCGGAGGCAAGCTTGGTTTTTAGGATTAGTACAGAAATAATAAAAACAGTAAAATAAAATAAATGGATGGATGGAGAGAAGGTATCCTAGGATTGCGGGGGAATTTCCTAAATTACTTAGACAATTAATAATCCTGATTTGCTCTTATTTGTCTGTTAAGAATTTATCTTGTGACCTTTCTAAATCATAGATAAGGACAGCTATTAATTCATTAAACTTCTTACATCAGAAAAAGTCTAAAATCATTAATTAGCTTTAAGTGAGATCCTTTTAATAACAGCGATGGATTTTATCTGCTAATCAAGGAGTATAATATCTAACGTTTATCTCTCTTTGTGGTCTATTCTCAGATTTACAAATCATTGAAATAAGAGAAACCGTAAATGCATAAAAATGATCAGTTGTTAAGCATTTAATAATTTAGAGAGACAAAACAAATATTTATAAGCAAACTTGGTATTAATAATAAGTCTGAATTATTTAGGAACAAACCCACATCCTAGGATACGAATAAAATCACTCAGATTAACAGTAATAAAAAGGAAACAGAAATAGCCATTAATTTGGAGACTGTCGGCGGAGACTGGACTGCGATTCGCTTCTGCTCCAGCTCCCTTTTCTTCTGTTCTTTTTTGTGTGTTACGCTTCGTGGGGAATTGTAGAATAAAACTAAAATGGAGAGTGGGAAGATAAGAGAATGGATGGAACGTAGGTGTGGAAACTGTGGTCTAATAATAACAATAATAAAACGACTAACAATTTGGATTCGGAGGAAGGGAGTTAGTTTATTTGCAGAAGGGCGTGGGTTTATATAGAAGTTTGGATCCGTACGATTGCAGATGAAGAAGAACGACGCGTGAAGGGATTGAGCTCATTGATTGCTCACTGATTGAAGCATTGATTGCAGGGGACAGAGCTCACGCGTGAGTGAAATATGGTAGGCGCCGGCGGGGTAGATAGATAAGGCGAGTTGCGCAAATTGCAGACGAAGAAGAAGACGGGCGAAGAAGATAAGCTCGCGACTGATATTGCTGTCCGTGTACCGCCCGGTTCCCTCCTAGACCGACCGCTCAAAATATAGGCGGTACTCTCTGTGGTTGTCCGCCTGTTAAGGAGGCGTTCCCTCTGTCTCTTGTCCGCCTCATAATTAGGCGGTACCTTGTGTCTTGACCGCCTCTATTTCGGGCGGTTGCCTCATAGAGAGGACCGCCTCAATTATGGGCGGTAGCCCTCAGAGAAGGCCGCCTCAATTATGGGCGGTAGCCCTTGTGTCTCGTCCGCCTGAATTTCGGGCGGTAGTGAGTACTCCGAGGCGGTAGCCTCTGTTTGTGTCCGTTATATTATACATATATATAACAATCTTCAACCGGCTATACATTCTTCGTTATAAGTCCGTTTTCTGAGCCGTTTGCGTCTATATGTTCGTCTCTTTATCTACTTCACTTCCGGCTTGGTGTTTCCTCATGTTTAAACCAATAAATTTGTGAGATAAACAATAAAACATAAACCAGAGGAAAACTAACCAAAGTGGAGAAATGAGCAAGAAAAGTGCTAATATTATATATGAAATACACCTATAAATCATGCTCATTTGGACACTTATCACACCCCCACACTTATCTTTTTGCTTGTCCTCAAGCAAAACCACGTACCCAAGTAGGGAATGCTCAATACTAACAAATATTATTATGAAGGGTAGGATAAACATGATCTTTAAACTTACTGAGGAGTGTGAAAATTAACTGCTGGTGGCATAGGTGTGCTCAGGGTGAAAATAAAATATAGAGTTTCGGGGTATGATCCAAGGTACTTCAATGTTTCTTTTTAGGTGACTCTGAGAACTTTTACCATGGCCAACTTTTCTCAAGAACGGGTATTGAGGAGAAAACAAAAGGAAAAATAGATTTATGCATTTGTTTCACTTTTGCATAAGAGATGAGAAGATAATAGACAAGCATCAAGCTTTTGTATTTTAAGAACACTCAACTCTCTTTTGTTGGTTACCGATGGTGTCTCGCAAGTCCCTTATTTTATTTTTGTATTCTTTTTAAACAGAGAAGTACCCCTTAGCAATCCCTAAGAGAGAAGACAGAAAGAAACCCTGAGCAATAAAATCCAACCATTTGTAGATTATTTGGTCACACCGCATATAAAATGCTCCTCAAAAGTAATCAAAATTTTAAAATTTGTACATTTATCCCACAATTCATAACAATATTTATTCTTAAAGAGAACAACCCACATATAAAGGGTCCATAAATTTTGAATTTGGACAAACGAAAAATAAGGAGAGAGATTAAACATTTAAGCACAAAATGTCACCGAAAAGGGCACACTCCCCCACACTTAAATTGAACAATGTCCTCATTGTTTACCAGAAAAACAAGGGAAGGTTCAGAAGACCTTTTCGGTAAGTAGATAAAATAGAGATAACACAAAGAGCACAAATAAACAGTTAAGCACATAAACGCTCCTCTGCAATTTTTATTTAAATAAAAGCAAATTTAAAGAAACTGGTACTCCCCTGATTTTATTTTTGCTAGCGTTATGGCGTTCCCCCACACTTGAGCTTCAGCCTCAAGTAGCGTAGCTTGGTTGCGGTGTTACATGGGTTACACCTGCATAAGACACTAGAAGCAACCACACTAAAAACGGGGTTAAAAGTTAGCAAAAATATAATTTAAAGAGAACCTGAAAATTAAAAGAACATAAAGGCAAAATAAATAAAAGTACACCCGGGTTGCCCCCAGGAAGCTGCCTTCTTTAACGTTTGGCTAGACGCTTTGTCGTTATCCTGGATCAAAACAAAATGTTACCTCGGCATATAAAATAAGAAAATTAATACTCCACAAAATCTGGTGTTGAGGAGGTACTGCCGGGAACGTAGTTCTAACAGAAGACCCGGTGGAAATGACTTTTCTTCCTCAAATTGGAGGATGTAAAAATCCTCCTCTTGTTGTTGAGCTTATGGTAAGAACCTTGATAGGGATCTTCAGAGGAAGTGGCTCCTTGAAATTTACTATAGCACTCTCTTCTGATGGCTCGGAGGGAGGCGGCATCTCCTCCTTATCAATTGAGGATGTATCCACCCTCATCTTCGGGTAGAGCACGGAGAAGGAGGGGAAGTAGTAGTTGATTTCAGAGAGGGGACTCCATGAAGTCCAAGGAGAAACTCTCTTCTGAGGGGTTGTCTCCATAATCAAGCTGATAGTGGGTTGGTGATGGATTCTCTAATTCAAATAGGGGAGGAGGTGGAGAGTAGCTTATGTCCTCAGCAGGTTGTTCTTCCTCATGAACCACTTCATTCAGTTGTTGAAACGGTTGTTCCATGCGTCGATCTGATCTAGCGTTCTTTGCTGGATCCTTTCAAACGTTGAGGTAAAATTTGCCATCATTTCTCTTAAAATGGCGTTGTCTCTCTCTATTGCAACCATAGGACATTGGGAACTTTCATGGTCTCCTCCACACTCTTGGCACACAAAGATGGGGATAGGCTTGAGAGATGACTTGTAATCCTCCAAGAGAGCTCTCAATTCAGCATTTGGGTCTGAACATTGGGGGCTTTCATGGTACTCTCCGCACCTTTGACAGACACTCCATTGATTGTAGTCCTCTGCGCCATAGGGGTAACCATACCAATCTTCTGCTTGATCGTAGTGATCATCCATCAGAATTAAGTACCTTTAAAAAGAAACAAAAATTTATACAAAAAAGGGTAATTACAGAAATAAAAGAAAAACTAAACAGATAATGAACCAGATAGTTGGACCGAAGTCCCCGGCAACGGCGCCAAAAAACTTGTTGGGCAAAATAGTAGTTAAACTATCCTGCTAACTATGGGCAGTGAACCCAATCTTTGTAGTACAACAAGGTCGTATCCACAGAGACTTCGCAATTATCTGATTAATTATCCAGTTTAGTAAATGTACAAAAAGGCAAATAAAAATGCAAAAATGTAAAATTGGGGTTTAGCCGGAGGCAAGCTTGGTTTTAGGTAGTAGAAATAAAAAAATAAAAAAAGTAAAATAAAATAAATGGATGGATGGAGAAAGGTATCCTAGGATGCGGGGGAATTTCCTAAATTACTTAGACAATTAATAATCTGATTTGCTCTTATTGTCTGTTAAGAATTTATCTTGTGATCTTTCTAAATCATAGATAAGGACAGCTCTTAATTAATTCATTAAACTTCTTACAATCAGAAAAGTATAAAATCATAATTAGCTTTAAGTGAGAATCCTTTTAATAACAGCGATGGATTTTATCTGCTAATCAAGGAGTATAATATCTAACGTTATCTCTCTTTGTGGTCTATTCTCAGATTTACAAAATCATTGAAATAAGAGAACCGTAATGCATAAAAATGATCAGTTGTTAAGCATTTAATAATTTAGAGAGACAAAACAAAGATTTATAAGCAAACTTGGTATTAATAATAAGTCTGAATTATTTAGGAACAAACCCACATCCTAGGATACGAATAAAATCACTCAGAATTAACAGTAATAAAAAGGAAACAGAAATAGCCATTAATTTGGGACTGTCGGCGGAGACTGGACTGCGATTCGCTTCTGCTCCAGCTCCCTTTTTTCTGTTCTTTTATCGTGTTTACGCTTCGTGGGGAATTGTAGAATAAAAAAAATGGAGAAGGGAAGATAAGAGAATGGAATGGAACGTAGGTGTGGAACTGTGGTCTAATAATAACAATAATACTAACGACTAACAATTTGGATTCGGAGGAAGGAGTTAGTTTATTTGCAAGGGCGTGGGTTTATATAGAAGTTGGATCCGTACGATGCAGATGAAGAAGAACGACGCGTGAAGGGATTGAGCTCATGATTGCTCACTGATTGAAGCATTGATTGCAGGGGACAGAGCTCACGCGTGAGTGAAATATGGTAGGCGCCGGCGGGGTAGATAGATAAGGCGAGTTGCGCAAATTGCAGCGAAGAAGAAGACGGGCGAAGAAGATAAGCTCGCGACTGATATTGCTGTCCGTGTACCGCCCGGTTCCCTCCTAGACCGACCGCTCAAAATATAGGCGGTACTCTCTGTGGTTGTCCGCCTGTTAAGGAGGCGTTCCCTCTGTCTCTTGTCCGCCTCATAATTAGGCGGTACCTGTTGTCTTGACCGCCTCTATTTCGGGCGGTTGCCTCATAGAGAGGACCGCCTCAATTATGGGCGGTAGCCCTCAGAGAAGGCCGCCTCAATTATGGGCGGTAGCCCTTGTGTCTCGTCCGCCTGAATTCGGGCTGTAGTGAGTACTCGAGGCGGTAGCCTCTGTTTGGTCCGTTATATTATACAATATATAACAATCTTCAACCGGCTATACATTCTTCGTTATAAGTCCGTTTTCGGAGCCGTTTGCGTCTATATGTCGTCTCTTTATCTACTTCACTTCCGGCTTGGTGTTCCTCATGTTTAAACCAATAAATTTGTGAGATAAATAATAAAACATAAACCAGAGGAAAACTAACCAAAGTGGAGAAATGAGCAAGAAAAGTGCTAAGATTATATATGAAATACACCTATAAATTCATGCTCATTTGGACACTTATCAGTCCTCGAATCCAAATTGAGTAATATACTACTGATCCCTCAGGTACCGGTCATGTTGAACACTTACTCTTTCTGGTTCACGGCCGTTTCATGACAAATGGGCACTTACTCTCTCTGGCCCACGGTCCCTTCGGTTCTGATCAAAACGTTACACATATACATATCCTCAGGCACTCTGGTTGACTCACTCAACACAGGTGCGTCTCAGGGTACTCTCCCCGTCCCGCTGCCTTTGGGAAAAATCACACCCTGTCACCGCCCCAACCGGTCACTTAGGACCACCGCACGTACGGTGCAATGATTTCAAAACTAATACACGGCCACCGTTCTACCGGTCATCAAGACTTAAGGCTCAGCCATCGGCGGGTGATAGCGGTTTCAAAACCAGTTTTTGTTTCCATCTTCATACTTGAAGAAAATCCTTTTCGAATTCTGTTTGAAAATTCTTTTTAAAACATCACACAACTCCAAATCAAATTTATGGTAGCTGTATCTTTTCTTAGCGTGATTACTTGTGACCACTTATAGGGAGCTTCAAGAATCATCCAACCCTGACGTGATCAGCATCAGTGTTGAACTATCCTTCCGCCCCAATTTGTGTTCGGCTTCCCTTGATCACTAGCAGACCAAGTTCCACCTCCCACGTCAGTTTCAAACAATCAGATAGTCAAACATTTCCGTTTTCTATCTTTTACTCTTTCTAGTCATATTCATAAACAATCCATTTTAATTAATCTCTTAGTTATGGAACTAAAGTCATCCATAATTCTCAATTTATTTCACTTCCTTACCTAGGTACTCAGTACTCATGGCGTCATTAGTCAAATTATTACTCAAATAAAACACACAACTTACAACTCCAAAGGATGGAACTCACTCCATCAATCATTCTCAAATAAAAATCACCTAGGGAAACTCACTTCCTACTAGGTTATACATCGGTTTCATACCGACTCATACTCATTATGTCTCATGTCTAATCTCACTAGACATATCCTATAGGGATTCTCATTCCCCAGGAGTTTCTCTACTCCTCTTTTCATATTTATCATATACTCGTTACTAGCATCTCTCATGCACGATAATAATAATTACACAATGAATGGGTACACATGTTTATGCAACATGAGTTCCAAACATCAAAACAATTTTCTTTGTGCTATGCACATAGTAGTTTACGCATCTGTACGTAAAACATACTCTAAGCGGTTTCTCGCCCTACCCCCCTTAAAAGGGGTTACGCCCGCGTAATCGACCATATGTTATCACTGAACATTGGTTAATTTATTCATAAGCGGGTTTGGTTCTAGCCTCTAAGGCTTCAAGGCGTTTATGGTTAGCCATTACTCACATTGGCAGCTTTGAATTACGGTCCACTAGCTTTTGTTGTGTGATCTGATAACTAGAGCTTAACTCGCCCTTTCGATATTCTCAATGTATTACTCACTTCCTTTTTATCCCCCTTTTGTGTTGGGAAATAAGGGTTTCTTAATCGTCGCTTGGTATCTCTTACCGTATGCGAATTCGATGAGTTATAGATTTTCTATTTCGTATAACACTGTATACTTCGTGATTATTCACTACTTTTTCCGACTCTTTGTCGGTTGAGGTCAAGCTACTACTCAGTATGTAGTGCTTCCTCGTTTAATAATGGCTTTTGAATCGTGTTTGTTTATTTGTTTTTGTACAAGAGTTCTTCATACATACTACTCTGCCTTTACCACGCATCGGTCCTGGGACCTGTGGGTTATGGCCCACATTCTTCGTGCATCTTTGGCCAGTGGCCGCACGGTCATTTCTCTAAATTTTGCTCAACAGGCTTCGTTGACATTTCTCAAGTTCCTAGCTATCCCACAAGATCATTACTGGCCAAGAGCAATACCAAAACACTCAGTCCTACAGAGTGCAGAGGCGTAAACTCCTGGCAGTAAATCACTTATGTGATAGGAAGGAACATGTCTCTTTATCGACTTTACTCATGAGCTTCATATCATTATGTGGTTATACTCTTACAACGGTCACTTACTGCGTACCATGTTCCTACTTAATTTCATGGCATCCGCTACTGCTTTAGCTTCCGCCAGGTGTTCTTGCCATTAACACTATGGCTTGCCATTCCCTTGGCTCAACAAATACGCTATTCTTTGACTCTCTCTGCGCACTTGCGCACTGCTTACTCTGTAGTTCATATTGCACACATGCCGTGTTCACTACTCATCCGACTACTCTATCGGTTTCCTTCCATTGCAATCAAGCCTTTCTACATACTATTTGATTTCATATACACCTTGGCAATATACACATGCTCAGGTTTTATTACACCGCTTTAGCGGTTTCACATTGCATACTTAGGTGGTAGCCTTTCTCTGGAGGATTCACGCAATTGCCACTCCATGGGCCCCATAATAACAAGCGGTATCCCCACTCTAAGGTAGTGGTTTATTCTCCACTGTTTCTTTTATGCCTTTATGCATAGGTTTTGTACATTTAAATCTATGAACGGTAGTTGGTTTTTCCAGCTTACAAGCCACTTAGCCTCGAGCCATGTTCTGTGCGGCTGTTTATGCAGTTTCTGCTTCTCCGTACACCATTAAATGGTTTGGAGGCATTGCTGGGCTCTTTGGTATAATTGTCTCATCGCGCTTCCGTACATGGAAGGCCCTTACAGTATCTTGGTATTATTTTATGCCCTCTGGCAATTTAGGGTATCCCGTGTTACGTGGGATCCCATCGGGTTCTACCCCAGTGTTTGCTTTAACACTTGTGTTCTCAACATGATATTTCGTTCAACTACTGTTGACTCCGGCACCCCTCACGGATTGCTCCTGGGTGTTACTGAGTTATGCCATCACACCTGGCCTGAATTCATGGGTATATTCAGTTCCTTACTCTGCCTTGCGGTCACATATGTTTTGAATTATCCCATTTAGGGTTGTAGTGCCTCCCATTCTTGGGTAGACCATTGATTCTTTTCCTTTAACTTCTTGGTCAGGTCGCTATTCTCCTCAATGAGGTACGTTGTGGGACCTCCTATCCCGTTTATCAAAGATTGATATGATCATTTAAGCATTCATCTTATATGCTTACACTGGTATTCATTCATTATTAGGTATTTCCTCCTTGATTCCTGAGACATTCCAAGTCTATACGTAATATTTTGTGCTTCTCGCACTTATTCACACTATATCCTTAGGTTTGTCACCTTACTGGTTCCTAGACACCTTTAGCTTCGTAAACTTCTTTGTGTTCTTCGATCATTCGAGGTGTCCAAATATCTTGGTTTGGATTGTGCTCTTCCTTTCGTCCGTAGTAGGGTGGCTACTTCCCGTGTTCCATACTCTACTTGTATACATACATGGAGTATCTTATTGATACGTTACCACTTACCTGACTAACTCATAACTGGTCTGTCAGGCCCGCATACTCCTTCGGAGTGCGGTCGTCCCATGTCTCGTTTGTGTACACTTGTAGTGTCGGTCACACGCCTAGGTGAAGTATTCTGTTGCCTACTCCTCTTATATCGTCCTATGATATCTTACCGTAGTTCCCTGGTTGGGTTTTAAAATTTAGGGAGTTTTGGAAAATTTTGTGTTTGAAAATAAAAGTCCGAGTCTTGAAAGTAAAATCTTCATGGCACTTCAATGCGGGTTGCTTCTTACCAGGTCTAGCTTCTCGTTGACCGGTATGTTCTTAACACAATGATCAGGCCGTTAGGCCCTTGCAAGGTTTTGTTCTACAATTCTTAAGGTCTAAATTGCTATATTGGCTTCGTTCGCCACCCCGGGTACTTGCTAAGTACTTGTCACTTGTTAAGATTCCTCTTAACGGTCCCGTTAATTCTGCACTTGCGGTGGCAAGTGCGCGGTACAGGCGGTTTTTAGGTTAACTCATACCGGTCACGGTATTGCTCACACTGTATCTGGTAGCCTTGTCGGCTCTTCCTTAATCCTTTAGTTGGATAACTACTCTTTAGAGCTATTTCTCATTCATGTCATGACTGTCATTCTTTTAGGTGCTTCTCCACTCTCGGAGTTCTTTAATTACTTAGTTTTATGTTCTACCTCGTTGCTTGTTCCCACGTCTTTACTGTGGTTACCGAGGGTTAAGTCATTTAGGCACTACTTCTGTAGTCCTATTCGGGTATATCCCGTAGTTTGCTCGCAGCTGTCTAAGCTATATCAATTAAGTATTTCAACTTCTTCGGGTGTGGCAGGGTGGGTGCACCTACTTCTGACTAGATTCTTAGTTGGTTAATATAGCGTTTGTGGTATTATTTAACTGTAGCGGTCCGTAGACATGAGTCTCATTTCATTGCTTCTCATTAATCCGCCTTGCTGCACGGTTGGTGCTTGCCTTCCTGATGCTGCTCAGCCAGCCAGGTTCTCGCAACTGCTAGGCATGTCACCCCAAGCTGCCACAGATTCTGGTCTCCTTGGAATAGGATGTTTCGACATCTCGCCATTGAGTGTGGTTATTGTCGTTCCAGCGGGATCCGTCTCCGGGGTTTCCGGTTCTCGGGATCTACCACATGACAGGTTCTGGTTCAGATAGAAATATCTAATAACTGCCAGATTGGGTTTCCCCGTCTCTCTAGCGTTCTTTCCCGAGCTTTTTAATACGGGGGTTGTGGAGGGCGGGTCTGGTATTGTAGGTATCCAGATCATACTGGAAGTTCCTAACTAGCGCATCTCTCACGCTAACACTCAACCATTAGCCCTAAGTCTCTAATCCCTAACTCGGTATTCCTAAGCTCGGTATTTCCAGTCATCAGAGCGATACTTCGCTCTGATACCATTTTTGTAACACCCCAACTGCTAATTTCGTCATTACCTCTTAAACTGTCACAATTACTAATAAACTCGCAGCGGAACTCTAAATACAACAGAGGGTGATACAACGCCGTTAGCCACCCATATGGCTAACCAGGCCTATCTCACATACAGTAACGGTCTGATGGACTGGAACAACCGAGTACACAATACAGATACTTTACTCAAATCATTTCTTTACTATACCGAGTCTACAATATATGGACGCCGACAACATATTCGGTCTTACACCTCTTTCAATACACATGTAATTAAATCTAACTGCCCATGCAACCCACCGACCCCGTCCTACTCTCGACCGGTAGCATCTTCGGTGTACCTGAAAAATAAAAACGTTGCCCCTAGGGGCTCAGCTTAACGTTGCATATGAAATTCGCATACCCCGAGCGCTAACCGGGGTACGCCGACTACTTTTGTCGGATATACATGGAGTTCATTTTAGTCAAACAACATGCATCATAGCAATACAATATATATGTGTATTACTCAAGGAATCTACATCCAATCACGGAACACAATTCCTAACTAACATAACGAGGTTGTTAGTTGTATTTATTTACTCTTAGGCCTTGAGGGTTATACCTCACTATGCCTTGTTTACTTATTCAATATCTCACCCACTCTCTCGGGTTACTTATTCATATACACACCCAGTCTCTTGGGCTACTCGTACTATACTCACCCATTCTGAAATACCCCAAATCTAAATAATATTATTTAATCATTATTTATTGGAATATAATCCAAATATAAATCATTTCACGTACGCATGCAAACCCATGCATGAAAACGTTACGTAAAAACAGTCGTTTCACCATAAACGCTAAAACGCCTTAGAAGCATATGGTCAAACATGACCTTGTATGACCCTCTAATATTCAAACTAAATGGTCATACAATTATTATATGAATATACAAATATTCCCTAAGCTATATTCAGTCAAATACGCAAAATGCTCGGGAGTGCTCACACCTGCTCCTTAAAGCACGAAAAGTCCGGAGGAGTGCCGAGGTGGCACGAACTCCTATAAAATTAATTCCTAGAGTTCCTAACATCATTATTTATCATTCTAAAGAGAACCCACGAAGTGGTTTCTCAAAATTCAGCAAAACCAAAGGAGGATTTCTTAGCGCTCTTTTTTGGCCCGGGAGTGTCCCGATGGCCCGTAAATTATGTCACGGGTTGATATAACCCCATATAACTCAATGTAACATCTTAGTATATGTTTATTTACTATAATAAGTGTTTACAAACACTTGGAACTCATAAGAACAATTGGTTTCTCAAAATTTCCTTAGAGCACAAAAACACACCTTCGGGTGTCACGAAAATGCGTTTTACGCAATTACCTTGTAGTTTTTGACATGCCACGAATTGGTAATCTTAAAAAGGGTTAAAATGACCTTCTAAATCAGTTGGTGTGACTAGTCAACAAGGCTCTCTATAGGGGCCGATTTTAAGGGCAAAAACTAGTATAAATTTTGCTTTAAAAATTTATAAAAGGCTTAAAACATGATGACTCATCATCCCATGTGTATATTACTTAATGTCAAAGTATGTAGGTCTTAATGGACCAGAGAGCTGTCGAAATAATGCTTAGGAATAAGGCCATGTGAGCTAGATACAAACAAAATGCTTAAAAGCAAAAAGTAGATCTAGATTCTCTTCTTTTGCTTTCTTAATAACTAAGTGACCTTCCAAGCTTCTTCCTTGGCTCTTCATGGCCGGTTTTTGAACCCCATTCAGACCTCCATTTCGTGACTCCACATGAAGAAGAAGACAAGCCAAGTAGCATTGAAAAATCAAAGGAATATACTCACCTTTTCTTACCTTGTCTTCTAGCCAAAATAATTGTCCTTCCAACTCTTGCTTAGTCACACCACATGGCCGGTTTTCATGCTGGAAAGGAGGCATTTATTGAGCCAATAATCAAGGTAATAAACTAAGGAAAAAGAATTGTCAATTGACATTAAAAATTTGACAAAACAAAATCAATTTCCAAATGCTTCTTTCATTTACGTGAGTGAGCTTCATTTCCCTCCTTGCACAATTCTTGCACGGTTTGGTAAGCTCTCTCCTCTCTCTTCTAGCTTCATCTTCTTCCTTTGAAGCTCTTAAGTCCATTAATGGAGTTTTAACTTCTATCTTCATCTTTAAGGTAAATTCCTTGCATTTCTTGGCAAGTCTTGAAGCAAAACTCTTCCTAGCATAACAAGGTGTGTTCGGCTTCACTTAGTTCTCCAAGGAGATTGTCCAAACCAACATTAAACCAAGGAGCATCTCAAGGTTATCTTAAGGTAGTTTTAATGCTTGAAAATCCTTAAAGCACATTTTTATGTGTAACCAAGTTCTACTTCTTCTAAGGTTCTTTCCTTCTTCATTTTCATGAAGGAAACCTTGTTCTTCATCTACCTTAGGAGTGCCGAATTCATAAGGAGAAAAGTCTAAGGTAAACTCTTGTAAAAATACTTACAAATCTACTTAAGATCTTTATTCAAGATCTAACTCCTAAAACTCCTTCACCACTTGCATATAACCGAAGTGGAGCATCTATATTACCTTGGAGAAAGCTTGGAGATTCAAGAAGAGTTCAAGCACTTAACCACCTTTGTTAAGAAGTAAGTTTACTAAGTAAATCCTTATGATATAAGTTTTGTTAAGCTTCTAAAAAAATTATACAAAAATTAAGTACACCTCCTAGGTTTATTAAAACCGAAACCATATGGTATTATATGCCAAAAATACAACCTATAACTTATATAGAAAATATTTACCTTAAGACACATTTTTGTGTCACAAAATTTAGTTATGTTACATATTAATTCAAGCCGAATTACCAAGGGCAAAAATGCTTATTTTTGAGCTAAGAATTTATATAAGACATTACAATAATTTTTACATGAGTTATATAACTCCTATGAATTTATGTAATATTATGACATATAAATCCACTTTTATATACTATATGGTCACCAAATAAATATGGCCGAATGCTTTAATTGATAAATAGGAATTAATGACCTACTTAGGTATATAAACTTATATCACAAAGTTTGGTGAGCTAAAAATATTTCATTAGTGCTTAAATGGCTAATTAATTAAGTTAAGTGGCTTAAATGTAATTTTTACAAAATTTAGTGGGTTTATATAAAAACCGAGAGTTAAGTGGCTGTTTGGTATTATTATAATATAATATAAGGTTAGGAATTAAGTTTATGAATTTAGATAAATTAAACAAGTGTTAAGATATAACATTTTATAAAGTTTTGGGCTATTATGTAATTTATAAAAGTTGTTATGAAAGTTTAGAACTTATTAATGGGCGAATTCATAATTAAGAGATTTATTAGGCTCACTTTCGAAATTTGAAGAATTAAATATTTAGACTTTAGTTTATAAGTCATTAAGAAGTTATTATAAAGTTTGGGGTGAAAATGTAATTAATGGAGAGTTCAAGACCTAAGCCGAATTATTTGGGGTTAGTTTGGTAATTTAAGAATTTATATATATCGGCATTTATGGAGAATTAAAATTAAAACTATAGTTTACATGACATTATGTAAAAGTTATAAGATTTTGAGGTTAGATTGTAATTATAAGAAATAAAATTAAAGCCGAGAATTTAAGGGGCTAAGTTGTAATTTTGAGAGTTTATAATATTAAAAGCTATATACCAAAATATTAGGGATGGCTTTGTAATTTAGCTAAATAAGAAGTTAAAACTCTATAATATAAAGAGATTAGAATTTAATATAAAGTTTATGAATTTATGTGGTTGTTTTAAATAACCGAAATATAAGAGTAAGAATTTAGATTAAAATATAGGTCCTACATGGATATTTGGAGGAATTAGAAAGAAAGAATTTTGATTAAAGGAATTATGGAATTAAAACTATGGCTTACATGGTTATAAGGAATTGAAAGATAAACAATAAATATTACTTATGGTTAAAAAGGAGAATAATAAAACTATAAGAATTTTATGTCTATGTATGACATATAAATAGTTAAGAAATTATAAGTTGTTATGTCACCTAGACAAATAAAATAAACAACAAATGCAATAAACACATAAATGTGCATTAAAGGATTTATAAATAAATCAAAAGGAATAACAAATAAGTTATACATTAAATCATGAGGTGATTAAAAGGAATAAACCTCACATGAAATAACAAATACGAGATTTGTTAAATGATCCAATAGAATTATTATATAAGGGTAACATAAATTAACCCTCTCAGTCAATCCTATTCTAGGACTTTGTTTGACCAGACGTTGACCGGGAATTAAACGAGAACAGTCTACGGTGAACGGTATGGGATTCTTGCAACCTGTTTTCTACCGGATTACACCGGCTTGTGTGCTATCTGTTGTTTGAAATAACGACCAAGATAATTAATGTAAACTGTTGTTTTACTCTTGCACACTGTGGTATTATTTTATGTGCGTGAATGTTGCTGACTACAACGTGTATGTCCCACGCATACAAACACTACTATACCAGTGGATTAAATACCTGCGTTTCAGTATACCGAGGACTTGTACTCAAGTCTCTCACTAACTTCACTTTATAACAAACGTCATTATCCTAAACGTGATAATTGACAATACACATTGTGTTCTTGTATAACGTCTTTATATGACACTTAACAACTCTATACTACGAGAACGAGGAGCCCAGTTGGATCTGGCCATGCATGCTACAGGAGCTGTACCTGTCTCAGGTCGTCTCCTATCTACGTCGCGACGGAACATTCAGTTGGGAGGAAGACTCTATTCCTCCCGGGATTCAAATGCCCTTCAGTTTGAGGAAGACTTTATTCCTCTAGTGGGATTCTATTTCCCACGCCTCTCAGTTCAGGGTTTAACTACGTTATCTCCTGGGGTTTTTATACCCAACCTTTCTCTATAACGAGGTCACTATACCTCCACTATATTGATATACTTTTATACATCTGTCAGTCCCACTGTGTGGACCCGACAGCTATCAGACATTTCAGTTCAGCTAACTTGACCTTCTGTGTCTTGTTCTATGTGACATTATTGTCCTTGTTTGGATACTTGTTATCATCAGATTATGCTTCTTCACAGCTTTATAAAAATGAACTGCATGTGTTCGACAAAGTAGTTGGTGTGGCCCGGTAGATGATGGGCTGCACATTTTCCATACCAGCATTGTTTGCTGAGCCCCTTTGGGGGCACCCCCATTTTTCAGGTACCTGAAGTTTAAGAAGATCACCACACTGAGTGTAGGTGGGGTAGACCAAGCTTTGGGAGTCTACTATTAGTTAATTATTTTATTTCAGTATTTTACCTTGAGTTTGATTCCTAGTATCTCGGGTTGTATCTGTATTCCAGACCGTGACATTTGAGGATTGTATTTGGACTTAGCCTTGTTGGTCACAAGGGTGGCCAACGGCATTGTAATACCGCCCGGTTGTTGTATTTATTTCCGCTGCAGTTGTAATTTATTTGGGAGTGATCGCCGTTCAGTTTATTGGATTTCGGGTTGGGGTGTTACACATTCTCTCGGGTTACTTATACTCATTATCTCACCCACACTCTTGGGTTATTTATACTCAAGCTCTTGTAGATTCTTGAGACACTACAGGTCTCCTATGTCACGCTTGTTACTCTTAATACATACTTAGGCCAAAACTCATGGCTCTCAAGCATAGTCTTACTTCCCCGGTTTCGTCCCTACTCTAGTCTAGCAAGGTGGGAAGGTTCAACTAGCTCACGGAACTCTCTCTCTTAGTTCCTAACTCTTTTACATAGGTCCGACTACTCTCGGACTACTCTCATTCCATACACTCCTCTCTCGGAGCTATAATATTATGATGTGTTTTAGTCTAGAAGCATCACTCTCGATGTTTCTAATAACTTTGGGAATAATTCACAAGTTCGTTTAATCTTAGGTTTTAAGAGTTACCCATACGTTTCATTTACTCATACTTTCGGTTATTTTCATAAATCGGTAAAATCCTCATATAGGAGGCCGACCATGTCTCAAGGGAGCTACTAACCCCTTAGGTCTCTTTTACCTTCTTTTCTAGTTCACATCTTCGAACTATCTTTAATCCTCTTGAAGGAGGTTCCCTTATCTTTCCACTCTCATTTGTTTCGTGGATTGTTTCAATATGGTTTTCTAACCGTTATCGGGTATTTACTCAACCCGTACTTCTCCTCACACTCTAGGGAGTTCATATGTTTGCGTTATCGTTATACTTTAACGGATAGTTTGTGTGTTTGCACGTTTTCGATATCACGAGTATCGACCCGATCTATGGGTCTCTAGCCAAACGTTACTCACTATGAGTCGGTCTTTACTCTATGTTAGACCACACCGGCATACAAGTATGTTAGCCCATTCAACATACAACATGACATACATAATCAACCAAGGGATTATTTTCATGCTTTAGTCTTGATTAAGCCGGCACACAAACACACAAATCAACGTAACTCGGTTAGCACGCGGAGTATGAGAAAATCATACCTTTCACCGGGGTTTTAACTTTTATCGTGTCCTCTCACCATGCTCGGGTCACGCACGACTCTCTGATAATGTTTCAAACATTATTGTTAATACTAAGATCATACGGTACATAATTAAATGCTATTCCCGTACTTACCCCGTTATCCCATTATCTCGGTTTTACTTTTATTAATTTGAGTTCTTACTTCACACCCACTTATAACACTTTCTTACACTTCCTAGGGCCTTAACATGTCACCAAACAAGGCCTTAACATCTTATAACATCATTAACATTCAAACCCCCATCATTTAAAACCTTTAAAACACTCACGGCATGATTCTGGGGGTGGTCCGGGACTTGGTCCATACCCTAAGTCCCGGACCAATTCACTAGCTAACTCTCGGCCAATATTTGATGGTGGTCCGGGACCTTGTTCCCATCTTAAGTCCCGGACCAAGGTGGGCATTGAACTCTCGGTATGAAAACAGGGGTGGTCCGGGACTTTGTCCATGGACTAGGTCCCGGACCCTGCTACAGATTTTAGAGATTTGGCATTTCCAAATCTGTTACAACTCCATTCTTCCACCATTTGATTTCTCAATCTTTTCCACTTATAATCCACATGTTTTAGCACCTAATTACCCTTCTAAATCACCTTAATCCATGCTCTAAAACTCTTCAATCATAGGTTCAACCCTTACTCAAATTCTTACTCAAATTCACACATTTTTCATTCTCATTTGCACTAATGCACACCTGTGCATTTTCTAACTCCTCTAGGCACTTTGCATTTTGTTCTCACTTAATTTGACTATTCCAAAACTTCCAAGATTATGCACACCTCATACCAAGTTCCAAGACTCACCCTTAAAGCCTTAAATCTTCTTTGATTTCTAAAAACTACTAGGCACTAGACCACTCTTTTGCTACAGATTTTAGCATCAATTTCCTCCCTTTAAACTAGCATTCCCAAGGTGGATTACTAACCCAACTCAACCTCCATACATACCTAGCCACTCCTAGGTTATTCTCCACTCAAACAACACTTAATCCACTTATATTCCTACACAAATTTTTCCATAACTTGGCTACTTTCCTAACCTTGTCCAAAACTCATCTCTTCACATATTTCATCCTAAAACTAGCCAAACCCACAAGGGTTCTACCAGCACACATAAAAACACAAAACTCATCCATCCTCCAAATGCAACACAATGCATAAACCATAAAGTGCATAGCTCATAAATCAAACACTTTATTTCTCAATGTTCCCTCACTTGCATTATTTCTAAGCAAGCACATTATCACCACAACTCAAGTGGGGTTCATTCATTTTATTAACCCATCCCAAATTCTAATACATATAGAATATACATTAGGTTGGTTTCTTACCTTGAATTCTCTTAAGTTTCCTTTTATCACTCTTCTCCTCTTCTCCTCTCTTCTTCATTCCAAAATCGGCCAAGGCATTTCATTTGCCTATTTCTCTAGCCACATTCAAATTGGAAATTAAGCACTAAGAAACCCTCTTTGGCTCATCAATTAATCTAGAATTCACAAAGATGCTTAAAGCACCAAATTAGGTTTTACCTTTGGAAATTCTTGAAGGGTTCTCATTCTTGAATCTTAGGAGGAACTTCCACCACCATTTAAAGCTTGGAGAATAGCTCAAACAAGGAAGAAAAGCTAGTCATCAAGAGAGCCAAAATCGGCCAAGGCGGAAAATGAAGAAAACATGGGTTTTCCTTGAATATTTTTACCTTGATAGAAAGAGGAAGACTCAAGCTTCAAAGTGGTGTGCTTTTCTCTTCAAATGGCCAACACCCATCAAAATGGGATTCATCCTTTTCAAATTTTGGAAAGAGAGAGTGATAGAGGGTGATGAGAGGATCACAAATATGTGATTATTTTTGAGTTTGGAGCTTGGGTGTAGCTTGGGCATGAGAGGAAAGTTGGAGAAGCCATGAAAGGGGGCTTCATTTCCGTTCCAGAACAGAGGGAAGGGAGGAGTACCGTGGGAAAGAAGAAGGAAGGTGGGAAAGGAAGGAATGAGAGGAGAGAGAGAGGAAAGGTGAGTTTATATTTACCTTTTTCCACTTTCACTATTTACTTTTGCTTTTAGACTTAGTATATTAGTTAACTAGCTATGTGTAAGAGAGGGGAGTCACAAGGCTCATAAAAATCGGCCCCCACCATATTAGTAAGCTGGAGCGTTTTTCGGTTTCTGACAAAAAACGCTCGTTATTTTACCCGGTTTGGCACTATTCACTAACCGGGCCTGTTTTTCGGATTTTTCTCGTTTCTTTATTTTTAATGGTTATTAAACTTCCATTAATACTTAATTATAGTTATATAGTCAACCATAATTTTTACGGGTCCGTTTGACCACTTAAAGTCACGTTTTCAGGTTTTCTCGAAAAACGTGCTTTAAAACTCCGTTAGCGTTTTAATCCATTATTTGGATCCGTTTTCTTTGGAAATCATTCCCATATACTAATTATGTCTAACTAAGCCTTAGGAATCCATCTCGGACCCTAACGAGATCATATATCTCTTATACTTATTTAATGCGTGTTTTAGCGTTTTTTGCATTTTACGCATTTTCTCTTTTCTTTTGGTTTTATTCATTTTACCAATACTCTCTAGGCACCATTAGGCCCTTAATAATCATATTAGAGTAATTTAATCACGATTTTTAGATCCGGGGTATTAAAATTGAGGTGAATTTGGAGTCCAAAGTGAGTAATTAAAATGGGTACTGGGCTGGACCGACCTTGGTAGGGTCGGTCGGCTTGTAAATTGCAAATGCGGAGTGTTCTGACTTCGACCGACCTTGGCAAGGTCGGTCGGGCTAAAATTTTCAAATCCAGGAGTCTTCTGACTCCGACCGACCTTGCGACCGACCTTGCAAGGGAGGTCGGGCAAAAAAAATAATATTTAAAAATTAATTATATATATACATATATATACATATATATATGTATAAGTGAGGCATTAGTGCTAGAGTAAAACTAAGAATAATGGGATAACGGGGTTAAGTACGGGAGTAAGAGTAGTTACTTACCGTATGATCTTGATGTTCATAGAAACATTTGGAATATGATCAGTGGATCGAGTAAGACCGAGGAACATGAGGTGACACGGTATAATGAATCCATGGTGAAAGGTATGATTTTCTCATGCCCTGTATGCTAACCGTGCTACGTTGATTTGTATGCTTATGTTCCGACTTAATCAAGATAAAAGCATGAAACATGTTCTATTGCTTGTTTGTATATCACGATGCATGATGTGTGTACTAACCACCTTGTATGATTGTATGGTCTAACCTAGCGGTATAGATTGACTCATAGTTGAGTAACGGTTGGTTAGTGACTCGTAGAAAGAGTCATTTCTCGAAATAACGAAAACGTGTAAACACACAAAAACTATCGAACCAAGAAACGATAATGCAAACTTATGAACTCACTAGAACGTGAGAGAGTTGGACGGGATTAGTAAACTCCCGATAATGGTTAGGGAACCGAAATGAACAATCCACAAAATAATCAATAATGGAAAGGATTGATGAAACCTCCATTAAGAGATGGTATAGTTCAAAGATATGAACTCTCGAATGAAGTAAAGGAATGATATGGGACCAACAAACTCCCTTAGAAAATAGTCGACCTACAATGTGAGGATCCGACCTAGTATGAGAAAATGTCCCGAACATAAAAGTATTCGAAACATGGGGAAACCCTTAAATCTGAGAATCCTAGAAATTGAAATAATTCCCTAAGCTATTAGATGATATCGAGAATGGTACCTCTAGGCTAATCCTTGAGATTGTAATGTAACTCCGAGAGAGGAGTATTTGGGAATTGAGTAGTTTGGTAGAGAACCAAATGTTTGTGTATTTGAGGAACTAGGTGTATAGTTCCGTGTAATGGTCGAACCTTCCCACTATGCTAGACCCAGAGTAGGGTCGAAACCGGGGAAGTAAGACCAGTATTTGTAAGCCCGATGGTGAGTCTTGTGTATGACTCTGCCCGAAGGTCATGGGTAATGACTTAAACGATATCCAGTAAGTATGTAATTGAGAAGAGAGAAGTAAGTGTGTAATTGAGAATCGAGAAGTAAGTATGTAAATGAGAATCGAGAAGTAAGTATGTAATTGAGAATCGAGAAGTAAGTATGTAATTGAGAAGAGAGAAGTAAGTATGTAATTGAGAAGCGAGAAGTAAGTATGTAATTGAGTAAGGAGAATTGAGAATGAAGACTTGTAGTATCTATGAAACTAAGAAAGCGTAAGTAAGAGTAACCCAAGAGAGTGGGTAAAGTAATGAATAAGTGACGAAGGCATAGTGAGGTAGAAACCCTCAAGGCCTAGAGTAAGGTAACACTAACGAACAAACTTGTTGTGTTAGTAGCTAATGTATTCCTCGTTTGAATACTTCTGTATGTGAGCATGTATATTGAAATAAAAATGAATCGCATGTTCTCGACCAAATAGTCGGCGTACCCCCGTTAGCATGCTGGGTATGCGAATTTCATATGCAACGATTTGCTAAGCCCCTAGGGGCACCGTTTTTATTCTACAGATACTTGAAGCTGAATACTGTTCAAGTGTGGGACGGGGATGGCTGTATAAGCATGGGTGGTGGTTCAGAGGACATTGATTTATTTGTAAGGGTTGTACTGTAAGGCCTAATTGCATCGGCAGTTTGAAAGTTGTAGTAGACTCAGTATAGAATGGAATTAACGTCTATATTTGGATTGAATTGGTTAAGGAACGGAATGTATTTAATTTGTATAGAGTTCTCGGTATATTCATGTTCATCAGACCGATAGTATGTTGTATTTGTAATTGGCCTTGTTAGTCACGTGGGTGACTAACGGCATTGTACACCCACCGTTGTGTATGTAATATCCGTTGTGAAGGTAAGTAATTGTGAGATAATGACGGGATTAGCGGTAGGGGTGTTACACCCTAGAAATGGGTTTTTGCCATGAATCAAAGGAGGAGCTCCAGTCCACCATTGGAGGTTTGAATGAATGCTCAACAAGAAGGAAATAGGGCATTAAGAGGAGGGCAAAATCGGCCAAGACCAAAGATGAGCAAAAAAAAGGAGATTTTCCTTGGAACTTTTACCTTAAATGGAAGAGGAGACTCCAAGCTTCAAGAATCTCGAGCTTTCTCTTCAAATGGGCTACCCATGGAGATGAACTTCACCATTTTGGAATTTTGAAAAGAGAGAAAGATAGAGCTTGGTGAGAGGATCAAGAATATGTGGTTTATTTTCATTTGGAGCTTAGATGTAGCTTGAGCATAGAGAGATAGAGGAGCAGCCATGGAAGCTACAAAATTGGCAGAAATGGGGAGGAGGAAGGAGGAGAAACCGATGGGGAAGAAGGAGGGAAGGAGAGAGAGTGGAAAGGTGAGGAAAGAGGGGGAGAAAGCTACTTTTCTACTTTTCCCACTTTTCTCTTTTTTCTTTTCTTCCCTTTCTTATTCTAGCTAGTTATTAACTATTAGAGGGTGTTAAATACCCACATAAAAACCGGCCCCTTATAGAATACAAGCTGGGGGCGTTTTCATCTTTTACAAGTAACGTTCGTTAATTTACCCGGTTTTAGCACTATTCACCAACCGGGCCCGTTTTCCAGACTTTTCCCGTTTCTTTAATTTTAATGGTTCTTAAGCTTCCATTAATGCTTAATTATAGTTATTTAAGTTACTATAATTTTTACGGGTCTGTTTGACCACCTAAAATCACGTTTTTGGGTTTTCTCGAAATATATGCTTTAAGGCTTTATTAGCGTTTTAAATCCGTTTTATGGATCTGTTTTCCTCATAAATTGTTCCCAAATGTTAATTAGGCATATCTAAGCTTTAGGAATCCATCTAGGACTCTCACCGAGGTCATATACCTCATATGGTTGTGTAACGCTCGTTTTTTTACAATTTACGCTTTTTAAGCGTTTTCTCCTTTCTTTTGGTTTTATTGTCTTCACCAATACTCTCTAGACACTATTAGGCCTTCAAATACCATATTAGAGTAATTTAATCACCATAATTAAGTTTGGGGTATTTCACCATCAAAGACGCAACTGGATAGAATCGATCTTGAGGTCGATCCTTCGTAGGCGAATCCCTTAATTTCTTTGATCTAATTTGCTTTTTGAGGTGTTTCTTTTGGATTACGGTGGTATCGTGGTTGTAGTTTCCGACCATCCTTTCCCACAGACGGCGCCAATGAAGAGGGGTAAAAGATGCTCTCTCCCAATACTGTTTCCACACCGAGATGTATAGTGGTTTGACCAATAACGCGGTCTACATCCACTTCTAGATAGTGTCTTTATTCATTCTCTGGGTTACAATCCTATAGAGCTTTTTGGAATGAGCCCTCGCTTTTTCTAACTTGTCCCCCAACAAATGAGCCCCAATCTTCTATTTATAGACTTTCTGTGGCCAAATTTTACTTTTTCACCCCTATACATGTGATACCATTATATAAATAAGTCCTTTTGTGGATAACTCCCGATGTTACAGTGAAATACCCCAAACCTTAATATATTAGTGAACTATATAATTAGGATATACTAAGGCTAGAACATGCCTTAGAAACATTAGAAGAGAGATTAAACAACAACTTACGCAAAATATGCTCTAAGAACAATTAGAACAAAAGGTGTTTTAAAGAGCACAAATAAATTATGGAACTACCAATAAGTTCCCAAGAGATTTCAATTATGAAATACCCCTAAGATTAGTAATACGCATTAAGCGGAATTAGTGTTTAAACCGAAAACACACCTTAGAGCACAAAAATGTGCTTTAAGGGAAAATGTGCTTTAAGAATGTATACATGGAACGAAACAGGTAATGAGCCTAAATACCATAAAGAACTAATGAAACAACAATGAAATGGTCACAGGAACCATTACGTATACACACAAAATACGTATACAAGCCCACAGTAAGTCAGGGATTAAAACTGACGAAAGTCAAGGAGAAACCACTAAACAACTTGGTTTAAATTGGAATGAGCAGCATGATATTTCATGAACAAAGTTTCTAAATGATGTAAATATACTAAGGACACATTTAAACTAGCCAAAACAAATTGCATAATCAATGTGAACCCGGAAGCACATAAAATGGTGTTTTAAGGCATTTTCGGCTACGTAACGTACCTAACACATGGTATAAGTCCTTAGGTACAACATTAATACATCTAATATTACCTAAATACAAGGAGGAATTGGAAAAAAATCAAAGACAGCAAGGCATACAGCTTCCGATTTTGGAAGGGAAGAAAAAGGTGTTAAAATGTCATTTTGCTTACTTTACACCTATTAAGCCTTTCCATGAGTGCCTTATCACATTGTCCCCTGAATAATTCATCAATCTGACACTCATTCATCCTTCTTAGAGCTCATGAACTCGTGGCTCCTCCTCTCTTTGGAGAAACTCCATGAAAAACACCACTTAGCTAGATTAGTACCTTAAAGAACACCGTGTCTTGCACAGATCATAACTTTCTCATCTTAAGTTCAAATTCCAAGATTGATAGCTCGTTGGAATCCTCTTTCGAAGAGCTTTACATCCATAGTTCATGGGTGTCCAAACTCTAAGGAAACACCACGAAAAAGTGCCTTTGATTCTCAAGGTAAAACATTGCCTTCTTGGAAACTCTTTGTTCTTTGATTTTCATCAAGGCCGGGTGCCTAGGGTTACTAACCCTTCTTATTCTTCATCTTATTCTATGATTTTGGAGCCAATTTCTCTAGCAAATTGCTGTCAAAATTTCTAAGGAAATCAAGCTTAAATATTAAGCTAAAGATTAATATACAAGGTAAATCCTACAACTACCTATTTCAAGGTTCTAATTGTTGATCTATATAAGATCTAACATGTTCTTCATCTTATTATTTATTGCCGAAATTTTAGTGATTAATATTCAATTTTTAGCTTATTAAAAGTTAATGTTTATTAAATCTAAGAATAGATTTATACTCCTTATGATATAAGCTTTAATGTAAGCTATCATAATATACAAGAAAACTTCATAAACTATGATTTTATATAGGGCCGAAAATTATGGGGATATAATTGAGTTAGAAAAATTATCTACCTTACTTAAATTAAAAGATTAGAGTAATTAGAGTAATATGTAAATTGTAAGAAGTTTTGGTAACATAATGTGATGCCGAAAATATATGAGGTTAAATGGAATTTTTGAGAGTTTAGTGATGAGAAAATAATTGTAGAATTAAGTTTCCAATTTATAAAGGATTATAAGATTTAAGGATTTATAAGGTTTAGGTATATTTAAGGTAATAAAAGATGGTATTTATATACTATAACATTAGATAATAAAAATCTGGTGGTTTGGAGATGTTAAAAGTGATTTCTGATTTCAAAAATCAGTAGGTGAATTAATTATGAAAATTAGAAATTAATTGGAGTTAAATGGTTAATAAATGAAAGAATAGACCACAAGGGTAAAATGGTAATTTTACTGGTCAAATGTGGTCAAACATGGTCAATGACAGTTTATAAAATATTAGGATGAGTTAGAATAAAATTTATACCAAAGATTAGGTATTAAAATATGGGGGTTGCTATTCGCAGTACAAAATTACAAATCACCACAGTACAATTTTTTTTTAAATCATATTAACTTTGTAAACATGTAATGATGTGTCCATGTGTTTTTTTTTTTTTCAAAATGATATCTGAAAGTAATTTAACCCCAGAAGTTTGTAGTTGATTAGTACCGAATTTTGCTAGTTACTTTTTTGTTGTAATCAATACTAGAATTTTTTTTTTTAAAAAAGTGTTGGATTACATTTTTATGTGTTTACACAATTAATATGATTTAAAATTAATTTGTACTGCGATTAGCGTAAACTTTACTATTTGCAGTACAAGTTTTTTTTCACCAAACTTAGTTGAATAAGTTGGAATGTTGTGGGGAGACATTTTTTCTGAAACAAATGAGAATTGAATGACCAAATTTCAGTCACAATGAGTAAAACAACAATGTTGGAACAACTAAGTTATAACAACTAAGTTAAAGAAAAACAAAGTTACAACAACTAGGTTAAAGAAAAACTAAGTTACAACAACAAAGTTATAGAAAAACTAAGTTACAACAACAAAGTTAAAGAAAAACTAAGTTACAACAACAAAGTTACAGAAAAACTAACAACGGGTTACAACATAATTGATATTATCTATCATCATTACTACCAACAGACTCATCACTCTCACCTTCATATGAATTGGAGAGTGATTCGAGTTCTAACAAAATGGAACTATCATGCACTTCATTGCTTGCAACTGACTCCATTGAAAAATCACTGTTGTCTTCATATGAATCTAGGAGTGATTCTGCTTCCCACAATATTGAACTGACATACACCCCCACCCAGTCATTACTTCTAGTAGATTCTTCTTGGTTGTGGAGTTCCTGGTTGTGGATTGATTCATTATCCACCATTAAAACATCACTCTCTTCTGTATCGGAAAGGAATTCTTGCTGCCATATGATATTAGAAGTGTTTTCGGAATTTGATGAGTGACTCATGATAATGTGAATGGGTTGTGAATTTGAAGGAGTTGGTGGTGTGGAAATATGAATGGTAAAGAATCAGCAGCAACTCTACTCCTTTTATAGAGAAAGCACAAGCTTCGGATTTTTGCTTAAAACATTGTGCTTGTGTCTGATAGTGACTCTGTCCTTAAAGTTGATGCTGAAGCTAATAGTGACTGTGTCCTTACATGTATTCCCCATAAATTTGTGAAATGTCATTTCGTACCTTGTATAGTCTTACATGGTGGTTGTGTGTGATCATGTCTAATAGTGACTATGTCCTTTACATGTAATGCTGAAGCTAAATAGCCATGTAAGAAGGCGCATACTTGTATTCCCCATAAAATTGAAATGTCATTTCGTACCTTGTATAGTCTTACATGATGGTGGTTGTGTGTGATCATATCTAATATTGACTGTGTCTTTACATGTAATGCTGAAGCTAAATAGCCATGTAAGAAGGTACATACTTGTATTCCTCATAAAATTGAAATGTCATTGCGTACCTTCTGTAGTCCTATAAGGAATATTATGGGTTGGCCTACTAGAATGCAGTAGCTGTGTAATAATGTACATGCATGTCATCCCTTTTAAGACACTAATTGAGCTCAATTAAGACACTAATTGAGCTCACTCGTGTCAAATTAAGACACTAATTGAGCTCACTCGTGTCAAATTAAGACACTAATTGGCTCAATTAGTGTCTTAATTTGACAAGAGTTTTTGCATTTTTTATTTCCAATACATGTGGATATTCAGTTCTCATGACGTAAACATTGGGTATATTTCGTTTGGTAGAATGGTTCTACATATAGCGTTCTTCGGTTTCATATAGCGTTCTTTGGTAGATGTTTGGACATGGAATAAACATGTCGTTATACTTTTATGGATTTATAATCTTTGGTAGATGTTTGGACGTGGAATAAACGTGTTGTTATACTTTTCTGGATTTATAATCTTTGGTAGATGTTTGGACGTGGAATAAATGTGTCATTATACTTTTCTGGATTTTAATCTTTGGTAGATGTTTGGACGTGGAATAAACGTGTTGTTATACTTTTCTGGATTTATAATCTTTGGTAGATGTTTGGACATGGAATAAACGTGTCGTTATACTTTTCGGGATTTATAATCTTTGGTAGATGTTTGGACATGGAATAAACGTGTTGTTATACTTTTCTGGATTTATAATCGTTGGTAGATGTTTAGACGTGGAGTTTTTACATTTTGATATATTTCAGTTATTGTGACATAAAGCATTACATTCTAACCGCTTCGTAGAGTTGCCGATTCCTATATTTCATCCTTCACATGTGACTGAACTCAGGCGCATGCTGAGTATGATGTGTCTGAATTGCTTGAAGTTGAAGCCCAGTAAGGTAAATAATTGTATCTGTTTCTTTATGATGCACTTGTATATCTCCATATGAAGCTTTTGCATCAGTTTTCATTTATCCAGTGTTTGTATAGGTCTGAAAAATCTAGTCAGTGGTCAATCAAGTGCTGTTTGACTTCTGACGTAGTTATTTCCTGAATTATGTATCTAACTTGATTTTGAATTTATGGTCAGGCACCTATGAAGACTGTTGGTATGGTTGATATGAAATAGGGTTAGATGCATCTACATTTCTCTCATAGTTTGTTTCAATCTTTTATGTTCAGTTTCTTGTAATGTGATAGTTAAATAGAACAAGAACAATGATGGTGGAAGGATGAAAAAACAAGGCAGTGAGTGGAGTTTCCTGAAGTAGTAAGGTGGGTTTGCTCTTGGTTGATCAATTGATTAAAAAGGATGGTGATTTTAATCTCGTTGCTGATACTTTTATCCTTATCCTAACAAACTAGGTAACAAAAATGTTCAAAAAGCTTCCAAAGGAAACAAGAAAGAAGTTTGAAAAGAAAGGGTACTTCCCCCAAGATGGATACATCATCACATACTTGTCTGTTCCACCAAACTTCTTATCCATTCCAGATGTATCTGATGGAATAAGTGTCATGTCCTCGGTGAGTTATGGTGCTACTCTTTCAGCCATGCCCTTTGTTACCTTTTTTCCCAATGTTTTCATTCTTGTTTTCTAACTTATCTGCAGGATGTGTCTTCAGCAATGCTGAAGAAGGTACTAAGAAAGATCGAGGAAATAAAGAGTTCACGATCAGGTGAGCCTAACTTCCAAGCTCATGAAGATGAAGTCAATGCTTTATAGGTGGTTGTAGCTCAGTATCTTCAAGTGCGAGGCATTGGACAGAGAATTAACATTTAGGAGCAATGAAAAGCAAAAGAAACGGTGCATTTCTAGAAATTTTTTTGCATAGTCTCCCCTGTTTTTCTTCTCTTCCCCGGTTCTAAGAACCTCCACAAAATGAACCAGAAGGTGATCGTCAACAATTTCAGCAATACGTTAACAATCACCAAGTCCACTAGAAAATAACTACATCCATACTGTATCTTAAAACAACAAAAACATAAAATCCTAAACTATGCCCCTCCATACTGGTGATAGTACGAATCCCATATAGTCAAGTTACTGAGAACCTCATCTAACCCCGGTTCAGTTTGCCTCTGTTCCTCGTGCAGCATCTGCTCATGGTAGTAACGCCAGTCCCAGCTACGATTCCCAGGTAATAAAGGCCTACCAGCCTCAGTTGCATCATGCATGAGTTGTAACATAATATTATAAAGTTAGTCTAGCATTCATAAAATGCTATAATCAACTGAAATTATACAAAGGAAGAGATCAACTTACTAAGGCGGGATCCGGCCGATGAACGAAGGTGTTTTCGTATATGTTAGGATTCATGATATTCGGATGGGTGTGTTTGACATACCAATCCAGATAATCTCCGTCGCATGCATGTACGGCCGCCCGTGTCTAAGTGAGCCCCGGAGTAGGTCCATACTCACGTGTGGTGTCCCACACACTATACATGGTGGGGTACACACATCTATAGGGCTTTTCTTTTCTCCCTCTTTTTTTGATCTATTGTTCGGTCTAATAGGGGAGGTGGGATACACTGAACGTACCCGAATTGGCGAAGACAACGCTACTACAAGGTACCCCTGTACCAAGAGCGACCCCTGTTCTCATTCACCTTCTCGCGACCGTAGGGCAACCAATTAATCTACATTGGATCACAGGGAAACATAAGCATCAATAATAAACAATAATGTAAATAATACAAATTGAAATTGTTGTACCACTTACATTTCTTGCTGTCAGAGCATCTATATGCTTGCGGTAGTTCTCCAGTGAATCTTTATTTTTCTGCTGGGAGGTGGAGCTGACCCATCTCAAAGCCCACGGTCTATCATCCCCATCACGCCAGTTAGCACTAACTGCTGGTCTAAGAGTGGGGAAGTACGCATATATCCAGCACTACATAAATTTTATAAAGAAATTATGCCAATTATTAATGTGAATTCATGAAAATTTATTACACATTGTTGTACATTAAAACACTTACCTCGAGAAGGGTCAAAGAGCCAGCAATGCTATTATAGTCAGCACGAGATGCTATCCCCAGCTGACGATACAACCACACAAGAGTACCTGCTCCCCATGCGAACCTCTTTAGCTTCGTATGTTTACCCATGGGAGTAACTAACCAGAACTGGTAGAGGACTTATATGTGAATGCCCCTTGTTTGCAAAGATGGTAGTAGCGAGAGCATAGTAGAGCCAACTGCACGCCTGCTTCATAGGTACCCTCTAACCAGTCGAACACAACTCTATAAGTGGACATATCTGAACAGCACCAGTATGCCACATGAATTTCATCATCTAGTCAACGCCGTCCTCAAAATCTAACAACTTAGCCATCGTCTCCTTAAGCTCACTGTTTGATGGATTCCCCACAATTGGATGACCAACGATTGGGATCCTCAGTATCTGCCACACATCATGAAGTGTGATCGTCATCTCTCCAAAAGGCATGTGGAAAGAATTAGTGTCCGGCTGCCACCTCTCCACAAAGGCCGAGATCAAAGACATTTTGTTGAAACCCCATGTGGCATCTAGCAGATGATCCAACGCTGAGTACTTAATCATATTTCTTGCCCTTTTGCAAACAACCCCGCTAAATAGCCAGTTCGTGATTATAGGGTTTTGGGGTTTAAATCCCAAAACACCTCAGTCCTAGACAATTAACACAAATTTTACACACGCATGAAGAAATAGTTAAATTTACTTGCCAAACTGAAAGATAAGATAGTATATACCTTAGTCAATGGCGGCATGCCCACCGAAGCTGGTGATGACACTAGTCAGTAGTGGACCACCGGGTACTGGCACTTCAGTAAGCCTCCAGAAAGCGGGAATAACGGCTCCATAGCAAGAGTAGCTTCCTCATCAGTCGCGCTCTCTTGATCAGGGTCGTTCTCGTCTAGGACCTCATCCTTAGATGTCTCCTCAGCCTCCTCCTCCTCCTCATCATCTATGTCCATGTCAACGGGTGCTTCAGCATCCGGAGGGGTCTGGGGGTCATGATAGCTACACCCAGCAGAAGTCTATGCCTCTGCATGCTCCACACGGTGGTCATGACAGCTACCACCAGTAGAAGTATGTGCCTCCACATGCCCCACGTGGTGGCTACTCTGACCCTCTATATTGTAACTGGAGCTATGGAGCTGGGCCAGATCAATAGATGACAAATCACCTGCACAAGATGAAGCTTTAGACATCCTTCTCCTAGGTATGTGTGCGACTAGGTCGGAATCATGGAATGACTGGGTAAAGGATGGGTCCATGATGGGCTGCTGCTGTGGGTGATATGACGAGTGACGAGGCGGGTCAGCATGATCCTGCTGTGGCTGGAAAGATGAGTGTCGTGCAGGCTCAGCATGACCTTGCTGTGGCTGGAAAGACGAGTGCCGTGAAGGATCAACTGCGGCAGCGCGCTCACGACGGAATGAAGCAATCATTGGCTGCTCCACATTCCTGTCCTTCTTCTTTTTTTGGTGTAGACGTTCATCAGAACATTCTTTAACTTATCCATCACACACAAGTTGAAGCAACCCAGTTAAGATGAGCTACACAAGTAAGTAATAATAAATCAACAGAATAATCATAATATAGCCTCAAAACTTTCCAAACTCATCATTGTAATCCTTAACTCTTATCTAACTTAGCCAAAACTTATAATATAACATATTAGGTCAATATTATCTCTAAATTATAGAACACTTTTGGACCTTTACCAACCATACCCCAAACTTTAAGAAAATTACCTTTTTGACATTCGATTTACTACACTTATTACTTAGTCACTTAAACTTTATTTTAAATTACCCAAAACTTGTAAAATAAGTTTATAAGTATATTTAGGTCATTATGAATAATTTTATACAGCAACTACACCCTAGTTCCCTCATTTTACTCTTTAACCCCAAAATTTCATAAAGTTGTCATTTAAGTGCTTAAACTTTATTTTAACTTACTCAAACTTATGATATAAGTTCATAAACATAAATATATCATTATAAACAATTTCATACAGAAACATTTCAGCCCTATACATAAATATCTCTTTAGTTTTCAAAAATTGCATTATAACCCCTTTTTACTTATCATTTTGTACCTATAAGCCTTTAACTCATTCTAATGCTTTAATTGTAAACTTAAAATACTGTAAATAAAACAGTAGGCATTCGGCTTTAATTGTTACAACACCAAATAATAGAACTATACACACGATTTAAGCATGATAAACGCAAAACTATACCTTAGCCAAACTTTAAGAAAATACCTTTTTGACATTCGATTTACTACACTTGTTACTTAGTCACTTAAACTTTATTTTAAATTACCCAAAACTAGTAAATTAAGTTCATAATTATATTTAGGTCATTATGAATTTTTATACAACAAGTACACCCTAGTTCCCTCATTTTACTCTTTAACCCCAAAATTTCAAAATTTGTCATTTAAGTGTGTAAACCTTATTTTAACTTACTCAAACTTATAATATAAGTTCATAAACATAAATATATTATTATAAATTTTTTTTAAAATTTACTATTAAAAAAAACAGGTGAGTCGCCCCAATATGCGGGGCGAGATTCACCGGTTTGCCTCCGCCGCCAGGGTGAGTTTCACCACCTCGTGTCACCAGCAAAGGCGAGACAAGTGAACTCATTTCTTCAGGAGGGCGAGTCTCTTCAAGGTGTGTCTTCAGGCGGGGCGAGTCTCCTCAAGGCGTGTCTTCAGGCGGGGCGACTCCCTTCAACGCGTGTCTTCAGGTGAGGCGAGGCGACGTCTTCCCTGTGGTTGAGGCGAGTCCATCCTGTGCGTGTCGACAGCAACGGCGAGGCGCTCCCAGTCTCCTCAAGACGCGAGGCGAACTCGGCGAACTCGTGTCTCTAGCTGAGGCGAGTTCGGTCGGGTAGTGTCAAGAGCAGGGGCGAGTCGACTGCATTAGTGTCGGTGGGAAGGGTGACTGAAACTCCATTAATGGAGTTTCAAGCTTTTTTTCCAGATTTTTATTTTGTAGATCTAGGATAATTTAATGTGTGTTTCTAAATTCTAAAAACATATTTGAAATCACTACATCAAGATCTATAACTTGCAAAATTTTTTTTTGAAAAACTCACCGGAAACTTTTTCTGGCGGTGGTCCGGCGGTGGTCGGCGGTGGTCCGACGGTGGTCGGCGGTGGTCCGGCGGTGGTCTGGCGGTGGTCCGGAGGTGGCTCTGGCGATCAGGAAGAGAGGATTCCGGAGAGGTAGTTTAGAGGAGAGATGGTGCGTGCGTGAGAAATGAAGATACCGAACACATCCCGTTTATATATAACGTGCATATTTTGGAGCGTTTTTTCAAAAAAAGCTCGTTTTGACTCGTTTTCAACATATTAACGTCATTTTGTACTAAATACAGTAAAACATCAATAACTTATCATAAAATCACAATTATAACATCCAAACACAATAAAAAACGGGTTTAACGACTTTTACTACAACGAGAGCGTTTTTTTACCTGAAATTGGCGTTATCAACTACGTTTTCAATACGATGTTTCTGAAATTGTGACAAAGTCTGTAATTTAATCTAACATAACGTAAAACGTTGTTTACCAATGTCAAGTCCCAATTATAATGTTTGAACACAATAAAAACGGCTTTGATGTCTTCTAATACAATGAGAGCGTTTTTTACGGTTCACGGTGACGAAATGCATTTTTTGAAAAACAAAATGTACGACACAATGTCACTACATGTTTACAACGTTAATATGATTTTAAAAAAATTTGTACTGCGGTGATTAGTAATTTTGTACTGCGAATAGCAACCCAGTTAAAATATTTAAGGAATAAAAGGTTAAGTTAAATTAACTTTAGGGGTAAAACTGTAAATTATGGAAAGTTAGGGGTTTGACCGTAAAAGACTGGTCAACCCTGGGTATACTTTGGTAATTGACCAAAATTATAAAACAATTAATTAAGAAAGACTTTGGAAGAAATTAGAAATAAAAATAACAAGTTTAGAACTTATTATGAGTAAAATAGAAATTAAAAGAAAGCTATGGGTAAGGAATGTAAATAACACATTTTTATGTGTTTAAAAGGTTAAGGAAATTAAATAAAGAATTTAGAAACAAGTTGTAAAAGAAACAGAGTTAACACGGTGTTAAACGAGACCCGTATATAACTTGGGGTATACGAGAGGTATACCCGTAATTTAAGAAAAATAGAAGAAATCAATATTAAAGGATTTTTAATGAAAATACAAGTTATATTGGAAAAAGAAATAAATACGTATGATACTCCGTATCATACGGACGTATGCAAAATTTTTTGGTATACATGAATAGTACTCGTATACGTGAATAGTATCCGTATACATGAATAGGAAATACGTATACGTAAACAGTAAAATACGAGACGTATACGTGAATAGTTAAATACGGTGAATAGTAGAATACGAGACCGGATAAATGAATAGTGAAATACTGATGAATAGTGAAAACTACGAAAACCTAATACAATATCCGTATAAGTCTAAGGTTACTGACTGTGCAACTAAGTAACTGCTAACGACGATAGTATGTTAATGAATTAGAACTGAGCTTGAAAACGCTCCTAAATGAACGATCCCGTTTAACGGTAAACTATTATACCCGGGTTAACCTAGAAAGAGGTTTAAGTTGAAAAGAGAACCAAACTAGTTCTAACACAGGATACTAATACTAGTTCTGGTTACAGATCTGGATAGTTGGAGACGTTCGACGGGTTAGGCGAACGTGGTATTAAAAGCTAGCCAATCTCCGGTGTATGGTATGGTTTTCTTGTAGCCTGCTTGCTAACGAGGTGTCCCTTGGCTTGTGTACTAATTGCTTAAATGTTCCAACTAAACAAGATAAAACATGCAACTGGAATATTATGTTATGTGATTGTGATGCACTAACACAACTTACCTTGAGAACTTACTAACAATGTTTAGTAAAGAATTGTGTGAGAATAAGGAACACTCCCAAATATTGTTTTGTTAGTAACCGAAAGTGGTTAACTAACAACATTGACTTTGAGACTTCTACTAACTGGAACTTGGGAGTGAGGAATCCGGGACTGACTCCGGTCATGCATGTTAAGGAAGGAGGTCGGCACCGACATTAGATCCGTCTACCGTTTGACTTGTCTTATGACTCGTCGCCTAGAGTCGACAAATAGACTCGACCACCACGGATGAACAATTCGAGGTGGGAGGCAAATTCAGTTGGCGCAGGAGGGTCAAGCCTACACCCCTCATAATTTAAGAAATATTGTTTATTTAAACTAGTGGAGTTGATAATTCACTGGCTAGGGTTAATAACAACCCGACAAAAATAAACAACGAACTAAGGTACAATCAGTTCTAATTAAAGAACGGTTGTCTTATTTGAGATAAGGATTAAGATTGAGGTAAGGTAAGAATGGACTAAGATTAAGAGAAATCATATCTTAAGAAGTTAAATGATTAACTCACTTATTAAGGGAACGCTTTTAAGTTGTTCATTGTGTGTGAACTATGTCTGTTCATATGTGGCTTGTTGCTTATTGCACTTCTTACTTATGTTGTGTATCTAATCAACTTCATGTTATCGACAATTAGTTGTCGTAGCCCCGTTAGCTTGGGGGCTATAAGAGAATCGTACCAGCAAAGGTGCTGACCCCCTCAGGGCAACTGTTTATTTTGCAGGTGAATAGCAGAAGACGACCGTCCTGAGAGTAAGAACGGGTAGAGTACTTCGGGTTGCTTTTACATTTGTTACACGAGTTATGCATGTACACTCGTTTAGTAAACGGATGAGATGTTAGTATGATGTATTAGGATATGAGATACTCGGTATAAGTTGTGGTTTATGGATTGTATTGTATAGATGCTCGAGTAATTATCCGGTTAGTTAGACCGTGACTTGTAAGAGAATAGGCCTAGTTGGTCACGTGGGTGACTAACGGCGGTAACACCAATTTAGTAGAACTTTTCCGCTGCGTTGTTAATGAACAAGAGGGACTTAGGGCGACGAACATTGTTTTTGGAGATGGGGTGTTACACAAAGTGGTATCAGAGCGTAGTTACGCTCTGATGACTGGAAATTACCGAGCTTAGGAATTACCGACTTAGGAATTGTAGACTTTGGGATAAGGGTTGAGTATTAGTGCGAGAGGTGCGTTAGTTAGGATTCCCCGATGTGTATCGGATATCTATAATACCTGACCCGCCCTCCGCGGCCCTGGTTCTATGATACCAGAAATGAACGCCAGAGAGATGACAAGCTTTCTCTTACTCGGGAAAACCCGATCTGGCAGTTACTTATTGTGCATATACGAGAAACACCTTGTTATGCAATAGTCTTTCAAGACTTGAAGGTCCTAATTGGAGCACAACGTTGAAACAGGCTCTACCAACGAAATCCTACCAATGAGAGAATAATAATTACCGGCAACTCGGGTCGACATGCTACGCAGTCGATATAACCCCGCCATACCAGTAAGAAGAAAAGCACTATGAATGCAATGAGAGGACAAGAGAAGTGACAGAAACACCGGACAACAGTCCAAGGGAGCAATAACAGCGGATAATACCGAGCAAGAGCATAGGGACTACCTAAAAGTCAATTATGCAACGGGTAACTCCGAACTTACACAAAAAAGGGGGTTGTAAAGACCTAACTGCAATAGCTCAGACGACTACGAATGCATATGCAAGTCATACTCCAAGATAGGACTACGACGTAGTGCCTAAGGAGAGTCAATACTCGATAACCACGACGAAGGTGTGGAAACGAGAGTGGGAACCAAGGCGAAAGCAAAAGAAAAAAAGGGTCCCCTCAGGAAGAGGAATACCCTGATAAGTAACTATACTAACAAAAGCAGTCAGGAAGCTGTCCAGATAATCAATTAACCAAAGCCAAAAAGGGCGAATAAGGAGTCCCATGGACTACCACCTACATGGAGTTTAGGAGAATGTGCCATCACTGACGTACACAGTACCGATTGCCCATCTTGCATGGCGCACTTGCCTTGGCAAGTGCTGCCGCAATGAAACTATACGGGAAGCCGTGAAGACCAAATGGTAAAACCACGGATATAATACATATTAACACCGGATTACAATTCCTTAACTGAAGAGCGGAACATTGGGAGGGCCTGACGGCCTGACCATGACAACTAAATCAATACATCAGTCAGCAGGGAGCTGGACTTGGTCAGGAAACTAAATGACGTGAGAATCAACAACAGACAACCGACACTACAGGTAAGAACATCAACCCAAAACCAAGCCTAACCTTGAATGGAAGAACCGAAGAGATTACTCAACAATGTGAGAAGACCAGATGTAAGTAATAACCTACAAGGAAGGTATTACAACATACAATGAAGACGAATGACATAACAACTTTCAATAAAAACGGGATGAACTCCCAGAATAATACCATTAACAACACTCGCCACTGAAGATGTTGATAAACCCCAGAAACAGAATTAGAGAAAACAATTTAAGCAATGACCTACCTAGGATCAAAGACGTGCAATCCCGAAAGAGAGAACCTCAAAGGACTACACCATAGAGTTGGTATAGTTGAGCAGAAAATAGACCCATAAACGATGGTTAGTATTGCTTGCCTAACTCATTAACACCCAAGTATGATTAGTCATTAACGGGTGGCGTAGTCAACGAAAGTTGAACAAAGTATTGACATGGCAACACATGATAGCCAGGGTAAATATCCGACTTAGACACCAGAAGGCAGATGCATAATGAAAATGAATCCTTAATTGCTAAAAGATGCAAGTCTATGAGAGCGAAGGTATTGTCACAAACACTGATTAACATCGGATTACCTAAGAGAACTTCCACAGCAGGAAGCGAGATACAACACTTATTGTGAAGCCCAATAGTACATCTAATGATGTGACCCAACATTGACAGAGTTCAAAGAACAAGAGAATTACGTGGATAACCTACAGATGATTAAGAATACAATAGTGAACCGAACACCGGATCTCACTTGACACTAATCAAGCATTAAGGGCCTACGAGCCAAGGATGTTAAATACATCAATGCTCGAGGCACAGGAAAGCATAAAGGGCTTATCTAGGCCATGAATGAACTACAACTCGTACATACGAGTGGTTATAGAAACCTATACTAAATTGAGGAGGAATTGCCATAAAAGTGCACCAATGAGAATAGAGAGGTGATATAATGACGGAGGTGGAGGACGAACCACTCCTTTTAGGGTGGGGATACCTCTCCTTGTTGTGGGGCCTTAAGTGGGAATAAACCCCTCGAAATGGGCTTTCACTTATTAGAGATAGAATACAACCAACAAATAAACCTGAAATTTGAAGCAATTATCTTCGAGCCGAATGATAACAATCTTACAGTATGATGCGACAACCGCCTTACATCAAACCTGGGGACTCCCAGTGTGTTTACAGTAGAAGAGGTTTTGAAAATAAGACAAGACGTTGAAGTAAAACAACGGAAGAATCACGCCATCAATGGGCAATATAAGAAAGCTAAAGCTACTTCGGTAGTGGAGGCCATGAGAATAATACCTGTCAGGTAAATTAAGTTACAGTGCGCAACAAAGCAACCACTATTTATAAGCCATCAAATATTGACACGAAAGCAATCAGATTTATGAATAAAAACCCGATGTAAGTAAGGTGATGAAATGGGAGACAGATTGTGCAGTAACGCCAGTAGTCTGGACCATGTGATGAAAGGTTTCACAAGAAGCACACTGTCCATTCCGTAAGGAACTGGAAGGGCATTCCTAGTGGATCGACATGAGAAATGAGATAAGAGGCTCTAAGGAAATAAACCTCAAATTACTAAGGACCGAGTCCGTACTAAATACAGAAGGTATAATATAGTTATGAACCCAGTAGATGGATATTACTTGATTAAGTTCAAGAAGAACGACATGTGCGTTATCATGGAATGATGAAAGAGGAGATTGACAACAGAATACTTCACAAATTAGCTGTAACTAAGCGTGTGGCGAACACTATGAGTATACTTAAACGAGATATGGGGCGACCGCACTCCAAAGGAGCTTGTGAGCCTGATAGACTAATTTATAAATTAGTCGGGTAAGTAGCAATGTATCAGTAATGTACCCCATATATGAAAACGAGTAATGTAAGAAACGCGAGAAGTAGTCAACTTCGTACGACGGTCAGCGACACAAATCCATACCAGAGCAGCTAGTTACCGTCAACAATTGAGGAGGAAGCACTCAGTTAAACCAACGAGATTAATAGAGTCAAAGAACTCATTCCAGGAGGAAAATAATTAAAAGTTCTGAGTGCGGGGAGCACTGATTACTAAGTACGAACATTTGATATGGCTCAAGATTTTGAGGAAACTGTGAAGAAGCAATAAGCACTGAACAGTAGCTGTAGATAATACAGAAATCTCAGACTAAGGGTCAGTTAAAAGGAAACAATTCAGACGCTGGAACACGCAATAACAGCATGAACATCAGATCTCCAGAGAACTGGATAGACAAGCTATAACTCATTGAGACCGTGTATAGATAAATATACCACGCTTTCATTAAGAGACCTTTATTCTTAAATTATAAGGATACAAAGGAGTTGTAAAACATATTGAAGAGGATAAGAAGGGCAAACTAAGCCCCAAGATTATCAGAGTCGCGTAGCAGAAGCTAGTGAACCGTATCTTAAAGGTTTGATATACCTAACAAAAGAGAAAAAGGAATGATGTGTCTCACATCTTCCAGTCAAATAAAATATATGACTTATCTACCAAATACTTTGGAGCCTTAGAGGCTACACTGGAACCTAGTTGTAAGATTGGTATAAACACCAATAAGAATCCTTGATACAGAGACTAAGCCATTACCATGGTGAAGACCCTCTGACCCAATCATAATGTGAAATAGACTACATGGAAGCTAGACTGCTCCGTGACACCTAAACATCTTGAACCTATGTTCAACGAAGATATAATGTTGATTACGTGGGCGTAATCCATTTTAAGGGGGGTAGAGCGCACAATCGCTTAGCGTATGTTTGACGTATTGAGTACGTAAACTACAGTGTGCATAGCACAATACAATTTTGTTGATGTTTGATACATATGTTATATAAACACATGTATTCATTCTTATGTGGTTGTGGTTATTACGCACAATTAGATGCGAATACCAGATGTATTAGAGGACTACCTTGTTAAACTTCGATGCGAGAATTCTAGTAAAGAGGAGTAGAAGCTCCAGGGGAATTAAGATCCCTACGATATATATTGATATGAGACCAAATATGGTAATGTTATGAGGTATGAATCGGTATGAGACCGATGTAGAACCTAGTAGGAATTAAATTCTCTAAGTAATTGCTGAGAGGTGAATTAAGAATAACTGATGGACTGAGTTCCATAATATGGAGATGTATTGATTTGTGATTATGACTAGAAGGACTAAAAGATATAAATTGCTACATGAATAATTATTTGGTTGTTTGAAGTTGACGTGGGAGGTAGAACTTGATCTTGGCCAGATCAAGGAAAACTGAACACAAATTGGGGTGAAAGGATAGTTCAACACTGATGTTGATCACATCAGGGTCGGATGATTCCTGAGACTTCCTAAAATGGTCACAATTAACCACGTTAAGAATAGATGCAGTAGCATAAAGTGGAATTGGAGTTGACATGTATTTTCTTTACTAAGTCTCGCTCATGGAACTGAGGACGTATGTGCCTTTGTCTTCGGATCGGTGACATGAGGAGAACAAAATGGTTTTGTATCACACAGCCCATGAAGGCGTGGACGTACGAGCCTTTGTCTTTGGACCGACGAAATGTGGGGGATACGACAAAAGTATGTGATGTTTTGATCTTCCAAAGGACCGTGGACCAGAGAGAGTAAGAGTCTAGCACAATCGGTACTTGCGGATAACATTTTCTGCATTACTCGCTCACGAACTCGAGGACATGAAAACCTTTGTCTGCGGACCGGTTACATGAGGAGTATACAACAAAGAATATACAAAGAGTATTTCAATTACTAAAACATGCAAAAGACATGTTGTGTGGCAAGTGTGGTAAATATATATATATGGCCGACCTTATGAGTCAGAATGCCTATATAGATATTGAGTGATCTATATGATCTTTTAGTGTGAAGTTACCTGAGATATAGATACATGGGAACTTTGGGGATAAAGTTCTTTTAAGTGGGGTAGATTGAAATACCCCAAACCTTAAGATATTATTGAACTATCTAATTAGGATATACTAAGGCTAGAACATGCCTTAGAAACATTAGAAGAGAGATTAAACAACAACTTACTCAAAATATGCTCTAAGAACAATTAGAACAAAAGGTGTTTTAAAGAGCACAATAAATTAGGGAACTACCAATAAGTTCCCAAGAGATTTCAATTATGAAATACCCCTAATATTAGTAATACGCATTAAGCGGAATTAGCGTTTAAACCGAAAACGCACCTTAGAGCACAAAAATGTGCTTTAAGGAAAAATGTGCTTTAAGCATGTATACATGGAACGAAAAGTGAAATACCACAAACCTTGATATGTTGTTAAACATTTAAACTATTATGGTATGTAAAGGCTAAAAAGTTCCTTAGAAACATCAGTGAGCAATTTAAAACATAGTAAATGCAATAAAGCACTAAGATACAGTTTGAGCAAAAACATGCTCTAAGCTTGGAGTGAACTTGGTTAGGACCCAAAGAGCCTACCAAGACTTAATAATATTCAATTATGATTTAATAAGGCTAATTAAGTCCTTAGTAAACCTTGGTAGACAATTAAACTAAACAAAACACAAATAAATGCCTTAAAGTCAATATGGGCAAAAATGTGCCCTAAGCTTGGGAGCAATTTGTATAAGACCTAAAGGTCATACCTATACCTATAAATATGTTAATGAACATATTAAATCAATTACTAAAGAAAACCAAGCTTGAAACAAGTTAAAACACAAAATGTGCTTTAAGGAGTCTTAAAGCACATTTTTGAAAATTGTCTTGTAAATGAGTTTGAGTGGCTAAATGTCCATCATTACTCTTTAATAATATGTGTACTACTTAGTATCACATTTGGAAGTCTAGATCAATGAGAAATCAAAATTTCACATCTATGTGCCTAGTTTTAGTGAATAGTAACTATTATAAGCTAGTTTGTAACATATGTTATTATAAGTAATTTAATTGGTCAACTAAGACCAAAACACCCCTAAGTAACTAAAGGGGGCCGGTTTTCATGGTGTGAGTCACCGCCCTTGCTAGCACTTATCAAGTAAATACATAAAGGATAAAGCAAGTTACTTTTGCTTTTAACAAACAAATATCTAACCTACTAGCTACTTACCTTCTCATTCTCTCATTTCTTTTTTCCCACCGTAGCCAAACCTTCTTCCTCCTCTCTCCATCGGTTTGCAGCAGCTCTCACACCATTCTCCATCTTTGAACTCTTATATCTCCTAGCTCTCTTTGCCAAATCAAAAACTAAGACTACCATTCTCTTAGTTAAGTCAAGCTCTACAATCTTGTCTTTTCAAAACTTCAAAACCTCCATTTCAGTGCCAAGAGAAATCTCTATGGGAAGATCTTGGGCTCATCTTTCTTGCCTTGACATTCTCCTTTGCTCCAAGGTAAGGAAACTCAAAGAAAAACCAAGTTTCCTCTCATTTTTGTGTGTTGTCCGAAAATCACCATTGATGGTGTCCTTACCTTGCTTGTTTTAGCTTCATTTCAATCTTCAAGGGACAAGGAGGAGTCCTCTCTTGTTATTATTCAAGTTCTCTTTCAAATTCAAAGGTAAACATCATTTTAGTGTATTAAAACACTTATGTTAAACTAGGGTTGTATATGAGTTTAAGTGTGAATTCTTAAGCTCATTACCCTTATATGTATATTGAATAGAAAGTTGACAAGTGATCAAACTCCTTGTTGATTTTCGGTACAAGGAAACAAGAAAGAAGTTTGTGAGGAAAAGAGGTAAACAAACTATCTCAATGTAGTTTAAATGCCTTAGGAAAAATGATCTTGGTTTGCTTGATAAAAATACCTAAGGAGCCAATGGTGAATGACCTAGTAAAATGCTCTCAAGGAAACTATTAAAGGGCATATGTGTTGTTGTATGTAATTGCAGGTCAAAAGAATTATTTATGTGGGAATTCAGTGTTTAAGGTTTATGCAATTTAAGGGCCTAAGAGCCATGTTATTTAAGGGCCTAAGTGCCAAGCAATTTAAGTTTATACACTATATTGTGTGTGAATGTATGACTCTCCCTTCCCTGTGTGTGTGTCTAACAGATCTTAACCCAATGTTTGTGATTCGTTATTTGAGTTCAATGTTGAACTACTAACAAGTGCTAACGGGGGAAGTGAGGAGTCCGGTCTGTTCCGGCCACACGTGTGAGTATGGGGGCGTTGTCATATCAGGTTCGATCCTCTCTGTATGTTATGGTTGTTTTCCAATTTGGTTCCCAACCTTCCCTTTAGCTTAACCAAGGCTATTTTACTGACTCACGTCGGGCCGCAGGGGCATACTATGTTTATGTTTGTTCGGTGTGCTTGGATCACTATATCCGAGGCACCTTGTGTTAAGTTATCCGTTCATTTAACGAGACGGTAATGAGTTATGTAACGAGCTTATCATGAGACTGGCAACATTCTCTAGGCTACAAGTGAACTGACTATGTTGGGCCGGTTCGTAAAGGGAACCGATCCCGTTATGTGTATGTATTATTGTTGTGCTGCAATTCTTATTGCGATGTGATGTGTTATGTTGTTAAAACGTGGAGTATGTGGATTATGGATATGAATGCCAGTTTATTGTAAGAGGCGTTTAAGGATAACCCAAATGGTGGGTATGTGTCGTCTATTAAGGAAATAGCTCCGTTAAAGGAGAAACACTCTAGGGGTTAAAGATCACAATGAGTGATTTGTTAAGTGTAGTTGTATTGGCTGTTTTAATGAGCCATTGTTGTGCAGTGTAATGTGTTGTGTATTTGTAGTTTACATGCATGATTCAAATATAATCAACCGCATGCTAAGACGATAAATAGTTGTGCGTGGCCCGGTAGCATGCGGGCTGCGGGATTACCATACCAGCAAAGGTGCTGAGCCCCTGGGGGGCCTCCCTTTTCTCTTCTTTTCCTATTTTCAGGTACAAGGAGCTGGAAGCCGTTCGAGAGTAGGACGGGGTAGTCGTATGTACATGGGTAATCTTTTACGTTATATATGTACAGTAGGTGTAGTAAGACCGAAATTGTTATCGGCATTAGTTTGTGAATACTCGGTACAGTCGAAAGGTGTATGTTGTTGTTGTTGTTAAGAAAAAGATAATAATGTGTAGTCGCTCGGGAATCTAGTCCATCAGACCGATACAATGTATATGTAATAGCCTTGTTAGCCACGTGGGTGGTTAACGGTGTGTAACACCAGCGAGTTAAGTAATGTGATGAAGTATTTTTCCGCTGCAGTTTGTTGTAAGTGTGTTAATGTTGGATGGGGTGTTACAAAAAGTGGTATCAGAGCGAAGTATCGCTCTGATGACTGAATTACCGAGCTTAGGAAGTACCGAGTTAGGATTTTAGTACTTTGGGTTAAGGGTTGAGTGATAGCGTGAGAGATACACTAGTTAGGAGTAACCAGTGTGAACTGGAAACCTACTATATCCTTCCCGCCCTCCACAATCCCTGTTTTATAACTTGGGAAACAATGCCAGAGAGATGGAAGTCCTCTCATACTCGGGATACCCGATCTGGCTGTTATTAAGTACCACTGTGGGTACGGAGAACCAGTCGTACGGTAGATCCCGAAGAGTGGGAATCCCGGAGACGGTTCTACCTGAACAATGTTGACCGCATTAATAGCGAAGAATGAAGAATTTCGTGTATGAGAGAATAGAATTTCCGGCAACCTGGGTCGACATGCTGAGCAGTCGAGAACAACCAGCTTGCAACGCACCAACCGTGCAACAGGCAAGTAGTGGATTAATGAAACCCGAGACGAGTGTCTACGGGACCACAGTTGTTAAATGATACACCAACGGTATACCAACCGGCAAAGGAACTACAACGTAGTGTCCAAACAAGAGACAAGTCTTAGTAACCATGACAAATGTGTGGAACGGGCTACGAGGAGGAAACAATACAAAAGAAAAAGGGTTCTCCAAGAATGGGGAACACCCCAGTTAATGATTATCATGTGAAGACAGTGAGAAGTCACCCAGAGGAATTATTATCAAGACAGTAAGATCAAGTGAGGGCCAACAAGGCCACTGATGACAGTGCGGGTAAGAATGATACCACAACCGGTGTGTGTGTTAACCGATAGCCACTTAGCATGGCGTACTTGCTATAGCAAGTGCTGCTATAACAGGGCTGTTCGGGAAGTTTAACAAATACGAAGTACTTAGTAAGGTACCACGAAGTTAACTCTGATCATCATAACTGTGGAAGGGCTTAACAGCCTAACCTTTATAATTTGAAGTACACCAGTCAGCAAGAAGCTAGACTTGGTTAAGGTCAGAAGACGTTGTGAAACCATGAAAATTTTCTTTCAACTTAGATTTATTCAAACCCTTTTTCAAAACCAAAATTTCTTTCAAACCAATACTTCTTTCTAACCTTCTTTTAAACCAACCAGTAAACCCAAGGGTAGTTGATAAAGATACAACAGTGGATAAACTTTCCCTCGATTAAGTTCGGGAAGCACGGAATGCATGTTGTCATAGGACAATATAAGGGAGTTGACAACAGAATACTTCACCTAGGCGCGTGACGGACACTACGAGTGTACCAACTGTAATGTGGGACGACCGCACTCCGATAGGAGCTTGTGGGCCTGACAGACCTACTTATGGGTTAGTTGGGTAAGTGGTAATGTATCAACATGGTACCCCACATATGTATACGAGTAGAGTCCGGAACACGGGAAGTAGCCGACTCCATACTACGGTCAGCAGTAAAAGTCAAGCAAGAGCAACTGATTACCATGAATGGTTAAAGTAAAGGAACTCAGTTAAGTTAACGAGACTAAAGGAATTAGTGAATTCATTTCAAGGAAATGTTTAAGAGTTAGGAAGTGCGAAGTGCACAAACTGTTATGTAAAGACATCACATATGTCTTAAGAATCCCGAGGGATAAACATGATCGCTGGAACGGAGACCCAGCCTGTGCATGGCAAGGCAGATGCCTAATGTGGACACATTAGTGTGCAATGAACGGGATGAAACTCCCAGAATGAGTACCTACACTACCAGGAAATGTTGATCTTCACAGAAGAGGATAATAAGCCAGTTAAGAACGCAAACGGCGTGGCTAACTGAATATACCAATAAGTGTGAACCAGATGTAAGGCATAACTTAGCAACACCCAGGAGCAATCCTTGAAGGGTGTTCACATCAACGATAATTGTACGAAATGACATGACAGAAACACAAGGGTTGAAACTAACACCCAGTTTAGACATAAGTTGTCAGGAGACGGACTGACAATCCTAAGGGGCATCCCATGAAAGGAAACGGAATGCAACGACCTTGTCATGGAGCTCAATATGATATCCAAACCATGTAATGTTGTACAGGAAAGTAAATGTGTATGAGTAGCCTACAATGAGCAGAGCTCGAAGCAGTAAGGCTCATAAGCCACAAATAAAATGTGTTATGTAAATTAGATTGATTGCAGAAGTTTATGTTGTATAAGTGAATAGAGTGGAGAACGAACCACTGCATTAAGAGTGGGAATACCTCTCGATATTGTGAGACCGCAGGAGCGGTAGTAATGTGAACCAAGTTCAAGAAATATGTTAAGGATCGATCATGTTGATATTGCGAGAAAACAGTTACTTTAGTAACATGCGAAGCACCCGGCGGAATAACGGCAGCTTGTAACTCGAGTGAGCTACGCTCAAGGAGCATTCAGTAGTCATCCAAAGGAATGACGAATCATACGAAAGATGTAAGTATATGTGTGGGAGTTAATATGGCAGTGAATACCATATAAGTTAGTGTTATACAATAAGTAAGAGCACGGTGCGCAGTAAGCGACCGTTGTATAAGTGTTGTTGAATAATAATATGGCAGGTAAGACCAGTTACGAGTTAGACTCAGTGGAGATGCAAGGTAAGTGACAACAAATAACTAGGCAGTAAGCCAGTAGCAAGTATTACGAGATAAGAGTCTCAGTGAAGGACAGTGTGAATTCCATTATGAATCGCATAAGAGATTTACTGTCAAGAGTTTACGCCTCTGCACTCTATACGACTGAGTGTTTTGGTATTGCATTTATGCAGTAATGATCGAGTGCGATAGCTAGGATTCGGGAAATGTTAATTGTGGTGGAAACAAGAAGCGGCTTGATGCATGGAAAATGCAAAGACGTACCAACGGAAGAGTACTTGTACAGGACCAAATATGGAGGCATGATTAACAGTAAGTGACTACAGTAGCACTAACTACCAAATATCGGTATGGAATATACCTCAAGTGCACGAAATAACCGAGAGAGCACTACACACTAGGTAGTAGCTCAACCTCAACCGACAGTAAGTCGGCAAGCAGTCAAGTCAATCATTGTGAAACACGTGGCATTTACGCAGTAAGTTATTAGAGAAGTGGATGGAAGTCTTGAAACTCACCGAATTCGCTCACGGTAGAGATACCACGCGTCGGTTGAGAAACCGTTATCACCAAGATAAAGGTGATAATGGAGATGTACAATACAGTAAGAATAACGAATGGGGCAAACTAGGCCCTACAGTTATTAGAGTTGCGCAGCAGCAACTAGTGAGCCAGTGATTCAAGTGTTGAATGTCCATAGCGAGCATGAGTGAATGGCTAATTATTAATGCCTAGAAGCCTCACAGGCCAGAACCAAAACCAGCTAAGAGTTTAAACAAACTCCAATGAGAATTCTTGGTTTAGGAACTAAACCACCAATATGGTTAAGATTCTCTAATCAGATTCATTGTATAATAGACCGTGTGGAAGTTAAACACTTCACGGCGGCAGAACATTTTAAGCCAATGTTTAGTGATTGATTACGTGGGCGTAATCCCTTTTAAGGGGGTAGAGCGCAAAACCACTTAGTGTGTATTACCGTACAAGTGTACGTGACTTATGTTGTGCATAGCACAAAATAATTTGTTTTGATGATTGGTGTGTGTGTTACGTAAACATACGCATTCATTCATGGTTTGATTGTGGTAATTGCGCACAGAGATGCGAATACCATTGTAATAAGTGTGTGTATTTGTTAACAATTGTGTGTGATAGTACCAAGTGTGGGGAGTAGAGAAAATCCGGGGAACTAAAACCCCGACATTATATGTTTAATGACACTAAATGTGAAACTGTATGTTGTATTTTGACAAAATATATGTGTATATATATACTATATAGTGATTCATGAAAGGGTATGAACCGATATAAAACCTAGTGAGAATAAGATTCCCTAGGTAACAGGAATAAAGTGAATAGAGATATGGTAGACGGAGTTCTATCCTTTGGAGATGTAATGATTATGACTAGAAAGACTAAAAAGATAGAAAATTGGAAATGAGGTATTACTTGATGCTTGAAAATGAAGTGGGAAGTGGAACTTGATTTGCATGCGATCAAGGGAAGCCGACACAAATTGGGGTGGAAGGATAGTTCAACACTGCTGCTGATCACATCAGGGTTGGGACTCTTGAAGCTCCCTATAAGTGGTCACAATTAACCACGCTAAGAAAAAGAAGCAAGGAGCATAAGTTGGACTTGGAGTTGTATGTGTTTTCAAAAGGATTTTGAATTGGTATTTATAAAACGTCGATAGATGCTTACATAATTAAAGTTCTCTTACTTAACCTCACAAGGAAAATTTAAATTAAGTGAAATTTTGATCTCCCAAAGGATCGGGGACGGAAGGTGTCCATCGCGACCGGGTTCTGCGGGATCACAGTGTATATCAAAGATATTTTTGATTGTTATACATGCTATGACATGTTGTGTGGTATGTGTAATAAATATTATTTTGACCTTGAGTTCCAAAAGTGTATGTTATTAAGACCTATGAGTCTAAATGTGTTGTGTTACATAGACCTATGTGCCTAAAGGCTGTTGTGTTATCAAGACCCTATGGGTTACCTAAATGCTAGGTTTGTTATGTATGTGCAAGTTAGAGATACCAGCATTGAGTCCGAGGGTCAGCAGTAAGGGTTATGTATGTGCAACGTTGTAAGATACCCAGTTATGAGTCGAGGTTATGTTATGTAGTATGTTATGTTATGTTAGTTATGTTATGTTATGTAGGTTATGTTATGTTTGTTATGTTATGTATGTTATGTTATGTTATGTTCTGTTATGTTATGTTCTGTTAGGTTATGTTATGTTATGTTATGTTATGTATGTATGTTAGTTATGTTATGTTATGTTATGTTCTGTTATGTTCTGTTATGGTATGTTGTATGTTCTGTTATGTTATGTTCTGTTCTGTTATGTTATGTTATGTGATGTTATGTTATGTATGTTATGTTATGTTATGTTATGTCTATGTTATGTTATGTTCTGTTCTGTTATGTTATGTTATGTTATGTTATGTTATGTTATGTTCTGGTATGTTATTATGTTATGTATGCATGTGAATCATTAGTAGAAAAAGACCCTACCGCAGCGGTTGTTTGGTACCTATGGCCGGTTGAAAACCGCTGCGATGGGTGCCGCTGCGGCACCTACCGCAGCAGTTGTAGAACCGCTGCGGTAGGTACTCTATCGCAGCGGTTCTTATAAACAACCGCTGCGGTAGACCTATTTTTTAAAAAAAACCACCTATCGCAGCGGTATTAACAACCGCTGCGATAGACTATTTTTTTTTTAAAAAAAACCACCTATCGCAGCGGTTCTTATTAAGAACCGCTGCAATAGGTTTTTTTTTCCATTCCACCCTACAATTCTACCTCACACACCCAAAATCAATCAAACCTTGTTAAGATATAGCAATTAACAATGCCACCACAGTGGGGCATTAGATCAACCATTTCACCTTTTAAATAGCCACCAAACCTATCTACGGGCAATAATCCACTTAAGCGTGACGAAGGGGATAATGGTCAGGCAAACACAGAAACAGAACTTGGAGATGATACAGTTGCTGGTGATCCAGAAGACGTTACAGCGAACGTTGAGCCAGATTTCTGGGATGATGACATTGAGACTATGCTCAAAGATGTGGAACGACATTACTCTAACACGCCAGACAAGTATGAAAATTTGTTGGATTCATCCAAAACACCGTTGTACCCCGGGTGTGACCCTACAAAGTTAAGCAAGTTGAGTGTCGTCCTCAAGCTATTCAACTTGAAGCGAAACATGGCTGAAGCGACGTAGTAGTTTCACTGACCTCCTGGAACTATTGAAATACGTTCTTCCGGTGGACAACGTTTTACCAACGACTACGTACCAGCCAAAAAACTGATGTGCCCAATGGGTATGGGGTACCAGAAAATTCATGCTTGTCCAAATGGTTGCATGCTGTTTTGGAAATCGGATGAATTTGCTGAAAGCTGTTCAGCATGTGGAGCGTCACGGTATAAGAAACAACAAACTCACATCAGCGGTAGTAAGAAAGGTTCACCAGCTAAGGTACTGTGGTACCTGTCCATCATTCCAAGGTTCAGACGTTGTTCTCCATTGAGAAAGACGCAGAGAATCTTCGGTGGCATTCAGTTCACAGAAAAATGGATGGCAGATTGAGACATCCCGCTGATGTACCACAGTGGAGAAACATAGACGTAAAATTTCCTGAGTTTGGTAACGAACCGAGAAACCTAAGGCTAGGCTTGTGCACGGATGGGATGAACCCTTACGGTACTTTGAGTAGCATACACAGTACCTGGCCTGTGCTTTTGGTTATTTACAATCTACCGTCGTGGTTATGCATGAAACCCAGACACATGTTGTCTTTGTTAATATCGGCTCTAAAGCAATCGGGCAACAAATTGATGTAGTCCTACAACCTTTGATAGAGGATCTACAACTCTTGTGGAATGAAGGGGCTACGGTTTACGACTCATTCAGTAAAGAGGACTTCAATTTGCGTGCTATGTTGTACTGCACAATCAATGATTTCCCCTCCTATGGTAATCTTTCAGGCTATTCAATCAAGGGGGTGTTGGCGTGTCCGATTTGTGGTGAAAACACTTGTAGCATTCGCTTGAAACATAGTGGCAAAACCGTGTATATGGGCCACCGAAAATGCTTCCAAAAGGACATAAGTATCGAAAGATGGCGAAAGAGTTCGATGGGAAAAACTGATCACAGTGTGGCGCGCCAGCCTTTGACAAGTACATAGATTTACAAAAAGTTGGATAATATTGTGAACAACTTCGGGCCACCAACCAAAAGTGGTGAAAAAAGTGTCTGGAAAAGAAAACAATATTTTGGGAACTACAGTACTGGCAGCATCTGGAGGTTAGACATTGTATCGATGGGATGCATGTCGAGAAGAACGTGGGTGAAAGTATCACTAGCACCCTTTTGAACATAAAAGGAAAGACAAAGGATCATTTGAAAGGAAGAAAAGATTTAATTGAGTTGGGCATACGCACAGAGCTTGGCCCGCAAGAACGTGAAAAACGCACATTCTTTGCCTCCTGCCTGTCACACTCTGTCTAAAGAAGAGAAACATAGTCTATGCAGTACCCTTTACAACATCAAGGTGCCATCAGGTTACTCCTCAAACATAAGAAACCTAGTGTCCATGACAGATTTCAAATTAGTAGGAATGAAATCTCACGATTATCATGTCCTACTTCAAGAATTTTTGCCAATTGCACTACGTGGGATCTTGCCGGATGTTGTCAGACACACAATCACAAACGTCAGTGTCTTCCTCAAATCCATTTCGTCTAAGGTTCTTGATGTGGACACTCTGTCTAAATTACAAAAGGATCTTATTGTGACAATCTGCCAGCTGGAGATGTATTTTCCTCCATCGTTCTTCGACATAATGATACATCTCCTCGTGCATCTTGTAAGAGAGATTCTGATGTGTGGTCCTTTGTACCTTCGCTACATGTATCTGTTCGAAAGGTACATGGGTGTCCTGAAGAAGAAAATGAAGAACCGTCGTCACCCAGAGGGTAGTATTATAGAGGGCACTATCACAGAGGAAGTTGTACTTCTGCACCAATTACCTAGAAGGTGTTGATACCGTTGGACTTCCACGTTCTAGACACGAGGGCAGATTGAAGGGTGTTGGCACGGTTGGACGGAAACTGAAAAGAATTGACATAGACACTCTTAACAAAGCTCATTTAGTTGTGCTAAGTCATCTTGAAGATGTTGAACCATACTTTGATGAACACTTGTGTGTTTTTAAGATCACAATATCCAAACATGAGTGACGTTAGACTACAAAATGAGCAGAATAAGACATTTGTCCGATGGTTCAAAGACAGAGTGTTGTCCGATCAGTCCACGAATGTGCCTAAACTGATTAAAGTAGTTGCATTTGGACCAAATCTGGATGTAATTTCTTATGAGGGGTAAAATGTCAACGGATTCACCTTTTCACAGAACGTCAGGATCAGAAGTCAACGAATCAAAACAGTGGTGTAGAGCTTGAAGCTTATCAAAAACTTATATGACATCGGTGTCGTGGGTCATAGTCCAGTCTCAGTACAACAATCATATTTCGGTGTTATACAAGACATCTGGGTATTGGACTACAACAGCTATGAAATGTGTGTTTTCCGTTATAACTGGGTTAACAACAATCATGGCTACCGTGAGGAGGAGCATGGTATGAAACTGGTTGATCTGTCTAGAGCTACTCCCACGGTTGAGCCATTTGTTGTTGGGACGAAGGTTAAGTAGATATTTTATGTAACTGATCCCTGTAATCCTAGATGGTCTGTTGTGCTTAAAGGGATAAGAGGAATAGTTGGTGTGGATGGTGTGGTTGATGAGGATGAGTATGATGCAGAAGATGAACCTCCAACTATTCCTATTTCATTGGAAGAGGCTGAGGTCACAGGTCATTGTGAGTATATATGATCAGACCATAACGAGGGAATGTGGGTTGAGAGATAATGGTGCATGTAAGTTATTACTATAAAAATTTATATGAAATTAACACTCTTTTATTTCTTGCTTGTATATGGCCATTATGAAATGCTTAATTTAATTCAAATTGTATTTCAATCCTTGCAGGCATGGCTGATCCGGACATGGCTGATGAAGAGTTCGATATTTTTTGTCGTGAGTTCGAAAATGAGCAGCAAATGGTACCGGTTCCTTCTACCGTTGTTGCTGTTGGCCCATCTACATCTGTCGCTGCTGCTGTTGGCCCTTCCATGAGTGCACCTTCTACGAGTGCTACTCAGAGACCCAGAGGTAGAGGTCCGACCCGTGGGTTGAAACTGCAGAAACCGGATGAGATTAGTCTTCTGTGGGACAAGTATGGGAGGTATTGTGGGGGCAGCAGGTCAGAGTTCGCTAGTATGCTAGGGACTCTGGCCAGATCACATTGCTGCATCAACCACACATGGAAACAAGTCCCGAAAGAAGTTAAGGAGACCATCTGGAAGAAGGTGCAAGAACGATACAAGATCCCAGAAGAAGTGAAGAAGACCGTTCTTTCTTTGGTGTCTGGCAAAGCTAAATCATTCCGCCACTACTTGTTGAGCATTGGATCAAGAGGGTGCCCCCACGTGAGCCTCCGCCGTATGTTGTGTACAATGGCATGATCACTGAAGAGGAGTGGAAGGAGTTCGTGCGGCACGCCCCCCCGAGTTCAGGGTATGTTTTGTGTGTACTCTTTTCTTAATTAATGCTCATAATGCTTATCCCTGATTTTCTAATTAATTTTCTGTTGTACTTTCTTAACAGCAAATAGAAGAACAAGCACGGCAAAACCGTGAAGCTAATCTCTACCCCCACACCATGGGACGAGGGGATATGTGGGCAGCCTCGACATGTGGAAAGAAGCTGGTTTGCTGACACGGAGGAACGAGGATGGAAGTGAATGCCCGATCGAGGATGTCTCTGAGGCGAGGAGGGTGCAGATGTACATACTGGGACGCCAGAAAACGACTAGCGAAGGTCAGAGGATATCCTAATGCTGCGATGGAACAACTGGCTAACCAAATTGTAAGTATTTGAAAGTAGCTGTTAAATAATTTACTTATATACTCAAGTGTTTGTTGATCTTAAATTTAGTGTTAATTTCTTTGACAATTGGACAGTATGAAGCGGCACAGAGAGGAGAAGTAGACAACACGCTTCTCCTTCTCAAGACGAAGCTCTCAATCAAATACTTGGGAAGAAGGATCAAGGGGCGTGTTAGAGGATTTGGGGGAGAAGTACGTCAGAAGCACATATCCCGCCATCTGCTAGTGCAAACAGGTAAATTGATCTACTAAAACTAAACAAATTAATCTAGAAAGTAATAAATCAATGAGTCTGTCGGGTTGCAAAAAATCCCGGTCACTATAGTATAGAAAGTAAAGCAACCAGTATCGAACCACGGGACTTGAATAAATAAGCCTAAGTCCTATCCTAAATCCTAATAAAACTGGAAATTCAGGGGGGTTGTGAAATGTTTTCGTGTTTGAATTAAATAAACGCAAATCAAAGTTAAAATGAACAATGGTGAAAATAAATGATGAGTTTGATAATATGAGTGGAACTCCGGGTTCAGGTCGTTCTTTACTGATTGAATCTAGTAACTTCTACAATTTAATTATGAGAAACGGAAAGGCCAATTTTTCTATCTCTTTCAATGCTAAATCCTAGTTCATTGAAGAGCTCACCTATCAGAACGTGACAACTCTAATCTAGCAGTTGGCTAAACACATATAGGTGGAATAAGCACAAAGAATTGTTAGCGTTCGCAGGAATGATTATCTATCCGACTAATCCTTCCCCAAATTCACAGGTTAATTCGAACTCCCTATTAATCACCTTGTCTGATCTTAATAGGTTTCGCAAAACAACTCTATAACTCGCGAAATTAATAGAGAAGAAAATTGATAATCATTAACCTGGAAACAATCCATCACAATCTCATAATCAAACTGCAGAATCTTTAACTACATTGAATCCATCTTGAACAAACCCTACCCCGGAGTTAAATCCCTACTAGCCAGACATTGCCAAGAAACAGATAAATACAATCAACATAGAAATCATCTAAAGGAAGAAAAACCCTTCTGTTGAACGACTATCCAGATCGATGAATGCAGGTGTAAGGTTGAAGATGATGGCTTCACTCCCTTCTGACGATGCTCCTCCAGAACGATGGTGATGAGCTTGATGAATGTGAATGAAGGTGAACTGATGCAATTGGTGTGGATGAATGGAGAGAACCTCGTTTATCCGCGTGAGAGTGTGTGTGTAATGATCGATGATGAATGAATACCTTTCTCCTCTGATTAGGTCAGTTAAATAGACTTTCCTCCTCTTTTTCCCTTCAAAACGCCGAGTTTATGTTGAATTTTCGTCCTGTCCGAACATTGGTCCGAGCTTCAATGTTCGGACACAATGCTTTGAGCGCTCCAATCCAGAAGTCTCGACTTGTGTCCGAACTTGGATGTTCGGACACAAGTTCGGACATGCACCGTAGTGTCCCTCGTTGAGAATCTCGAATCATGTCTGAACTTCGATGTCCGGACCGAAGTTCGGACATCTCATCAGTCACAGCATACAAATCCTCGACTCATGTCCGAGCTTGGAAGTTCGGACTCAAGCTCCGACGTACCTTCAAAATCCTCCAAATTCTTTATCTTGACTCCGATTCGACCCCGTTTGTTGCATTACCTCCCTGTGAGTAAATCTAGTGTTTCCTTGGCTTTCTCTGCATTTAACATAGAAAAAGGGTATCAAGCCTTAACAAACAGCAAACCAAAGGAAAACGTAAGATAAATGTGAATATTGTTGATGCGTGTACACAAATTAGGCATTAAAGACCACCAAAACCATTCATATCTCACACTCATCAAACCTCCTCACACTTAACCTTTGCTTGTCCTCAAGCAAAGCAGGAGTAAAACGTCTCAGAATGCCTCAGAGCCAAACCTCGAGATTGCACAAAATAAGGAGTTAAAGACACAATAATCACCCAAAAATCGATCTGCTCTTAGCTGCATGACTCTCAAACAATGAAGCACACTTTTTAAAACAAAAGACTATGGAGAAGTCAAATCATGAAGTAAAACGTGGAGTAACTCAGAACCTTCCAACCTTTTCTCTTCTCAAACCTTGGATGACAAGGGGTGTGAAGTTCTGCCATATTCCGCAGAACCTTTCAACACCACGTACTCATGTTTTAATTTTAGGAATTGCCTTGAAACATAAGACTTTAAAGAACTTCCTCTTTTTTTTCTTTTGTGTACATGCAAATTTTTTTCGCGAATAATTCATCCCCAGACTTTTCTCTCCATCCTTGTAACGGTATTGGGTCTTTTATCCCAGATCAGACGACCTTAGGTAAATGGGTGATGAAACACCCCAAGGACTTAATAACCGGATGGAAGAGGCCTGTTTTTGGTTCAGAAAATAACTTAAATCAGAGGAGTACCTTGCCTTTATCCTTCATTCCAGACATTCTCATCATTCCCAAGGTTCCAAGCTAAACCAGTTCTAACTTAACAACTAACTTGTTCACAGATATTTAACAAAATTCAGTCATTCGAAAGAAATTATGAGAGCACACAGCTTTGAGCAAACCAACTCTTTAGGTCAGTACCGGACTCAACTCCACAACTAAAGATCCACCCAAGTATTTAACACTAAAGAGCACTCTAAGAGAGTTACCCCCACATAGCCCAAAACCAAACAAAAATTAGGGCGGGAATAAATGACTGACACATTCAAAAAGATCTCCCCTTCCTCACACTTAAGGAGGAGCAATGTCCGCATTGTTCAGAATTGTAACACAATAAGGAGATCGGACTGAATGTGGCAGACTCACAAGGGTGAACGGATCAATATTCATATAAAAGCACAGGCCGAACATTAACCAAAAGAATAAGAAACTGAAAACTCCCCTGATTTCTTTTATGATGCTTTGAGGAAGAGGTTCTTCCTCACACTTAGTGTCCAGGTAGGGGAGAATGTTTCCTCACACTTGAGTCCAAGCTAGTGTCCGGCATGGAGGCAGCATAGCAAAAAACACACTTGCACACATTGAACAAACAAAACAGAAAGTGTGCTAGTAGCATCGATTAGTGATAACCAATATTCAGAGTTAAGATTCAAACAAACGAAAATCAAAAGAAAATTACAACCCAATCGAAATAAAAGTAAACAGTTCAACACAACTAAAAACAAATCCAGAAAGAAGTCAAGAATGGCTTCCAAACAAAAAATAGCAAGCAGCAACCTAATCACTGTGGAGGCGGATAGTACGCCTGCCACTGCTGGAACTGATCGAGCAGAGCCTGATAGTCATCCTGAGAGCGACGGGCCTGCTGCTGCAGAGTCTTGATCTCGCCTGATAGCGACGATCTGCCTCCTCGAAACGAGACTCCAGCTGAGCAAACTCATAGCGAGTGACGTACTCGCTCCCAGGGGCTGGCAGTGCTAGATACGCCTCCTCCTCATCAGGTGAAGCAGCAGGAGCGGGCTCTGATGGTCCCTCACCCGCCTCTCTCTGGCGCTTCTGCGGTCGCGCTGCAGCTTCCTTCCACACCCCATCTCTCCGTTCAAACCACATCTTCTTGAGAGCTCCCACATCAATAGGGGACCGCGCAGCATGCAGTCCCGCAGACGGAATGGTAACCATCTGCCTCTTAAAGATGTGGCAGAGCATAACTGGGTAGCCTAACTTGTGGCGATCCCTGTGCTCCAGGATATGCTGCATGTGCTCGAAGATGACCCAAGGCAAAATGTAACCTCAACAGCCCCAGCAAACGACGGATTCAGCACCGCCTAAAGAAGTAGAAAGTCTGTTGGTTGAGGTCGGAGCTCTGACGTGGGACAATGTTCGCAGCCAGTAGTGCGAGCAGAACTCTCTCCTGCGGGCTCTGAAGCGCATCAGCAGGGACGACCTGCTTTGATGGGTCATCCCCTCTGCGTCGTCGAGGCCCTGAACCATAAGGGGGGGTAGTGGTGGATAGCTGCGTTCTTGAAATCAACAGGGTTGAGGCCCTGAGGGGGTTCGGGAGTAGGATAAGGAATCTCCATATATTGAGCAATCTCCATCGTGGAGACTGTTACTCTTTCTCCATCTACAAGGGACTTGATCTGACCATCCTGGTAGATCGCATTGGCATAGAACATGCGCACAATCCTCTCAGAGTACGGCCCTCCCATATTCAAGATCTTGCCCCAGCCAAATGGGTTTAATATCCCCTCAAACCAACTGCTGCTCTAGTTCTGGCACCACACCTCGCTCAGCAATTATATCTACCTCTTTCGCAAACCACTCCCGGGCTTCATCATTTCTGAATTCCGGTTCCTGACCCCGACGTCTTGAACTGGTGCTAGCTCCTGCAGCCCGCTTACCACGACCAGTAATTCTGCTCAACATCTGCTCATACAAAGGTAAGCAATGTCAATTCAAGGCAGGCAAGAAAATAGTGCTAAGTGTGCATATAACTACCCAAAATTCGACAGAGTGCTCCCCTAAAAACTCATTAATCTTCACAGCAGAAGTCAATCAATTTTTAATTTGCAATGATAATCCTCAACATTAGTGACCAGCAGAGACTTAACTGACAAAAATCCGAAAATTCCAATCGGGTGTAACAGCACTTCAGTCAGACATAATCTCAATCATTCAAAATCCATAGATTCAAAATAACATCCCAATAATGGGGGTCAACCACAGCACAACAGAAAAGGACAGTTACTCATTCAGATTAGCCATCTTTGCTGTTCACCATTTAGCCATGCACAACCACACCTCCAATGTCTTCAAGAAATCACAATAATGCAGTTTTAACATTCTAGCCAGCAAGTTACATCATAGCAGAAGATTAACTTCCATGTACGCAAGAAACTCAAAAATCTCGGTAGTACCAGCACAGTCTCGATTTTGCATACCTCAATTCCAAATCTTGTCAAAAACACACTAAAGAGGTAGAAAAGTAGAGAAATTACCTTGTTTGAGTTGAATGAAAGCTTAGGAGAAGATAGAACAGCACAAATTTGCAATAATCGCACTTGAAATCCCAGATGCTACAGATTAGGGTCGAACTGTGCAGGCTCAAAAATCGGACTTGTTTGGCGATTTTTGATTAATTTTGTGTGCTAGGGTGGTAGAGAATCAAAAATCGAACAGATTGCTAGTTGAATGTGGAATTTGGTGGAGTTTTGAGTGAGTGGTGAGGGATTGAAGAAGAGGGAGATAAGGGCTGCGGCGTCGCGAGGTTAAGAAGAAGTTTTAGGGATTTTGTTTTGCCCGCGCCCCTCTTTAAGTCAGAAATTTCGAGCTGTCCGAACTTCAATGTTCGGACAGAAGCTCGGACTCACATACCTGGGCTGCGCTTCGTGTTCGTCCGAACTTCGATGTCCGGACCAAAGTTCGGACATCCCGTTTTGCATAGCTCTCAGACTCTCGAACTGAGTCCGAACTTCAATCTTCGGACCGAAGTTCGACATATCGTTTCTGTTCTCTGTTCTCTTGCACATGTCTCTTGCCCTCGACTTAGGTCCGAACTTCATTCTTCGGACTGAAGTTCGGACATCCCAAAATTTGCACCACTCTGTTCCTGTTTGAGCCCAACCACTGCAACAACAACATTATACTAAAACAAAACTATAAACAACATAAAAACACAGAATGAAAGTACCGAAAACACTGGGTTGCCTCCCAGTCAGCTGCTCTTCTTTAATGTCTTTAGCTAGACAATTTCGGCTTGATCAATCAAAGAGGTGTGATGAGCAACTCCACAACAGCCTGCAGTGAATTCCTTCAGCCTTCTCAATTCTTTTCTTTCGCATTCGCCAAGAGAATTTCTTTTTCACATTTGAACTCGTCTCTTGAGAATTCATCGTTGCTGTAGGATTGGATTCACTCTCCAAAAAGAATATCGCCTGCAAAGGAAAAAGGTTATGATCAGTACAAGATAACCTTTTAAACGAGCACCATTTACCTTAAAGGTTTCACCCAGCCTTATTTTCCAGCTCGTACGCCTGTAAGATGTAACTCCCACGACTCTGAAGGGGCCGGCCCAGTGTGACTTTAGCTTCCCAGGGAAAGACGTAATCTAGAATTAAAGAGCAGCACCAGATCCCCCACTTTGAAGTCTCTCTTTTGAATCATCCGTCGTGGATCCTTTTGGTGCGCTCTTTATAGATTTTTGAGCTTCGTACGCCTGGTCCTCTCAATTCCTCCAACTCAGAAAGCTGAAATCGCCTCTTCTCCCCAGCGCCATGTAAATCAAAATTAAGAGCCTTTAAAGCCCAATAGGCTCTGTGCTCTAGCTCAACTAGGAGATGACAAGCCTTCCCGTATACCAGCTTGAAGGGGGACATCCCATGGGAGTCTTAAATGCAGTTCTATAGGCCCATAGAGCATCATCAAGCTTGACAGACCAATCCTTCCTGGAGGATTGACTGTCTTCTGAAGGATCCATTTGAGCTCTCGATTACTCACTTCTGCTTGCCCGTTAGTTTGGGGATGATAAGGTAAAGCAACCTTATGAGTCACCCCGTACTTAGTCATCAGAGAATTAAAAGCTTTGTTGCAGAAGTGAGAACCTCCGTCACTGATGATAGCTCTTGGCACTCCAAATCTGGTAAAGATGTTCTTCTTCAAGAATTTTACCACCGTTTTAGCATCAGCAGAAGGGCAGGGGATTGCTTCGACCCATTTGGAAACATAATCTACAGCAACAAGGATGTAGTGGTTTCCGTGAGAAGAAGGAAATGGGCCAGTGAAGTCAATAACCCAGACATCAAATAATTCTACTTCAAGGATTCCCTTCTGTGGCATCTCATGCCTTCTTGAAGTGTTCCCCATCCTCTGGCAGTTATCACAGTGAGCACAGAAGCGGTGGACATCTTTGTGTAGAGTGGGCCAGTAGAAACCGCACTCTAACACCTTAGCAGCCGTCCTAGCAGGACCGTGGTGACCACCTGCCTCTCGGGAATGGCAGAACTCTATTACACTGTTTACCTCTTCATCAGGGAGACATCTTCTGATTAGACCATCAGCACAAACTCTGAAGAGATAGGGGTCCTCCCAAACATAATGACGGGTCTCAGACAGAAACTTCTTCCTCTGGTTGTAACTTAGATCATAGGGAACCAACCCAGAGGCAAGATAGTTAGCCAAGTCAGCGTACCATGGCTCCTTGACTTTCCCAATTACAAAGACCGTTTCGTCGGGAAAGAACTCATTTATGGGGACCCCGTCATCTGGAGTCTCAAGCCTCGATAAATGGTCTGCAACCCCATTCTGCTTCCCTTGCTTATCACCACTTCCAAGTCGAACTCTTGGAGAAGCAGGATTCATCTCAATAGTCTGGGCTTGGAATCATTCTTTTGGAACAAGTACTTCAAGGCGGAGTGGTCGGTGTGAGCAATTACCTTACTCCCCAGCAAATAAGGTCTGAACTTGTCAAGAGCGAACACCACAGCCAGTAGCTCCTTCTCAGTGGTGGTGTAGTTCTTTTGAGGTCCGTCAGAGTCTTACTCGCATATGTGATAACCCTCAAGATTTTATCCTTCCTTTGACAGAGTGCAGCACCAACAGCGAAGTCACTAGCATCAGTCATTACCTCAAAAGGAAGGGTCCAGTCAGGGGGAACCACAATGGGGGCAGAGATGAGCTTATCTTGATAGTCTAAAATGCCTTCATGCATTCTTCTGAGAAGTGAAATTTTACGTCTTTCTGCAGAAGATCAGACAAGGGCTTCGCAATCTTTGGAAAGTCCTGGATGAACCTTCGATAGAACCGTGCGTGACCCAGAAAAGATCTCACTCCTCTGACTGATGTGGGAGGAGGTAACCCCTCAATGACTTCCACTTTTGCCTTATCCACCTGAATGCCGTCTTTGGAGACCCTGTGCCCAAGCACTATACCCTCATGTACCATAAAATGGCACTTCTCCCAATTTAAAACCAGGTGGGTCTCCTCACATCTGCTTAGTATCTGATCCAGCTGATCCAGACACACATCAAAGTTCTGGCCATACACCGAGAAGTCGTCCATGAAGACTTCTATGCTCTTCTCAATAAATTCGTTGAAAATGGCCATCATGCACCGCTGGAAGGTGGCTGGTGCGTTGCAGAGACCAAATGGCATCCTCCTATAGGCAAACGTGCCATAAGGGCAGGTGAAGGTGGTCTTCTCCTGATCCTCTGGCGCGATGGGAATCTGGAAGTAACCGCTGTATCCATCAAGGAAACAGTAGTACTCCTGCCCAGCCAGTCGCTCCAACATCTGATCGATGAACGGCAGCGGGAAATGGTCCTTTCTTGTGGCCTCGTTCAAACGTCTGTAGTCTATGCACATCCTCCAGCCGGTGGTCTGTCTTTGAGGCACCAGCTCTCCCTTGTCATTGGGCACCGCCACAATTCCTCCTTTCTTGGGTACGACTTGCACAGGAGAAACCCAGCGGCTGTCAGAGATGGGGTAGATGATGCCCGCATCCAAGAGCTTTAACACCTCAGCTTTCACTACTTCCTTCAGGTTGGGGTTCAATCTCCTTTGGGGTTGCCTCACTGGTTTGATACTATCTTCCATGTAGATTCGGTGAGTGCAGAACCCTGGACTGATCCCTTTAATATCTGCCACTGACCACCCCAATGCTCCCTTGTGTCTTCCTAATACCTCCAGAAGTCTGCTTTCCTGCGAAACAGACAAAGAAGAAGAAATAATAACTGGCAGGGCGCCACCCTCTGCCAAGAAAGCATATTTAAGATTTGAAGGAAGAGTTTTTAATTCAGAGTGGGGGGCTTCTCTACTGAAGGAATGAGCCTCTGAGTAGGCCTGTCCAGTGGCTCCACAGGAGGAGCATGAGGGCGAAAATAGGTTCGTCCCTGGTTAAGCTGCTGGACAACAGTAGCTACCTCAGTGCTCTCCTTGTCATCCTCAATCGAATGGCATAACACCTGTTCTAACAGATCAGAATTCTCAAACAGGAAGGAAGAGTCATCAGTACTTTCAGCGACAAATGCATCAAATCATCAGTATAGTCGACATCAATAGAAAGTACAGCATGAGAAGAAGCATTTGTTCTCATCATCTTGGTGATATCAAAACTAAGCTCCTCATTATTAAATTTCAGGGTGATTTTTCCTTTGTCAACATCAATGACAGTTTTAGCAGTTCTCAGGAATGGTCTACCCAAAATTAATGGTACTTCACATCCTCATCCATATCAAGAATAACAAAATCAGCAGGGAAGAAGAAGTTACCAACACCTACCACAACGTTCTCAACCATACCTCGAGGTTTGATTGACGATCAGCTAATTGCAGATTAAAGTTGATTGAGACAAGCTCACCAGCTTGAAGCTTCTTAAACATCGAGTACGGCATTAAATTGATGCTTGCTCCAAGGTCGCAGAGTCCGTACCCACAGTCCATGTCTCCAATGGTGCAAGGGATGATGGGCTGCCCTGGATCTCCACACTTTGGAGGGAGCTTCTGCTGGATGGCTGCAGAGCACGTCTCTGTCAGCTGAACAATCTCCTTTTCTTTGAACCTTCGCTTGTTAGAAATCAAATCCTTCACAAAGCGAGCATAGTTAGGCATCTGCTTGATAGCATCAATCAAGGGAATATTAATAGTAAGCTTCGAAAATACACTTAAAAATTTCCCAAATTGATCATCAAGTTCTTTTTCTTTTAATCTATTAGGGAAAGGAAGTTCCTTCGGAACCACCTTACCCTTGGAGTTTTTAGCAGTCAAAATATGAGAAGGGGAAGAAATAGGAGCCTGGGTCTCCTCAACAACTACCTCAGGAGGGGCTGGGGGCCCTGACGGTGCACCAGTGCTAGAAGAAGGGCGACCGGTCTCCTCGTCAGCTTGGTCCTCAGCCACTTCTATTTATAACGGCTGCCACCTCTTCAGAATCTGAGCAGTCCTCAATTACCACGGTTTCTGAGACTGTCACTGCCTTCAACTGAGCTTTAGGATTGGGGTCTGTTTGGGAAGGCAGTGAGCCAGACGGTCTCTGCTGTAGGAGGAACTGAGTCAACTGACTCATAGTTCCTTGCATCTCCACCATAGCGTTCTCAAGCTTTGCTGGCCAGCTGCCAGATTCTGATTTATCACTGTTTGTTGCTCTTGAGAGGCCATCAGTTTATCCATCATCTCCTTTAAATTAGCATTGTTCGAACTCAATGAGGATGGCTGAGCTGGAGACTGTTGTGGCCTAAACTGATTGTATGGGGGCCTAACAAAACCAGGTGGTCCTCCCTGACTTGCCCTCTGAGGCTGCATCTGCTGTGAGTTGAGGGCGTTATTTGGATTACCGTACCTCAGGTTTGGATGCTGGTTCTGCATCCAAGGCTGCCTGTTGTACTGACCAATTACATTTGCTCCTCAGTCTGCCTCATCTCAGCAACCATCGGGCAGTCTTCGTAGTCATGGCTGTCTCCACACTGAGAACAGCATACCTCATTTGGACCAGTAGACACCTTCTTGACGGCTTGCACAGATGTCTGTCCCATAGTGAGCCGCTCGAGCATCTTCGCCATATTGCCCACTGTGGTACTTATGGGCCTGCTCAGCAGCAATCTGCTCCATCATAGGATCTGGAGTCCGAGAGGAGGTCTGCCCAACTGTGAAGACCCTTCCACCACTGTTGCTCCACTGGCGGAGCTCCTCGCAGTAGGACTCCATGGCTGACATAAATTCCTCTCCGCTTTTAGCCAGCAAATTTCCACCCAATGCGGCTCTGACCTCGGCTCTGTGCTCATCTCTCAGCCCTTGAAGAACCCCTGGGCCAAGGATGTCATGTTCTGACCGTGATGCGGGCACTGGCGGAGCAGCTCCTTGAACCTATCCCAAGCTTCACAGATTGTCTCACCGCCGGACTGTCTGAAGCGGTCAGGTCAGCGATCATCTGTCTGGTCCGGGAGATGGGATATACTTCTCATAGAACCGCTCCGTCAATAGCTCCCAGGTAGTGATGATACCTGGTGGTAGACGGTGGAACCACTTCGAGGCTTCCCCTGATAGACTGTGCTGAAATAAGCACAGCCGAGCATACTCCTCAAGCCCCTGAGACATCCCCAACGAATCCAGATGGACTAAGAACGATGGACATGGTCGAGTGCATCAGCCGGGTCTGCGCCTGAGAAGGTCCCTGCTGGATGATTCCTGACAGCGTTTGTTGATGGCTTGGTTTCAACTTTTGCCATTCTGTTGTTAATTCTGCTGTGAGGTTCGGTAGAGTCACAGGTCCTCTTCTAGGAGCAGCTGGCGGCCGATTTATTCTTCCCAAAGTGGCCTGCTCAGCATTGGCATTGGCTGGTCCGTTAGCAGCCATGGCGAAGGTGAGTGCTCTTCTCCGCTCTTCGAGCTGTACGGTTGATCTCTAGGTCTAAGTTGAATCTTGGTGGACCTCGAGATCGAGTACCGTGCATTCACCAAACACCTGCACAGTTACACAAAACAAATAAAATAAAAAAAAATTGACAACCAAGGCAAAGGACTTGACAAAGTCAAGTCCCCGGCAACGGCGCCATTTTGCAAACAGGTAAATTGATCTACTAAAACTAAACAAATTAATCTAGAAAATAATAAATCAATAAGTCTGTCGGGTTGCAAAAATCCCGGTCACTATAGTATAGAAAGTTAAGCAACCAAGTATCGAACCGTGGGACTTGAATAAATAAGCCTAAGTCCTATCCTAAATCCTAAGAAAACTGGAAATTCAGGGGGGTTGTGAATTGTTTTCTGAATAAATAAACAAATCAAAGTTAAAATGAACAATTGGTAAAATGAATGATGAGTTTGATAATATGAGTGGAACTCCGGGTTCGGTCGTTCTTTCTGGTTGAATCTAGTAACTCCTACAATTTAATTATGAGAAACGGAAAGGCCAATTCTTTCTATCTCTTCAATGCTAAATCCTAGTTCATTGAAGAGCTCACCTATCAGAACGTGACAACTCTAATCTAGCAGTTGGCAAAACACATATAGGTGGAATAAGCACAAAGAATTGTTAGCGTTCGTAGGAAAGATTATCTATCCGACTAATCCTTCCCCAAATTCCCAGGTTAATTCGAACTCCCTATTAATCACCTTGTCTGATCTTAATAGGTTTCGCAAAACAACTCTATAACTCGCGAAATTAATAGAGAAGAAAATTGATAATCATTAACCTGGAAACAATCCATCACAATCTCATAATCAAACTGCAGAATCTTTAACTACATTGAATCCATCTTGAACAAACCCTACCCCAGAGTTAAATCCCTACTAGCCAGACATTGCAAAGAAACAGATAAATACAATCAACATAGAAATCATCTAAAGGAAGAAAAACCCTTCTGTTGAACGACTATCCAGATCGATGAATGCAGGTGTAAGGTTGAAGATGATGGCTTCACTCCCTTCTGACGATGCTCCTCCAGAACGATGGTGATGAGCTTGATGAATGTGAATGAAGGTGAACTGATGCAATTGGTGTGGATGAATGGAGAGAACCTCGTTTATCAGCGTGAGAGTGTGTGTTGTAATGATCGATGATGAATGAATACCTTTCTCCTCTGATTAGGTCAGTTAAATAGACTTTCCTCCTCCTTTTTCCCTTCAAAACGCCGAGTTTATGCTGAATTTTTCGTCCTGTCCGAACATTGGTCCGAGCTTCAATGTTCGGACACAATGCTTTGAGCGCTCCAATCCCAGAAGTCTCGACTTGTGTCCGAACTTGGATGTTCGGACACAAGTTCGGACATGCACCGTAGTGTTCCCTCGTTTTCTCGAATCATGTCCGAACTTCGATGTCCGGACCGAAGTTCGGACATCTCATCAGTCACAGCATACAAATCCTCGACTCATGTCCGAGCTTGGAAGTTCGGACTCAAGCTCGGAAGTACCTTCAAAATCCTCCAAATTCTTTATCTTGACTCCGATTCGACCCCCGTTTGTTGCATTACCTCCCTTGTGAGTAAATCTAGTGTTTCGTTGGCTTTTCTCTGCATTTAACATAGAAAAAGGGTATCAAGCCTTAACAAACAGCAAACCAAAGGAAAACGTAAGATAAATGTGGAATATTGTTGATGCGTGTACACAAATTAGGCATTAAAGACCACCAAAACCATTCATATCTCACACTCATCAGCTAGGAAGGGTCAGATGAGTGCTGCTGAAGTCGAGGCGATGGTAGAGCGTAAGCTCGCTGCTGAGCGCCAAGCTAATGACGAGAAACAGGCTGCTGAGCGCCGGGCTTTCGAGGAGAGGCTGCAGGAAGCGTTGAATTCGATTGCACATGTGACTACTCAGCAGCAGCAGCAGCAAGATCCTCCTCGACTGTCTTCCTCGTCTAGTTGTGCTCCGGCCGCTGACCCGTACCCGTTTGCCAACATCCAGGTTAACTTTGTTTAACTATTTTTCTCCTAAAATAAAGTCATTTAATTAGTATTAGATTGGACTCACTTATTTATTTCACGTATTATCTCTGTTTATTAAAGGAGCAAAAAAAATGTCGTCTCCAAATACCATTAGAAGGGCACCCCGTAGATGCGGCCTACGGGACAGTGTTGCCATCAGGTCCACTCACGCTCATCAGTTTCGTATGTCTACCCCCATTCTACGCGCGTATGACCTTGGACCTGATAGTTGATGGATTTGAGCATGCATACCTTCCAATGGCGTTTGACAACAAATGCACGCTGATCGAAGCGAAGGGAGACATATTGCCCTGGCCAGCATGTTATATTGTTGTCACCGATGAGGTAAGACTGTTCGATAACCATTTAGTATCTAATAAAATGCATTATTTAGCATTAAGTGTCTCCACTAATCTATTATAGATCCCTGAGCTTCCTCGCCGTGTAACCCGGCCCAGACTAGAAGAGACCAGTGCGCCGGCGAATCCTGAGATCCATGAGCTTCCTCGCCGCGTATCCCGGCCCAGAGAAGAAGAGATCAGCGCGCCGGTGAATCCTGTTAGAAGGGTATGTTCTAGATAAATATTTAATGTTACTATAATAATCAATTAGTAATTATCTTTACATTTATGCTTTACTGTTTGTGTGTGAAGGGTAAGAATCCAGTGAGTCGGGGTGGGAAAGGTAAGAATCCAGCGCCCGTCCGGGGACGTCGCACCAGGACTTCTGAGGCGCCTAAAAATAAGCTCGAACTGCCACAAAAAATTGTTAATGTTTTGGGGGCTCGTCAGATGAATCTCTATGACAAGATCATTTTGAAGTCATCTCAAACTAAACAACTTCATGATGATGCTTCCAAAGTCGATGTTTCACTACGAAGAAGATATGATCACGGCAATCAACTTTGAGGACATCAGAGAGATGATGTGTGGAGATTATTTGAACATTAACATTATTCAAGCTTATCTAAAGTAAGTGTTCTTTCCTCATACTGTAAAAACATATAAAATAAGTATCTATGAAGTTGCATTGGCTAACTTTTTATAGTACATGTGATATAATAGAGGTGTGCTTGAGAGATGTGCTGAGAAGGACATGACCTCCATTATTGTGGTGTGCGCGGAGCGTTTATCATACGACTCGGTCACTAGGGACCCGGGGAGGTTTTGTAATTACATGATTCATTGCTTCAATGTTGCTGATCGACAGAATAAATTATTCATTCTAATGCCGTATCACCAAACGTGAGTTCTGATATAAAATTACATACTAATTAGCTAACTTTTTTACCTTCATTTCTCATTTCATTTTGTATTTGACATTGTAGCCACCACTGGGCTTTGTTTATATTCTGCGCTGCCACCGCTACTCTGCTCGTTCTAGATCCACTAGGGCAATGGACAGAATTCAAAATTAATGTACTTGTTCATTTTGCTAAACGCTTTTGTTAATATATGTAACAGTTGTTACAAAAAAACCCCTCAGGGAGAGTTTGGTGATTTGACCGTCGATTACATCAAGGTTTGGTAATTCATGTATTTCATTCGTGCTACTATTATCTTTGTACAATTGTTTTACATTTGTGAATTTTGGTGATTTAGTGCCCTACCCAAAAGGATTCTAGGAGTTGCGGGTACTACGTGATGCGGTATATGTACGAGTTCTACGGGTACTTCCCAAGTTTTGAGAATGATAAAGACAAGGTAATACGAACGCTGTCTTGTATTTAATTCTTTCAGCAGATTTTTTGTGTCTTTATCTTAATCTCATTATGTGTTCCATTCCTTTTCTTGTTGCAGATTAAAGAGCATTTTGCCAGATTCTCGACTTACAGTCCAAACGACTTGTTGCATGTCAGAGAGAGCATGTCAGCCATGTTTATAAGAATGGAGTGGTAGACTAGCTAGCTCTGATGCTGCTATGATGGATTTTGTTTTTCACAGTTTTCTGCACCGTTTTTGTACTATTTTACGCTTCTGTTTTATGCTATTTCTTGCTGGGAGTCATCCTAGCTGTATCTACCATGTATAGGTTACACTGCTACCTTTGTAGCCCTCTGATTCTGCTGGTTGCTGCTGCTGTAACAGATTCTAGCTGCTGTATTGAATATTTTTTGTAATGAATTGCTAGCTGTTGCTGTAACAGATTCTAGCTGTTGTATTGAATATTTTTTGTAATGAATTACTAGCTGTTGTAACAGATTCTGCTGTATTGAATATTTTTTGTTGCTGTAACAGATTTTCGATCTGGTGTATATTAGATGTTATCTCTGTTGCAATTGTGCGCAGAGAATGAATTTGTGTTGTTGGTATTTGATTCAGGTGGTTCAATTGTGCAGTTTCTGCACATTTGTTGGTCTGATGCCCTCTGTTGCTTATCTGTTATAATTCTGGCTCTGTTGCAATTGTGTAGATTTGTAGAAAAAAAAATAAAAAAAATTACGCTTTAGATGACGGTTTTAACAATAACCGTAATGTAAAGTCTTTTGGCGCGTTACATTACGGTTTTACCAATAACCGTAATGTAAAGTCAATGACACGCGGGACGGAAAAGGGCCTTTAATTATGGTTTTAAACCGTAATTAAAGACGTCACCATCTTTATTGACGCCCGCATAGATTACGGTCCAGAACCATAATTATACACGGTTTTGGACCGTAATTAAAGGCTCGCATTCCACCAGTGTTTACACCAGGAAGGAATGGAATGTAAGATAAAATGTTAGAGTAAATGAGTAAGTAGTTGCGCCATCAATGGGCAACATGGTAAAGGCCAACTACCACGGTAGTAGTGGTCGTGAGTACAATATTTATATAAGGGGATTAAGTCATGGTGCGCGGTAAAGTGACCGTTATGTATGAGCCGTCAAATATTAACACTGGGGCAATTAGATTTATGAGTTAAGACCAATATAAGTAAGGAAATAAGGTGGTAGACGAACTGTGCATTGATGCCAGTAGACTGGACCTGGTTAGGTAAGATTTCACAGGAAGCACACTACCCATTCCTTAAGGAACTGGAAGTGCATTCCTAGCAGAGAAAATATGAGAAAGAAGATAAGAGGCTCTATGGAAAGAGACCTCAGTCGCTAAGAGACCGAATCAGTACGGGATACAGAAAGAACTAGAGCATACAATACCCAAGAACGCAGTAATGGATTTCCCTTGATTAAATTCAAGAAAAACAATACGTGTTATTATGGAAAGATGAAAGAGGAGATCGACAATAGAATACTTCATAGTTAGCAATGGTTAAACGTGTGACGGAGACTACGAGTTTACTAAAATGAGATGTAGGACGACTGCACCCCACGGGGGCTTGCAGGCCTGACAGGCTCATGTATGAGTTAGTCGGGTAAGTAGTAATGTACCAGCAAGGTACCCCATGCATGTAAACGAGTGGTGTAAGGAAAACGGGAAGTAGTCGACTCCGTACCACGGACAACGACGCAAGATCAGACAAGAGCAGCTACTACCACAAACAGTCGAAAAGAAGAATTCAGTTGAACCAACAACACAAATGAACCAGAGAACAAATAATTAAGGACTATGAAGTGCGAAGAGCACGGATTGTTAAGTACAGACATTGGACATGTCTTAAGATGTAAGAGATTAAACTGTAAAGCGCAATAAGCAGTAAACAACAGTTTCAAATTAAGAATCATCCTCAGACCAAAGGTCAGATGGAAAGAACGATTTAGACACTTGAGAAAAAGACTAAGAATACCAACATTAGATCTCTAGGGAGACTGGATAGACGAGCTACAACTCATCAAGGCCGTGTATATATCAAGATAACACGTGTCCATCGAAAGACCTTTAGTACACAGATATAAGCATGCAGGAAAAGAATATACAATACTATAAAAGGATAAGAAAGGCAAACGGAGCCTAAGATTATCAGAGTCACGCAGCGGAAGCTAGCAGATCAGTACCTTTGAGGTTAGACCAAACTAAGTTAAGAATATGGTATAAGTACCGTTGGGCATCCTCGATACAGAGACTAAGTCATTAGCATAGTTATGACCCTCTGATCGAATTATAAGTGAGATAGATGACATGGAAGCTAAAATGCTTGGTGAGAATTAGACATCTTGAACCTATGTTCAAGAATGATATAGTGTTGATTACGTGGGCGTAATCCATTTTAAGGGGGGTAGAGCGAAAACCGCTTAGCGTATATTTATGTACTGAGTACGTAAACTACGATGTGCATAGCACAAAAGAATTGGAGAATTTGTTTTACATAAACATTTTGAGATAAATCATGGTTATTGCGCACAGAAGATGCGAATACCATACGTATTAAGTGCCTATCTTGTTAACTCCGGTGTGAGTACAAGTTAAGAGAATTAAGGAAGAGGATTAGGGAGATTTAAGGAATATGGAATATATGAGATATGAGTTGATATGGGTCGGTATGAAACTACATGTGAGATAAGAATAAGATAACACTAAGAGATATTATTTGACATAAGTATGAGGAAGAAGATAGTAATGCTATGAGATATAAGATGGCGAGAATTGATATGAGACTGATATAGAACTTAGTAAGAATGAGAGCCTTGAGGTAATTACTAAGAGATGAACTGGGAATGTTTGATGGACTGAGTCCACACCTTGGAGATGTATTGATTACATTTAGAAAGACTAAAAAGATAGAAAATTGGAAATGAGTGAATTATTTGATGATTGAAAATGACGTGGGAGGTGGAACTTGATTTTCTAGGGATCAAGGGAAACCGAACACAAATTGGGGTGGAAGGATAGTTCTACACTGATGCTGATCACATCAGGGTTGGATGATTTCTAAAACTCCCTACTAGTGGTCACAATTAAATCACGCTAAGGATAAAGGCGTTAGTATAAAACGAAGTTGGAGTTGATTGTATTTTTAATTAGAGGAATTATTCCTCACATGACCTCGTAAAAAGGATTACCTTTTTACTGAGTCTCGCCCATGAAGTCGAGGAAGCACGAGCCTTTGTCTTCGAACCGGTGACATGGGGAGAGCAGAGTTGTTTTGTATTCTGGCCCATGGTGACGAGGACGAACGAGCCATTGTCTACGGACCGGTGACATGGGAGAATACGATGAAAATTATGTGATTGTTTTAATCATCAAAAGGAACAAAGAGAATTATGAGTGCTATACATGCTTAAGCATGTTGTGTGATATTTAAGTATAAGCATATGGCAGATCTAATTATTCAATGAGTTTAAGTATACATAAGTATGATCTATATGATCTATGGAAGGAGGTAAGACATGTATTCTAATAAGATAAGATGCATGGGAACTTTGGGGACAAAGTTCTTTTAAGGGGGGTAGATTGAAATACCCCAAACCTAAGTATGCTAAGTAAACATCAAATTATGATGTAGTAAGGCTAAAATATGCCTTAGGAACATTGGTAGACAATTTAAACCAAGGAAAACATAAGAAAATGCCTTAAGGGCAATTAAGGCAAAAATGTGCTCTAAGCTTGGAGTAACTTGGGTTAGCACCCAAATATTATTCTTAGACCTTAGTAACACCCTAATGGTCATATTAAATCAATTACCAAAGAAAACCAAGCTCAAAAACAAGTTAAAACACAAATTGTGCTTTAAGGACTCTTAAAGCACATTTTTGAAAAATTGTCTTGGAAAGGGGTTTTAAGTGGCTAAATGACCATGATTACTCCTTAATTAACTTGTGTACTACTTAGTATCACATTAGGAGGTCTAAATCAATGGGAAATCAAAATTTCACGAATAAGTGCACTAGGTTATGAATAGTAACCAAATAGTGCCTAGTTTAGTCCTTAATCAATTAAGTCTAATTAGATGGTCAAACAAGACCATGACCACCTTAAATAAATAAGGGGGCCGGTTTCCAAGGGGATGAGTCACCATGAGTACCCAAATAGTGTTAGAAAAGAAGAGGGAAAAAGTAAGAGGTTACTATTTGCTTTTAGAAACAAATATCTCACATTTGCTTACCTCTCTCCTCACTTCTTCATTCTCTCTTCTTCCCACCGGTTGCTACTGCTCCCTCTCTTCTTCTTTTACATGAAGAACAACCCCATACCAAGCTCCATCTTCCTTTGATCACTACTCACTCATTTTAGCTCCAAATCAAAAACTAAACACATATTATTCTTAGTTAGCTCAAGCTCTAGCTTTCTATCTTTTCAAAATTGGGAAATCTTCATTTTGGAGCCATGGAAAAACTCCATTGATGGAGGAAAATCAAGTTTGAAGAGCCCATGTGGTTCTCCATTCATTCAAGGTAAGAAAAATGTAAGAAAAATCATCTTTCCATCATTTCTCCACATTACAGAAAATTACTACTCATGGGGCTTCATTTGTATGCCTTGTTCTAGCTTATTTTCTATTCTCCAAGGGCTAGAGGAGGTCCTTCTTGATTCATATCCAAGCCTATCTTAAGACTCCAAGGTAAAATATTCATTTTAATACCTTAGAACACATTTTTAACCTAGGGTTTACTCCTTAAGGTTAGTGTATTATTTAGCACTCATGAGAGTCAATGTATATTGATTAGAACATTGGCAAGGGAAATTAAAATGGTGGCCGAGATTCATTCAAGAAGAAGGTCTAAGGAGGAAGTTAAGATAAGCTTGTGAAAACAAGGTAAAATGCTTACCTAATGGTGGTTTAAGTTTTAAGGGATGGTATTTAGATAAGTACTAATGTAGCTTAAAGCTTACATTATGTAATGGGTTATATAACCTAGGAAAAAGAATTTAAACAAGCTTATGAACTTGTGATTAAGGAGCCAATGGGAATGAGTTGATAATATAAGTTTAAGATGGATTTTAAGAGCATTATAACCACTATGAGATTGATGGGTGTATTCGCAGGTTGAAAGCTTTTATATGTGGGAAATTCAGTGTTTAAGTTTAAGTCATCTAAGGGCCTAAGAGCCATGTCATTTAAGAGCCTTTGTGCTATGCAATTTAAGATTATTGCACTATATTGAGTTATTGTGAATGAGTTGATTTGGGTGAGAAAACAAGATGAGAAAGGACTTGATGTGTGTGAGTTGGTTGAATGAGGAAAACAATGCATTTGGGCATGAAATAATACTAGGGAAGCTATGGCGAAATTTGAGTAGAAAACAAAGTGTTTAAGTGGTGGTGGTGAGTTAATATGCCCTAGGGTAACTAGGGATCATTAGGAGGAATTTGAGTGGAAATGAGTTAACTAAGTAGTTCTTGAGGTTTAGGATGACCTAGGGTTGTCTAGGAGGGATTAGAGGATAGGTGGGTGTTTTAAACACACCAAAATCATGTTATGAGGAATGATAAGACTTGAGCAAAGATCTGGAGAAATGGTGTACAATACTTTGAGATGATTTAGGTATGAACTAGAGAATATAGCAATGAGAAGTCTTGGTAGTTTGGGTAAGTGGTGAAGATGCTAGTAGTGGATTAATAAGGTCATAGTTGGATGGTGAAGAGTGGACTTGGGTGATGGGAGTGAAAATTGAAGGAGAATGTTGTCAATTGTCGAGGAAAATGACTAGGAATGTAAAAGAGTGTGTGATTATGAGAATGGTGAGTAAATTGGGAAAGAGAGAAATTTGTGCATGGATATGCAAGATGACTTGAGGAAGTTTTGGTAAATGAACTGAAGATGGAAAAAAAATGATGATTATGAAGTGGTCAAACTGTTAAGGAGGGAACACTTGGGTTGGTTGAAGTTTTGGTAAGGCTACAAGTTGGAAATGTAAGGAATTATATGATAAGTGTTAGGAGTTTTTGTAAGAATTTGGTAAATGTTTAAGAAGATCTTTGGTGGTTATTTTAATGTGTTTGGTGGATGGTTAAGGTGAGTTTAAATGCATAAATGGCATTAGGACATATGGGTGACCCAGTTTTGGGTCGGTCGGACCATGTTAAGCCAGCCAGAAGGTCTCTGGACTAGACCGACCCAGAGGGTTTTGGGTCGGTCGGCTTAGCTTTGGGTCGGTCGGGCAAAAATTCAACGTAGAAAGTTGACTCTGGGATGGACCGACCAAGAGGGTTTGGGTCGGTCAGTTTAGCTTTGGGTCGGACGGGTGATTTACAAAAGACGGAAAAATTTCTGTGGTGGACCGACCCATAAGGTTGGGTAGGTCGTGGGACGGTCTGAGGGAATTGTTCGAACCAGAAAATTACTGGAACGGACCGACCCAGGGGTTGGGTCGGTCGGTGGGTCGGTCGACCCTTAAGACTTAAAAAAAAAGAAAGAAACCCTAAGAGAGTTTAGTGGTATTAATGGTACCCCATTAAGAGGGCATTGATGATTAGAGGTATAAAGACCTAAGGGATTAAGCTAAGAATAAACTTAAATGTTTAAGGTTAAGTATGTAAGATTAAGTTTTAAAACTTAAGAGGTGTTAGGTGGGGATCTTTGATGGCTAAGTAGGTTAAATAAGTTGAGTTAAGTTAAGAAATTAACCACCCGATTCGGTGAATGTTTTAGGATTTGAGTAAGTGGAACTCCGGAGGAGAGTAAGCAACCGAACGACCAACGGTGAACGGTACAGTTCTTCGTGTGACCTGCTTGCTAACGAGGTGTCCCTTGGCTTGTGTGCTATTTGTTTTTGTGTGCTCACTAAACAATATAAAGCATGCAACCGGAACATTATGTTTATTGTATTGTTGTGTGATGTTTGAAAACTAACACAACTTACCGTGAGAACCTACTGACTAACGTTTAGTAAGGAATTGTGTGAGACTAAGGAACACTCCCTAATATTAGTTTGTTAAAAACCGAAAGAGGTTTAACCAACAAACATTGTCTTAAGACTTCTACTAACTGGTACTTGGGGGGAGTGAGGAACCCGGGACTGACTCCGGTCATGCATGCTAAGGAAAGGGGGTCGGTATCTAAAGCAGATCCGACTTCCGCTTAAGTACTTGTCTTCGGACTTGTAGCCTAGGGTCGGTTTACCAGCTCAGCTACATTGGACATCCAGTCCATGGTAGGTGGCATTAAGATGGCGTGGGGGGATCTAGCCTACATCCCCAACAATTTAAGAATGTTGTTTATTGCCGGTAAGTGTCCTGCTGCTGGCTAGGGTTAACCAAACCCTACGAAAATAAACAACGAACTAAGGGTTAACCAGTTCTAATGAGAGAACGGTTGGCATATATAAGATAAGGTTGAGATAAGTTGCAACCATTCCTATTTAAAGGATGGTTTGTATCATAAGACTGAGATAAGCTAATCCATTCCTTTTTTTTTAAAGGATGGTTGTTTTCTAAGACTAAGATAAGACTAAGACTGAGGTAAGATAAGGTTGGGCTAAGATTAAGAGGAAACATAACCTAAGGAGTAAAATAAATAACCCTCTAATTAAGGGAACGCATTTAAGTCGTTCATTGTGTTTGAACTTGATTGCTCATATTTGGATTCTTGTTTATTGCACTTTCTATTACGTTGTGCATCCAATCAACCTCCATGTTATCGACAATTAGTCGTCGTAGCCACGTTAGCTTGGGGGCCATGAGAGGATCGTACCAGCATTCGTGCTGACCCCCTTTGGGGGCTATTTTTACTACACAGGTGAACCTCAGGAGGCGGCCGTCACGAGAGTAAGATGGGGTTTATCTTTTGCTTGTCCTCAAGCAAATAAAGAACAAACTTTCTCTAAGGTTACAGTATCAAACTCCGGGATTCAACAATCGTGGAAGGAAATCAAGCTAAATGGCAATCAAAAGAATAATCCTGCTCTTAGATGTAGGTTTTTGTAAACAGTGAAACAGAAAATTTTTAATAAGAGCATGGATAAGTCAGATTGTAAAAATTGAACATAGATTAGCTTGGAACCTTCCACCAATTTCTTTTCTCTAACCTTTGGATGACAAGGGGTGTGAAGTAACACCTTATTCCGTGATACCTTTCAACACCACATACTCATGATCAAAATATGAAAAATTGTGACAGTTATTCAGCATTAAGAGTTTTGCATGCTTATTTCTTTGTTTTTCTCTTCTCTTTTTGTTTTTTTTTCATTGTTTGCACAATTGTTTTCATCCCCCAGACTTTTCTCTTCACCCATGTAGCGGTTTTGGGCCTTCTATCCCAGATCACAAGACCTTAGGTAGATGGGTGATAAGGCACCCCAAGGACTTAATAACCGAATGAACGAGGCCTGTTTTGGTTCAGAAAACTTCATTATATGATCAGAGGAGTACCTTGCCTTATCCTTTCCATACCAAACTCTCACTTAGTCCCATGATTGCCAAGCTAAGGTAACTCAATTTCCACAATCAGCTTATCCACCAGATTTCAGTGAAAATAGATTAAATTTTGAAGAAAGAAATTGATACATACAAACAACGTCAAGCAGAACGATTCTTTAGGTTGTCATCAGGCTCGATTTCAAAAACTTCCACAAAAATTTTAGCCCGAAAATTCAACATGTATTGGCCTTTAGAGAAGCTGACTATCATAATAAAAATCAAGTGTGGCATTAGGTACTACTGGCATATTTTCAGGGAAAGGTCTAAACTTCCTCACACTTAAGAGGAGCAATGTCCTCATTGTTCATAAAATAATCAAGAAAAGACCTTTCAAAATATGCCAGACTCATGAATCAACAGTTAAAGCTCGAGTGGCTGAACATAAATATTAAAAATAAAGGAACTGAGACTCCCCTGATATCGTGAGATTGAGGAAGGTGCCCTTCCTCACACTTAAAGCATTGGCGGTGGGGTCGATGTTCCTCACACTTAAGTCTAAGCAAGGGTTCAGCTTGGAGTGATTGCAACAAACGGTTTACCTACACACACTGTCAAATACCAAAATAACGCTAGGAAGCGTTGCGTGAATAGCACAGGTATAATTATCTCCTTCCTCTTCTTTCTTCCTCGCCCTTTTTTTTTTTCTTTTTTTTTTATATATATATATATATCACAAAATATTAGAGAGAAATAGATGCGTAGCTTATAAAACATGAATTTGAAAATTACCCCTGGGTTGTCTCCCAGTCAGCTGCCCTCTTTATAGTCATTGGCTGGACTTTGTGAAGTAGCTAACCTGCAGTTGGATCTTAAGAGATATTTCATATGTAGCAGCTTGATCCAGTGTAGTACCCAGAAATTTCTTGACTCTGACCCATTGACTTTAAATGTTTCCCCCTTTTGGATTGGCGAGTTCAATCGCACCGAATGGGGAAATGCTAATAATAGGGTAAGGTCCTGACCAGTAGGATTTCAGCTTACCTGGGAAGAATCTGAGCCTGGAGTTGAAAAGTAGGACTTGGTCCCCCACCTTGAGTTCCCGATTGGCAATCATCTTGTCATGCCAGCGCTTGGTACGTTCCTTATATATTACAGCATTCTCGTAAGATTCGTTCCTGAGTTCCTCCAACTCTGTCAGCTGGAACTTACGTTTATCACCGGCTTGCTGTAGGTCAAAATTAAGAGCTTTCAGGGCCCAATATGACTTGTATTCTAATTCCACAGGCAAGTGGCATGCCTTCCCAAAAACCAACTTGTAGGGAGACATGCCAATTGGTGTCTTGAAAGCAGTGCGGTAGGCCCAGAGTGCTTCATCTAATCGAAGTGACCAATCCTTTCGAGAAGAGTTCACCGTCTTTTGCAAGATCCACTTGAGCTCTCGGTTCGTCACTTCGGCCTGCCCATTTGTTTGAGGATGGTAGGGTAAGGAAACCTTATGTCGAACCCCATATTTCTTTAATAGTGCTTCAAACTGGCGGTTACAGAAATGGGAGCCACCGTCACTGATTATGGCTCGAGGAACGCCGAATCGAGTGAAAATATTTTTCTTCAGGAACTTCACAACAATTTTAGCATCATTAGTAGAACAGGCAAGGGCTTCCGCCCATTTTGAAACATAATCAACAGCTACTAAGATGTAAAGATTACCGAAAGAGTTTGGGAAGGGACCCATAAAATCAATACCCCAGACGTCAAATAGCTCAACTTCTAACATGTTATTCAGTGGTAGCTCATTCGACGAGATAGATTACCTTGCCTTTGACACCGATCACATGTCGAAACAAACATATGACAATCCTTGTGAAGGGTGTTCCAGAAAAAACCTGATTCTAGTATTTTTGCAGCGGTTCGAGTGGCGCCATGATGTCCACCGGCTTCTCTGGAATGGCAATGGAGGAGAATTTCTGACCTCTGACTTCTGGACACATCTCCTAATGATACCATCTGCACAGACTTTAAACAGATAAGGGTCATCCCAAAAATAATGTTTGACAATGGAAAAGAACCTCTTTCTCTGCTGATAAGTCATATCAGCTGGAACAATCTTCCTAACAAGGTAGTTAGCGATATCAGCAAACCATGGATCCTCAACATCTTCAGCTGCAAATGCTGACTCATCGGGGAAGGACTCGTTGATGGGAGTCCCATCATCAGATGCCTCCATTCTGGACAGATGATCAGCTACCACATTTTGTGTCCCCTTTTTGTCCCTGATCTCAATATCAAATTCTTGCAATAGGAGAATCCACCTAATTAACCTGGGTTTAGACTCTGCCTTAGCAAACAAATACTTAAGAGCAGAGTGGTCAGTATGCACAATAATTTTGCCACCCAGTAAATAAGATCGAAACTTATCTAGAGCAAAAACTACAGCTAGTAATTCTTTTTCTGTGGTCGCATAATTTTTCTGGGCATCATTTAAAGTTCGACTTGCATAATATACTACCCGAAGAATTTTATCAACCTTCTGACATAACACGGCTCCCACAGCGTAATCACTAGCGTCACACATTATCTCAAAAGGGAGTGACCAATCAGGAGACACAACGACAGGTGCAGAAATTAGCTTTTCTTTTAATAAATTAAAAGCTTTCAGACATTCTTCAGAAAAATGGAACTTGACATCCTTCGCAAGTAGATCACACAGAGGTTTAGAGATTTTGGAAAAATCTTTGATGAATCTTCTATAAAAACCTGCGTGTCCAAGAAAACTACGAATATCTCTAACAGAAGATGGTGGTGGGAGCTTTTCAATTACCTCGACTTTAGCCCGATCTACCTCAATACCTTTTGAAGAAATTTTGTGGCCCAGGACGATTCCTTCTCGAACCATGAAGTGGCATTTTTCCCAATTTAATACCAGATTGGTTTCTTCACACCTGGACAACACAAGATCAAGGTTTTCTAGACAGGATTCAAATGTTAGACCATAAACAGAAAAATCGTCCATAAAAACCTCAATGCATTTCTCAATATATTCAGCAAAGATGGCCATCATACAACGTTGAAACGTAGCAGGAGCATTACATAATCCAAATGGCATTCTTTATAACTATAGGTTCCATACGGACAGGTAAAAGTTGTCTTATCCTGATCCTCAGGAGCTATAGGGATTTGAAAATAACCTGAAAAGCCATCCAGAAAGCAGTAGTAAGTAGTAGTAGTAGTAGTAGTAGTCATGTCCAGCTAGTCTTTCCAACATTTGATCAATGAAAGGTAATGGAAAATGGTCCTTACGAGTGGCATCATTTAATTTCTATAATCAATACAAACCCGCCACCTGTAGTGGGACGCTGGGTAATCAGCTCACCCTTTTCATTAGGAACCACAGTGATTCCTCCTTTCTTTGGTACTACCTGAACTGGACTTACCCATTTACTGTCTGAAATAGGGTAAATAATGCCTGCATCGAGTAGTTTGATTACCTCTTTCTTAACTACTCTTTTAGGACTGGGTTAAGACGTCGCTGAGGCTGAGCCAATGGTCGGTAGTTATCTTCCATATAGATTCGGTGAGAACACAACTGAGGGCTGATTCCTTAATATCTGCTATCGACCAACCAATAGCTGATGTGTGATTGCGCAACACCTCCAGTAGTTGCTTCTCTTGAGTTCCTGTCAAGTCAGAAGAGATTATAACAGGTAATTCCGATGGTTCATTAAGAAAAGAATATTTCAAATGAGAGGGAAGAGGTTTCATCTCCACTGTAGGAGGTTTTTCAATAGATGGTCTTGGCCGGTCAGCACTTCGCGAACTTTCTCAAATTGCTGCTGGTACTTGTGGAAGTGTGGCCGCCTTTTGTTTAACTCCTCAGCCATGAGGGCCATATCTGGATCCTCATCATCAGCTTCAAGATGCCATAAGACATCTTTCCAGGATTTCCTCTTCTTCTTGCTTAAAATAGTTTCCTGCACTAAAGAGTCAATAATATCTATAGCAAAGCAGGATTGAACAGTGGCAGGACGCTTCATGTTGCGTGTCATGTCGAAAACAACCTGCTCATCATGAAATCTTAGAATAATCTTCCCTCCTTCCACATCAATGAGAGTGCGGGCAGTTCTCATAAACGGTCTGCCCAAAATTAGTGGTACATCTGTATCTTCCTCCATATCAATGATGATAAAATCAGCAGGGAAGATAAATTTATCAATAGAAACTACCAGGTCCTCAACTTTTCCTTTAGGATAAATTATGGAACGGTCTGCTAGTTGTAACTGAACAGATGTGGGAGCACATTGACCTACACCTAATTTCTTGAAAATAGATAAAGGCATCAAATTAATACTTGCTCCTAAATCACATAAACCGTTACCGCAATCAACCTTCTCGATAGCGCATGGAATGATGGGAAGACCCGGATCTCCTAACTTGGGTGGCAGTTTCTTCAGGAGAACTGCAGATACTCTTTCTGTCAACTTGACTGTGTCAGACTCTAGCAAAGAACGCCTGTTAGACAAAATATCCTTCATAAATTTAGCATACATAGGCATTTGAGACAAAGCATCAGAAAAAGGGATATTAATAGTTAATTTCTTAAAGATATTAAGAAATTTCCCATATTGCTCGTCCATGTCTTTTTCTTTAGTCTGTTAGGGAATGGAATAGGAGGATTATAAGAGAGTTGAGAAGGTTTAATAGTGAGAGATTCAGGAGACTTCTCCTTGGGATTTGTTGTTTCCTCCACTTCAGGTTGAGATTCAGCTGGCTTATTAAAATCTTCTTCAACTTCTGGAACATCAGAAACTAGTTCCTTGCCGCTTCTCAGAGTTACTGCTTTGCATGCGCCCTTGGGTTAGGGTCAGGCTGACTGGGAAGTGACCCCGTCGGTCGCTGTGCCAGCTGTTGTGAAATTTGACTCATTTGCCTCTCTAGGCTCAGGTTGATAGAAGCTTGATCAGCGTTTTTAGCGGCTTGTTCAGAAAGTTTAGCTTCTATTTCGGCAATCCTGGAGTTTGTAGTTTGGCCTTGTTTGAGGATTTCTGCCAGCATATTCTCAATTTTACCACTGCCTCCTTGAGAATTTTGGGATTGCTCCTGTCTAAAGTAAGGTGGTCTATTTTGATTGAACCCAAAATTACCTAAAGACTGATCATTACCCCTCCATGGAGGTTGTTGATTGTTCCTCCAATTATTCTGATTGAAATTGTTAGGATAGGGGGTTACCTGGTGTTGTTGATGATTTTAGCTCTTCGGGGTTACCTGCAAAGCTAGGACCTTCACAGTTGAACGTTTCGTGGGCTCCTCCACAATTCTCACAGCAAGGATTCAGGAAAGGCGAAGAAGTAGCTGCCTTCGCGGTTTGCTGTTGCGTCTGGTTTACAGCTAACTTTTCCACAACTTTAGTAAGAGCTGTTAGTTGAGCGGATAAATGATCCTGTGGGGGAATATTATACATACCTGCTTTTGGCTCACCTCTCCCCTTGTTCTTGCACCACTGTCTGGTACTAGCGGTCATGGTGTCCAAAAGCTCCATCGCTTCATCCCCAGTTCTTGCCATAAAGTTTCCTCCAGATGAGGAACTTAGTACCATTTGTTTGAATCATTTAATCCCTTAAAGAATGACAGTACTAGTTCTTCGCTACTCATACCATGGTGTGGGCATTGAATCTGCAGCTCCTTGAATCTATCCCAAGAATCATACAGGGACTCACCTGGTTCTTGACAAAAGTTTGTGATTTCAGCGATCTTTTCCCTTGTCTTTGACGGTGGATAGTACTTCGCCAGGAACTTGTTTGCCAAGTCAGCCCAAGTGTGGATGCTACCCGGTTGCAGACTCCTTAGCCACCTGGACGCTCCGTCTTTCAGAGAATAGGGGAACAGCTGTAGACGAATGCGCTCGTTCAGGTTCCCCGTCTTGTTGAATGTATTGCAGAAGTCCAGGAATGCAGAGATGTGGTGTGGGGCATCATCTGAGTCAAGTCCGCTGAATTGTCCCTGGTGGTACAACGTGGTGATGAAGCTCGTCTTGAATTGCCAGGCGTCGAGCTCAGTTTGCGTCACTTGAGGGAGGACGATAGCAGAAGATCGTCCTTCTACTGATGGTTGCTGGTACTCCCCCAGAGTTTGTCTGGTCGTCATGGCAAACTGTAGTTGTCGCCTGCTGTGGAGAACTCTTTCGATCTCTGGCTGAAATTCAGCTATAGGTTCTCCTGCAGATCGGGTCCGACGCATAAGAGACGAGTTGGTATGAATATGGAAAAACTAGATTAACTATATACGTGGCAAAAATAAAGAGAAAATATTAAACAGAAAATAAAAATAAAAGAATGAAAAATTTAACTTATCCCAATTAAATAATAATTGTCAATTAACCGTGCCGGAGGTCCCCGGCAACGGCGCCAAAAACTTGATGGAGAAATATGTGATTACTTCTACCACATAGGCAGTGTACCTATCGTTTTGCGGGTATAGTGATTAAATGGGGTTGTCGATCTCAGGGACCTCGTATAATTAATTGACAAATATTTGATTAACTGGAAATTAAGTTAAACTAAAGAAAACAGGAAATATCACTTTTTCGGTTTTGATTATTTTAAAAAGAAACTAAACTACAAGGAAAAATAGAACAATTAAATAAAAACACAGAGGGATTTAAAGAGTGGTGAATGTGATAAATAGAAAAGCGCACCCCGGGTTGTTTGCTTACCTATTCCTTTTATATCTGTTAGTAAATTCTTCCTTTAATTTTACTGCAATAACTCAGAAACTTTAATTAATTCATTACGACTAAGTATAATGAATCCTAACCAATTGTTAGACCTAGCAGCAGGCTAATGCTCTAGACCGGACACAATTAATCGCATAAAGAGCAGTTTCTATTGGAGTCTAATTAACCTATAGGCCGGATCAGGCTTCTAGCTGTTAATTAGGTTCAACTTCCTTCGTCTAGTTATTTATCTCAGCTCTCGCATTTTAATAAAATAACTACAAGGGTTGTTTTAACCGGCCAAATAATTAAAACACTTGAAGGACAGGAATTGAACTGTTGCAGTTAACTAAATTTATTTAAAGAAATACATAACAGAATTTAGGAAATAGGTTCGCTTCCCAACCCGGGAAGCTAAAATACTTACTCGCTCATCGTTACAGAAACAACATAACAGAAAAGGAATGCATTAAATAAATTAAAGTAAGGGTAAGAGATAACTCCAGTTTAGAAGTTCACTCCGGTTCCTCGCTTCAACTTCGTCTTGCGTTGCCCCGTCTGCTAATTTATTTCTGTAGAGCTGGTGCGTAATAGTGGAAATAAAATGGAAAGTGGGGTGTATGTATTACGTGGGAATTTAATGGAGTGGATGGGTGATTATTTTTGATGAAGTGAATGGAGTGCGATCGTGGGAGAATGCGTGGGTGAATGGATTAATTGTGGACTGATAAATGAATGGATGACTGGATGGATGGATTGTGGATGGATCGTGTGTATTTTAGCTTCCAGTAGTGTGGGTTTATATAGGCGGAGGACATGGGAAACAGACAAAGGAGAAGTGACAGGGTGAATCAAGATAGTCGGAGGAGTTGGTGCAGATCCGTGAAGATTGAGATTTCATCGGGCAGTGAAATTGATTTCAGACAGATTTAATTGATGATCTGCAGCAGCCATTGATTGAAGAGCCGGCATCACGCTCGCGCAAATTAAGGTGGGCGATCGCAATTAATGAAGTAGTTCGACTGCGGCGCCTGAAGAAGGAAGAAGAAAACTCTGTTCGAAATTCCGTTCCGTGCGCTGAAATGCTCTTGTCCGCCTCGCGCCTAGCTCAGTCCGCCTCGCGGTCGTCTCTACCTTGTCCGCGCGTTTGGTCCCGTCCGCCTCGCAGTCATCTGTGTGCTGTCCGCCTGATAAGAGGCGGTAGTCTCTGTTGTGTCCGCGACCAAACCAGGCGGTCGTCTATGTCCTGTCCGCGACCAAACCAGGCGGACCTCTCATCCGCGTCCGCGAGGCGGTTGTTTCTCTCTTGTCCGCGACTTATGAGGCGGACGCCTCTGACTTGACCGCGAGATAAGAGGCGGACGCCTCTGTTGTGTCTGCGCCTCTCCTGTCCGCCAGTTATGCTATATATATATGTATATATATTGCAGTCCAATCTTGAATCGGCTCCAGATTATTCGTTATAAGTCCGTTTGACTCGCCGTTTGTTGCGTTGGAAAGCTTGTGAAGTAAACTACTTGATTCCAACACTTTTTCCTACATTTAACACATAAAATATATCAATTCATATCAAAACATAAACCTAGGAAAATCGTCAGATAAGTGAGAAATATTACTTAAAATACTGCAAACTATAAGGTAATTAAACCCTTAAAAGTCTATATATTTCGCACTTATCAGGGGTACAAGCGTTATGGGTTAAGTGTGGCCTACGAGTTGTGCATGTACACTCGTATGGCAACTTGAGTTAGTAGGATGTATAGGATGTGAGGGGATTTTAAGAAGGATATGTATTTGGTTAAGATTTGTAAGTACTAATGTTCGGTATATTCTGTCAGTCAGACCGTGGCAAGGTCCTGGAGTGTATTGAATTCCGCTGTGACATTTATATATACGTTGTTAAGTTGCGAAACCACATTTGGATTGAGATGGGGTGTTACAAAAGTTATGGGTAAGGAATGTAAATAACACATTTTTATGTGTTTATAAGGTTAAGGAAATTAAATAAAGAATTTAGAAACAAGTTGTAAAAGAAAACAGAGTTAACACGGGGTTAAACGAGACCCGTATACAACTTGGGGTATACGAGAGGTATACCCGTAATTTAAGAAAAATAGAAGAAATCAATATTAAAGGATTTTTAATGAAAATACAAGTTATATTGGAAAAAGAAATAAATACGTATGATACTCCGTATCATACGGACGTATGTGAAAATTTTTAGTATACATGAATAGTACTCGTATATGTGAATAGTATCTGTACACATGAATAGGAAATACGTATACGTGAACAGTAAGATACGAGACCTATGCATGAATAGTAGAATACGAGACCGTATAAATGAATAGTGAAATACTGATGAATAGTGAAAACTACGAAAACCTAATACAATGTCCGTATAAGTCTAAGGTTGCTGACTGTGCAACTAAGTAACTGCTAACGACGTTAGTATGTTAATGAATTAGAACTGAGCTTGAAAACGCTCCTAAATGAACGATCTCTTTTAACGGTAAACTATTATACCCGGGTTAACCCAGAAAGAGGTTTAAGTTGAAAAGAGAACCAAACTAGTTCTAACACACAGGATACTAATACTAGTTCTAGTTACAGATCTGGATAGTCGACGGGTTAGGCGAACGTGGTATTAAAAGCTAGCCAATCTCCGGTGTATGGTATGGTTTTCTTGTAGCCTGCTTGCTAACGAGGTGTCCCTCGGCTTGTGTGCTAATTGTTTAAATGTTCCGACTAAACAAGATAAAACATGCAACCGGAATATTATGTTGTGTGATTGTGATGCACTAACACAACTTACCTTGAGAACTTACTAACAATGTTTAGTAAAGAATTGAGTGAATAAGGAACACTACCAAATATTGTTTTGTTAGTAACCGAAAGTGGTTAACTAACAACATTGACTTTGAGACTTCTACTAACTGGAACTTGGGAGTGAGGAATCCGGGACTGACTCTGGTCATGCATGTTAAGGAAGGAGGTCGGCATCGACATTAGATCCGTCTTCCGTTTGACTTGTCTTATGACTCGTCGCCTAGAGTCAACAAATAGACTCGACCACCACGGATGAACAGTTCGAGGTGGGAGGCAAATTCAGTTGGCGCAGGAGGGTCAAGCGTACACCCCTCATAATTTAAGAAATATTGTTTATTTAAACTAGTGGAGTTGATAATTCACTAGCTAGGGTTAATAACAACCCGACAAAAATAAACAACGAACTAAGGTACAATCAGTTCTAATTAAAGAACGGTTGTCTAATTTGAGATAAGATTTGAGATAAGGATTAAGATTGAGGTAAGGTAAGAATGGACTAAGATTAAGAGAAATCATATCTTAAGAAGTTAAATGATTAACTCACTTGTTAAGGGAACGCTTTTAAGTCGTTCATTGTGTGTGAACTATGGTTGTTCATATGTGGCTTGTTGCTTATTGCACTTCTTACTTACGTTGTGTATCTAATGAACTTCATGCTATCGACAATTAGTCGTCGTAGCCCCTTTTTAGCTTGGGGGCTATAAGAGAATCGTACCAGCAAAGGTGCTGACCCCTCAGGGGCAACTGTTTATTTTGCAGGTGAATAGCAGATGACGACCGTCTTGAGAGTAGGAACGGGTAGAGTACTTCGGGTTGCTTTTACATTTGTTACACGAGTTATGCATGTACACACGTTTAGTAAACGGATGAGATGTTAGTATGATGTATTAGGATATGAGATACTTGGTATAAGTTGTGGTTTATGGATTGTATTGTATAGATGCTCGAGTAATTATCCGGTTAGTTAGACCGTGACTTGTAAGAGAATAGACGTAGTTGGTCACGTGGGTGACTAACGGCGGTAACACCAATTTAGTAGAACTTTTCCGCTGCGTTGTTAATGAACGAGATGGACTTAGGGCGACGATCATTGTATTTGGAGATGGGGTGTTACACAAAGTGGTATCAGAGCGTAGTTACGCTCTGATGACTGGAAATTACCGAGCTTAGGAATTACCGAGTTAGGAATTGTAGACTTTGGGATAAGGGTTGAGTATTAGTACGAGAGGTGCATTAGTTAGGATTCCCCGATGTGTATCGGATATCTATAATACCTGACCCTAGGGGTGTCAAATTCGGGTTTTGGGTCGGGTTGAGCTCAACCCGAACCCGACCCGAAACTAGTTTTGGTCAACCCGAACCCGGAGCGGGTTGTACTTCTTTAACCCGAACCCAGAGCGGGTTGACCCGAACCCGACCCGTTTTTTCAAAAAATTATTTTATTTTTTAAATTTTGGATTATTTAATAAAAAATATAATACTATAATATTAATTAATTATTATGTACAATATATAATCACATGTTATCGATTAAATGTTTATTTTAGTCATAAATAAATCATTAAATACTAATTAAGTCATTAAATATAACATATTTTCTATTTTTAATTAATTTTTTTTCGGGTTAAGGGTTAGCGGGTTCAACCCGAACCCAAAGCGGGTTTCAATGACCCAAACCGAACCCGACCCGAAAATCATTTTAGGTCAAAAATCTCAACCCGAACCCGGCTTTTTACGGGTCGGTTTCGGGTCGGGTTTCGGGTTCGGGTCAAGATTGACATCCCTACCTGACCCGCCCTCCGCGCCCCTGGTTCTATGATACCAGGAATGAATGCCAGAGAGATGACATGCTTTCTCTTACTCGGGAAAACCCGATCTGGCAGTTACTTATTGTGCAAATACGAGAAACACCTCGTTATGCAATAGTCTTTCTAGACTTGAAGGTCCTAATTGGAGGGCAACGTTGAAACAGGCGCTACCAACGGAATCCTACCAATGAGAGAATAATAATTACCGGCAACTCGGGTCGACATGCTACGCAGTCGATATAACCCCGCCATACCAGTAAGAAGAAAAGCACTACGAATGCAATGAGAGGACAAGAGAAGTGACAGAAACACCAGACAACAGTCCAAGGGACTAATAACAGCGGGATAATACCGAGCAAGAGCATAGGGACTACCTAAAAGTCAATTATGCAATGGGTAACTCCGAACTTACACAAAAAAGGGGGTTGCAAAGACCTAACTGCAATAGCTCAGACGACTACGAATGCATATGCAAGTCATGCTCCAAGATAGGACTACGACGTAGTGCGTAAGGAGAGTCAATACTCGATAACCATGATGAAGGTGTGGAAACGAGAGTGGGAACCAAGGCGAAAGCAAAAGAAAAAAAGGGTCCCCTCAGAAAGAGGAATACCCTGATAAGTAACTATACTAACAAAAGCAGTCAGGAAAGCTGTCCAGATAATCATTAACCAAAGACCAAAAAAGGGCAAAAAGGGTCCCATGGACTACCACCTACATGGAGTTTAGGAGAATGTACCATCACTGACGTACACAGTTTTGTCGATAGCCCCCATCTTGCATGGCACACTTGCCTTGGCAGTGCTGCCGCAATGAAGCTATACGGGAAGCCCGTGAAGAACCAAATGGTAAAAAACCACGGATATAATACATTTAAACCCGGATTACAATTCCTTAAGACTGAGAGCGGAACATTGGGAGGGCCTGACGGCCTGACCATGACAACTAAATCAATACACCAATCAGCAGGGAGCTGGACTTGGTCAGGAAACTAAACGACGTGAGTATCAACAACAGAAAACCGACACTACGGGTAAGAACATCAACCCAAAACCAAGTCTAACCTTGAATGGAAGAACCGAAGAGATTACTCAACAATGTGAGAAGACCAGATGTAAGTAATAACCTACAAGGAAGGTATTACGACATACAATGAAGATGGATGACATAACAACTTTCAATAAAAATGGGATGAACTCCCAGAATAATACCATTAACAACACTCGCCATTGAAGATGTTGATAAACCCCAGAAATAGAATCAGAGAAAACAATTTAAGCAATGACCTACCTAGGATCAAAAACGTGCAATCCCGTAAGAGAGAACCTCAAAGGACTACACCATAGAGTTGGTATAGTTGAGCAAAAAATAGACCCATAAACGATGGTTAGTATTGCTTGCCTAACTCATTAACACCCAAGTATGATTAGTCATTAACGGGTGGCGTAGTCAATAAAAGTTGAACAAAGTATTGACATGGCAGCACATGATAGCCAGGGTAAATATCCGACTTTGACACCGGAAGGCAGATGCCTAATGAAAACGAAGCCTTAATTGCTAAAAGATGCAAGTCTATGAGAGCGAAGGTATTGTCACAAACACTGATTAACATCATATTACCTAAGCGAACTTCCACAGCAGGAAGCGAGATACAACAACTTATTGTGAAGCCCAATAGTACATTGACAGAGTTCAAAGAACAAGAGAATTACGTGGATAACCTACAGATGATTAAGAATACAACAGTGAACCGAACACCGGCTCTCACTTGACACTAATCAAGCATTAAGGGCCTACGAGCCAAGGATGTTAAATACATCAGAGCTCGAGGCACAGGAAAGCATAAAAGGCTTATCTAGGCCATGAATGAACTACAACTCGTACATACGAGTGGTTATAAAAACCTATACTAAATTGAGGAGGAATTGCTAGAAAAGTGCACCAATGAGAATAGAGAGGTGATACAATGACGGAGGTGGAGGACGAACCACTCCTTTTAGGGTGGGGATACCTCTCCTTGTTGTGAGGCCTTGAGTGGGAATAAACCCCTCGAAATGGGCTTTCACTTATTTGAGATAGAATACAACCTACAAATAAACCTGAAATTTGAAGCAATTATCTTCGAGCTGAATGATAACAATCTTACAGTATGATGCGACAACCGCCTTACATCAAACCTGGGGAACTCCTAGTGTGTTTACACCAGAAAGGGATTGAAAATAAGACAAGACGTTGAAGTAAACGGCCGAAGAATCACACCATCAATGGGCAATATAAGAAAGCTAAAGCTACTTCGGTAGTGGAGGCCATGAGAATAATATCTGTTAGGTAGATTAAGTTACAGTGCGCAGCAAAGCAACCACTATTTATGAGCCATCAAATATTGACACGAAAGCAATAAGATTTATGAATAAAAACCCGATGTAAGTAAGGTGATGAAATGGGAGACAGATTGTGCAGTAACGCCAGTAGTCTAGACCATGTGATGAAAGGTTTCACAGGAAGCACACTGTCCATTCCGTAAGGAACTGGAAGGGCATTCCTAGTGGATCGACATGAGAAATGAGATAAGAGGCTTTAAGGAAAGGAACCTCAAATTACTAAGGATCGAGTCCGTACTAAATACAGAAGGTATAATGTAGTGATGAACCCAGTAGATGGATATTCCTTGATTAAGTTCAAGAAGAACGACATGTGCGTTATCATGGAATGATGAAAGAGGAGATCGACAACATAATACTTCACAAATTAGCTGTAACTAAGCGTGTGGCGAACACTACGAGTATACTTAAACGAGATGTGGGACGACCGCACTCCAAAGGAGCTTGTGAGCCTGATAGACTAATTTATAAGTTAGTCGGGTAAGTAGCAATGTATCAGTAAGGTACCCCATATATGAAAATGAGTAATGTAAGAAACGCGAGAAGTAGTCGACTTCGTACGACGGTCAGTGACGCAAATCCAGACTAGAGCAGCTAGTTACCGTCAACAATTGAGGAGGAAGCACTCAGTTAAACCAACGAGATTAATAGAGTCAGAGAACTCATTCTAGGAGGAAAATAATTAAAAGTTATGAGTGCGGGGAGCACTGATTACTAAGTACGAACATTTGATATGGCTCAAGATTTTGAGGAAACTGTGAAGAAGCAATAAGCACTGAACAGTAGCTCCAGATAATACAGAAATCTCAGACTAAGGGTCAGTTAAAAAGGAAACAATTCAGATGCTGGAACACGCAATAACAGCATGAACATCAGATCTCCAGAGAACTGGATAGACAAGCTATAACTCACTGAGACCGTGTATAGATAAAAATACCCCGCGTCCACTAAGAGACATTTATTCTTAAATTATAAGGATACAAAGGAGCTGTAAAACATATTGAAGAGGATAAGAAGGGCAAACTAAGCCCCAAGATGATCAGAGTCGCGTAGCAGAAGCTAGTGAACCGTATCTTAAAGGTTTGATATACCTAACAAAAGAGAAAAAGGAATGATGTGTCTCACATCTTCCAGTCGAATAAAATATACGACTTATCTACCAAATACTTTGGAGCCTTAGAGGCTACACTGGAACCCAATTGTAAAAGTGGTATAAACACCAATAAGAATCCTTGATACAGAGACTAAGCCATTACCATGGTTAAGACCGTTTGACCCAATCATAATGTGAGATAGACTACATGGAAGCTAGACTTCTCCGTGACACCTAAATATCTTGAACCTATGTTCAAGGAAGATATAATGTTGATTACGTGGGCGTAATCCATTTTAAGGGGAGTAGAGCGCACAATCTCTTAGCGTATGTTTGACGTATTGAGTACGTAAACTACAGTCTGCATAGCACAATACAATTTGTTTTGATGTTTGATACGTATGTCATATAAACACATGTATTCATTCTTATGTGGTTGTGGTTATTACGCACAATCAGATGTGGAAACCAGATGTATTAGAGGACTACCTCGTTAAACTTCGATGTGAAAATTTAGGTAAAGAGGAGTAGAAACTCCAGGGGAATTAAGATCCCTACGATATATATTGATATGAGACCAAATATGGTAATGTTATGAGGTATGAATCGGTATGAGACCGATGTAGAACCTAGTAGGAATTAAATTCTCTAAGTAATTGCTGAGAGGTGAATTAAGAATGACTTATGGACTGAGTTCCATAATATGGAGATGTATTGATTTATGATTATGAGTAGAAGGACTAAAAGATATAAACTGCTACATGATTAATTATTTGGTTGTTTGAAGTTGACGTGGGAGGTAGAACTTGATCTTGGCCAGATCAAGGAAAACTGAACACAAATTGGGGTGAAAGGATAGCTCAATTATGATGCTAATCACATCAGGGTTGGATGATTCCTGAGACTTCCTAAAGTGGTCATAATTAACCACGTTAAGAATAGATGCAGTAGCATAAAGTGGAATTGGAGTTGACATGTATTTTCTTTACTAAGTCTCGCTCATGGAACCGAGGACGTATGTGCCTTTGTCTTCGGATCGGTGACATGAGGAGAACAAAATGGTTTTGTATCACTCAGCCCATGAAGGCGTGGACGTACGAGCCTTTGTCTTTGGACCGACGACATGGGGGGATACGACAAAAGTATGTGATGTTTTGATCTTCCAAAGGACCGTGGACCAGAGAGCGTAAGAGTCTAGCGCAATCGGTACTTGCGGATAACATTTTCTGTATTACTCGCTCATGAACTCGAGGACATGAAAACCTTTGTCTGCAGACCGGTTACATGAGGAGTATACAACAAACAATATACAAAGAGTATTTCGATTACTAAAACATGCAAAAGACATGTTGTGTGGCAAGTGTGGTAAATATATATATGGTAGACCTTATGAGTCAGAATGCCTATACAGATATTGAGTGATCTATATGATCTTTTAGTGTGAAGTTACATGTGTATTATAAGAGATATAGATACATGGGAACTTTGGGGACAAAGTTCTTTTAAGGGGGGTAGATTGAAATACCCCAAACCTTTATATATTAAGGAACTATCAAATTAGGATATACTAAGGCTAGAACATGCCTTAGAAACATTAGAAGAGAGATTAAACAACAACTTACTCAAAATATGCTCTAAGAACAATTAGAACAAAAGGTGTTTTAAAGAGCACGAATAAATTAGGGAACTACCAATAAGTTCCCAAGAGATTTCAATTATGAAATACCCCTAAGATTAGTAATACGCATTAAGCGGAATTAACGTTTAAACCAAAAACGCACCTTAGAGCACAAAAATTTGCTTTAAGGAAAAATGTGCTTTAAGCATGTATACATGGAACGAAAAGGCTAATGAGCCTAAATTGAAATATCCCAAACCTTAATTACTTTAATTAATCATGAATTAATTAAATAAAAGTAATTAATGAGAGATTAAGGAATTAAATACCCTTAAATAAGTACAAGGGAATAATATAATATTTACTTAAACCCTAAAAGTCGTTAGGAAACATAAACGAAACCTAAAACGACGTTAAGGAGGTATAGGAAAAAGAAATATAAATGAAAATAAAACTAATCGTTTTACCTCGAAAGACTTGTCACAAATATTTTAGAAGTAAGAACGAGGTCTTAGACACCTTATAATATTATTTGGGTAGTTTTAGAGGCAAAAAAAAAATTGGTTAAATGGTCTGCATAAAAGACGTCGCATTTTCGCCTAAAATGGCGAAACACAAACCAATTAGGAATTAAATTATAATTAATCAAATTTACAAATAACAATAATTTTTATTATTTTAAATGTAAATTTGGTATTATAAAATGGTTCGTCTCATCAAACGAGACAACGAGTTGCGAATGGTACAAAAAATGGGTACAAAACGAGTCAAAAACGACACTATAAGTGTAATGTTAAAAAAATATAACAAATGGGCCAACCCGCCCACATGACTGGGCCGGCCCAGTCTTCCCCTTTCACTCACGGTAAGGGGCTACCCAGCCTTCCTTCACATTCTCATTCACTCACGATGATCCAACCCAACTGGCAAGAGAAATATATGCTCGTATTCTCTTCATTCTCTAAACCCACAAAGTTCAATCCTAACTACTGGCAAGGAACATACTCGCCGCCCTTCCCCCTCACTCATTCTCATCTACTCTTCTCCATCAGTTTTCTCGCAACCCTAAACTGGAACGAGGAACATACTGCGCCGCACCTCTATCTGTTTCTCTTCTTCAATCTTCTTCTGAATCATTTTCTCTCGGTCAAAACCATAACCGATGAACTGGAACGAGACATTGATCCCCTCTTCTTCATCCTTTATTCCAAAACGCAACTAGCGAAGAACAAGGAGCTACCGAGTTCGAAGATGGAGACCGCAAAGGGGCGGATTGAGCCAGAAGGAAGCCGAGAGTTAGAGCCACCATGTCTGGGGATTCAAGGTGTAAATCAGTAGTTTTTGTTTTCGTTTCTTGTTTTCTGTCCGGTTTTGACCTAGATTAGAAACCGAAAATTAGGAAGCAAACCCCATTTTTCCCCTCTATGTTTGTCGGCGCCTGGAGCCCGGATTTTCTTGCAAAATTTGAACACTTTCTGGCAAATCTTGGTGCGGTAGTGGACAGTGGTAGTACCTACGAATTTTGTACAAACCTTGAACAAACCCTGTTGTATATGTACTTCGAAAGTGAAGTTTTGTTGTTTTGGTGTTCTGAAATTGCTAGAAGAGGAACCCTGTAACCGAAAATTAGGGTTCCGAATTCATTAGTATTGATTGACGATCAAAATCAAGAATTAAAGTTTTGAAATCGGTTACTAGGGGTTCTGAAAAATTGAATTTGGAGAAAACCGGATTTAGGGTTTGCGGTTAGGATTAGGGTTGGAAATTAGGGTTGGAATTGAGTTAGGGTTTCGACCGAATATATATATATATATATAGATATATATATATATATATATATATAGATATAAAAAAAAATTGAATCTGGAGTAAAACAAAATAAGGCTTTGCTTGGTTCTATAATCAAAAATTTAGGGTTAGATTCGAATTTAGGAAAGATTTAGATTAGAACCGGAATTGGGGTTTATGAGGTAGTGTTGGTTAAAACTGAATTGAGGTTTAGCTTTGGAGAACTCAATTGGGTCAAAGTTGAAAATTAGTCAAAGGTTATATTCTGGTTAAGATTAATGTTCTAGTAAACTAAAGAGTTAATTTGGAAATTAAAGAAAGTATGGGGCGGTGGGGTGAATTGGAGAAAATAAAGAGGTGAAATGTAATTTAAGAAGAATTTAAGTACTTGTGTAAATCTGGGAGTTCATAAATGAATTGGTCTGGACAAAATTGAGATCGGTTCAAACTGTAATTTTACCAAAAACAAGATGATAAAAAAAAAGGGAAATGGTCCGAGAGGTTAATAGTGTTAAATTGAGTTATAAATGGATTGGGTTGTAAATTGAGATTAGTTTTGTGATCTCAAATAATGGGCTTAGAGATAGTTAGTGGGTAAAGGATTCTAGTTGGACTAGGCCCTAGTAAGAAGAAGAAAAATAATCTAGGTATTAATTAGGCTTAAACCAAGTTAAGGGCTAAATGGAAACACCTATATATATGGCTAATTTTAAGTGATTAAGTAGGCTATGGTAAGTTGTAAATGATAGTAATAACTTTAAGTAAGTTGATTAAGTGATAGACTAAAATGGTTAAAGAATTTGTCTCATAAAATTAGTTTTAATTTGTGTAAGTATTAAGGTTAATGTATATATATATATACATGTATGTAATGGGCTAACACTATAAATTAGTCTATATATATATATGTATACGTATATATAATTAGAGGATTAGAACCAAATATGAATTTTAAGATTCATACGGAACTTATGAAGTTATGATTATGTTAGCGTAGGATTAAATCGGTGGGAACCTATTTGTATAAGATATATATATATATATATATTATATATATATATATATATATATATACATATACGTGTGCGTGTGTACATAATAGTAAAACTTGGAGTTTAAGAAATTATATGTATATAGATGTGGAAATACTAATATATATATATATATTAGTTGGGATTAAATTTATGAGCTTGGATAATTAATGGAGGATTGATGTAATGTTATTAATACCAATAACAATTATAAGAACAAGTGTGCCTATGTAGGCACACCGAGGTTAAGTAGATAAGATTCGCATAGCGTGACATATAATTCGAATGAAGTATATATATGTGGATATGAATATATAATCAAAGGATTGAAATTTTGGTTAATGGAATAAGAGATTAGAGTTGTATGACTCATAAGGATTAATATAGGATGCCTAACTTACGAAAACATATGTGTATATAGTTGGAAGTTTAATTAAGAGAATTACATATGGTAACAGAATGTTTAGGAGATAGTTAAGTTATTAACCTGCCTGGCTACTATGTTATAGGATCTAGATAGTCGGAGGTGTTCGACGGGTCAGGCGAGCATCGTTTTAAGAGCTAGCCAATCTCCAGGTGTACGGTACAGTCTTCTTGTGACCTGCTTGCTAACGAAGTGTCCCTCGGCTTGTGTGCTATTTGTTTTTGTGTGCCCACTAAACAAGATAAAGCATGCAACCGGAATATTATGTTTATTGTATTGTTGTGTGATGTTTGAAAACTAACACAACTTACCGTGAGAACTTACTAACTAATGTTTAGTAAAGAATTATGTGAGATTAAGGAACACTCCCAAATATTGTTTTCTTAGTAACCGAAAGAGGTTAACTAACAAACATTAACTTGAGACTTTCTACTAACTGGAACTTGGGGGGAGTGAGGAATCCGGAATGGTACCGGCACATGTGTATAAGGGGAGGTCGGTATCCTTATCAGGTCCCGACTTCCAAATATGACTTGTCCTCGGACTCGTCGCCTAGAGTCGACATATAGACTCGACCTCCTCGTACTTCTTGTTTTAGGAGGGAGGCATACTGAGATGGTGTGGTGGGATCTACCTAAATGCCCAACTAATTCTAACAAATATTGTTTATGTAAACCAATGGAGCTGATAACTCATTGCTTAGGGTTACTGGACCCGACAAGATAAACAATGAAATAAGGAACAATCATTCTAATTAAAGAATGGTTGACTTTATTGAGATAAGAACTGAGATAAGCTTTGAGATAAGATACAACCATTTCTATTTAAAGAATGGATTGTATTCTATAACTGAGATAAGCTACAACCCTTTCTATTTAATGAATGGTTTATATTCTAAGACTGAGATAAGCTACAACCCTTTCTATTTAAAGAATGGTTTGTATTCTAAGACTGAGATAAGCTACAACCCTTTCTATTTAAAGAATGGTTTGTTTTCTAAGACTAAGATAAGGACTAAGATGGAGGTAAGATAAGGTTGGACTGAGATTAAGAGGAAACATAACTTAAGGAGTTAAATAATTGACTCACTAATTAAGGGAACACATTTAAGTCGTTCATTGTGTTTGAACTTTGATTGTTCATATTTGGCTTATTGTTTATTGCACTTTCTATTATGTTGTGCATCTAATCAACCTCCATGCTATCAAAAATTAGTTGTCGTAGCCACGTTAGCTTGGGGGCCATGAGAGGATCGTACCAGCAATTTTGCTGACCCCCTTTAGGGGCTGTTTTTATTTCGTAGGTGAATGACAGAAGGTGACAGTCCTGAGAGTAGGATCGGGTAGAATTTACTTCGGGTTGTCTTCTTTTAGTTGTACGAGTAGTGTATGTACACTCGTTTAGTGAATGGTATGAGATGTTAGTAAGTTGTATAGGATGTAAGGAGATTGAAAGATTGATATATAAATGAATAAGGATTGTAAGTACTAATGTTCGGTATATTCTGTTAGTCAGACCGTGGCAAGGTCCTGGAGTGTATTTAATTCCGCTGCAACGTTTGTATATATGTTATTAAGTTTGCGATAACCACAATTGGATTGAGATGGGGTGTTACAAAAATACCATAAAGAACCAATGAAACAACAATAAAATGGTCATAGGAACCATTACGTATACACACAAAATAAGTATACAAGCCCACAGTAAGTCAGGGATTAAAACTGACGAAAGTCAAGGAGAAACCACTAAATGACTTGGTTTAAATTGGAATGCACAACATGCTATTTCATGAACAAAGTTTCTAAATGATGTAAATATACTAAGGACACATTTAAACTAGCCAAAACAAATTGCATAATCAATGTGAACCCGGAAGCACATAAAATGGTGTTTTAAGGCATTTTCGGCTATGTAACATACCTAACACATGGTATAAGTCCTTAGGTACAACATTAATACATCTAATATTACCTAAATACAATGAGGAATCGGAAAAAAATCAAAGCCAGCAAGGCATACAGCTTCCGATTTTGGAAGGGAAGAAAAAGGTGTTAAAATGTCATTTTGCTTACTTTACACCTATTAAGCCTTCCCATGAGTGCCTTATCACATTGTCCCCTGAATAATTCATCAATCAGACACTCATTCATCCTTCTTAGAGCTCCTGAATACGTGGCTCCTCCTCCATTTGGAGAAACTCCATGAAAAACACCATTTAGCTAGATTAGAACCTTAAAGAACACCGTATCTTGCACAGATCATAAATTTCTCATCTTAAGTCCAAATTTCAAGCTTGATAGCTCGTTGGAATCCTCTTTTGAAGATCTTTACATCCATAGCTCATGGGTGTCCAAACTCTGAGGAAACACCACGAAGAAGTGCCATTGATTCTCGAGGTAAAACATTGCATTCTTGGAAACTCTTTGTTCTTTTATTTTCATCAAGGCCGGGTGCCGAGGGTTACTAACCCTTCTTATTCTTCATCGTATTCTATGATTTTGGAGCCAATTTCTCTAGCAAATTGCTGTCAAAATTTATAAGGAAATCAAGCTTAAATATTAAGCTAAAGATTAATATACAAGGTAAATCCTACAACTACCTATTTCAAGGTTCTAATTGTCTATCTATATAAGATCTAACATGTTCCTCATCTTATTATTTATTGCCGAAATTTTAGTGATTAATATTCAATTTTTAGCTTATTAAAAGTTAATGTTTGTTAAATCTAAGAATTGATTTATACTCTTTATGATATAAGCTTCAATGTAAGCTATCATAATATACAAGAAAAATTCAAACACTATGAATTATATTATGGCTGAAAATTATGGGGATATAATTGAGTTAGAAAAATTATCTAACTTAGTTAAATTAAAAGAATTAGAGTAATATGTAAAATTTAAGAAGTTTTGGTAACATAATGTGATTGCCGAAAATATATGAGGTTAACATGGAATTTTTGAGAGTTTAGGTGATGAGAAAATAATTGTAGAATTAAGTTTACAATTTATAAAGGGATTATAAGAATTATAAGGATTTATAAGGTTTATGGTATATTTAAGGTTAATAAAAGATGGTATTTATATACTATAACATTAGATAATAAAAATCTGGTGGTTTGGAGATGTTAAAAGTGATTTTTGATGTTCAAAAATCTGTAGGTGAATTAATTACAAAAATTAGAAACTAATTGGAGTTAAATTGGTTGATAAATGAAAGTTTAGAAATATTAGGATGAGTTAGAATAAAATTAATACCAAAAGATAAGGTATTAAAATATTTAAGGAATAAAAGGTTAAGTTAAATTAACTTTAGGGGTAAAACTATAAATTCTAAAAGTTAGGGGTTTGACCGTAAAAAACTGGTCAACCCTGGGTATACTTTGGTAATTGACCAAAATTATAAAAAAATTAATTAAGAAAGACTTTGGAAGAAATTAGAAATAAAAATAACAAGTTTAGAACTTATTATGAGTAAAACAGAAATTAAAAGAAAGTTATGGGTAAGGAATGTAAATAACACATTTTTATGTGTTTAAAAGGTTAAGGAAATTAAATAAAGAATTTAGAAACAAGTTGTAAAATAAACAGAGTTAACACGGGGTTAAACGAGACCCGTCTATAACTTGGGGTATATGAGAGGTATACCCGTAATTTAAGAAAAATAGAAGAAATCAATATTAAAGGATTTTTAATGAAAATACAAGTTATATTGGAAAAAGAAATAAATACGTATGATACTCCGTATCATACGGACGTATGCGAAAATTTTTGGTATACATGAATAGTACTCGCATACGTGAATAGTGTCCGTATACATGAATAGGAAATACGTATACATGAACAGTAAGATACGAGACGTATATGTGAATAGAGAAATACGGTGAATAGTAGAATACGAGACCGTATAAATGAATAGTGAAATACTGATGAATAGTGAAAACTACGAAAACCTAATACAATGTCCGTATGAGTCTAAGGTTGCTGACTGTGCAACTAAGTAACTGCTAACGACGTTAGTATGTTAATGAATTAGAACTGAGCTTGAAAACGCTCCTAAATGAACGATCCCGTTTAACGGTAAACTATTATACCCGGGTAAACCTAGAAAGAGGTTTAAGTTGAAAAGAGAACCAAACTAGTTCTAACACACAGGATACTAATACTAGTTCTGGTTACAGATCTGGATAGTCGGAGACGTTCGACGGGTTAGGCGAACGTGGTGTTAAAAGCTAGCCAATCTCCGGTGTATGGTATGGTTTTCTTGTAGCCTGCTTGCTAACAAGGTGTCCCTCGGCTTGAGTGCTAATTGTTTAAATGTTCCGACTAAACAAGATAAAACATGCAACCGGAATATTATGTTGTGTGATTGTGATGCACTAACACAACTTACCATGAGAACTTACTAACAATGTTTAGTAAAGAATTGTGTGAGAATAAGGAACTCTCCCAAATATTATTTTGTTAGTAACCGAAAGTGGTTAACTAACAACATTGACTTTGAGACTTCAACTAACTGGAACTTGGGAGTGAGGAATCCGGGACTGATTCCGGTCATGCATGTTAAGGAAGGAGGTCGGCATCGACATTAGATCCGTCTTCCGTTTGACTTGTCTTATGACTCGTTGCCTAGAGTCGACAAATAGACTCGACCACCACAGATGAACAGTTCGAGGTGGGAGGCAAATTCAGTTGGCGCAGGAGGGTCAAGCGTACACCCCTCATAATTTAAGAAATATTGTTTATTTAAACTAGTGGAGTTGATAATTCACTGGCTAGGGTTAATAACAACCCGACAAAAATAAACAACGAACTAAGGTACAATCAGTTCTAATTAAAGAACGGTTGTCTTATTTGAGATAAGATTGAGATAAGGATTAAGATTGAGGTAAGGTAAGAATGGACTAAGATTAAGAGAAATCATATCTTAAGAAGTTAAATGATTAACTCACTTGTTAAGGGAACGCTTTTAAGTCGTTCATTGTGTGTGAACTATGGTTGTTCATATGTGGCTTGTTGCTTATTGCACTTCTTACTTACGTTGTGTATCTAATGAACTTCATGCTATCGACAATTAGTCGTCGTAGCCCCTTTAGCTTGGGGGCTATAAGAGAATCGTACCAGCAAAGGTGCTGACCCCCTCAGGGGCAACTGTTTATTTTGCAGGTGAATAGCAGATGACGACCGTCTTGAGAGTAGGAACGGGTAGAGTACTTCGGGTTGCTTTTACATTTGTTACACGAGTTATGCATGTACACACGTTTAGTAAACGGATGAGATGTTAGTATGATGTATTAGGATATGAGATACTCGGTATAAGTTGTGGTTTATGGATTGTATTGTATAGATGCTCGAGTAATTATCCGGTTAGTTAGACCGTGACTTGTAAGAGAATAGGCCTAGTTGGTCACGTGGGTGACTAACGGCGGTAACTGTTGAGATAAAACTACACTATAATAAATATAGGTTTATAACAAACTATTAGGCAAGTGTACCTATTCGTAGTAGTAAAACAAGTGTCGTATCCACAAGGAGATTGTTCAATTATCCTAGTTTAGGTAGTTAATAAAAACTGTAAAAAGGGGGTTTAGCCGGAGGCAAGCTTGATTTGTTGTTGAATTAGTACAGAAATAATAAAAACAGTAAAACAGTTGTGAATTAAGTGGATGGAAAATGTGCTAAGGAAGGTGAAATCGCCCTGTTATAACTCAGATGTTAAATATAATCCTAGTTTGCTCTTATTTGTCTGTTAAGAATTTTATCTTGTGGCCTTTCTAAATCATAGATAAGGACAACTCTTAATTAATTCAGTAGACTTTTTACAATCAGAAAAAGTCTAAAATCATTAATTAGCTTTAAGTGAGAATTCTTTTTATAACAGCGATGGATTTTATCTGCTAATCAAGGAGATAATATCTAACGTTTGTCTCTCTTTGTGGTCTATTCTCTAATTTTACAAAATCATTGAAATTAGAGAAACCGTAAATGAGTAAAAATGATCAGTTCTTAAACATTTAATAATAGAGAGAGACAAACAAATATTTATAAGCAAACTCGGTATTATAAATACGCTGAGTTATTTTGGGTTAAACACCCATCCTAAGCACAAATATATGATTACTCATACATTGACAGAAATAAAAACAGAGTAGAGACTGAAATATTCATTATTTAGGAACTGCCTGCGAAGAACGGATCTGCACTCGCCTGCCTCTTTTCTCTCTTTGTAATATACTGCTTCTGTTTGAGTGTTTGAGTACGTACGTGATTATGGTGAAATGGTGAAAATAAATAAAAGATGGGGAATTGTGGTGTTACGGGAGGAATTAAATGGAAGAGAATGGAGTGTGGAGCTGTTTGTGATCTCTTCAGCCTCTGGTCGTACGTCGTCTATTTTGCAGTAATGGTGTTGGGTTTATATAGAGGATTGGAGGAGCAGATCCGTACGTAAGAATTGATTGAAGACTGAGTACTTCATTTAATGCAGGGGACAGAGCCAACGAGTGGAGTGATTTAAGGTAGGCGGTGCGGCGGAGTAGATGGATAACGGAATCAATTTGCAGAACGCGTCGCGAAGAAGAAGACTGCGCGACTGATTTTTGCGCCTGTTTGTCTTGTCCGCCTGTTAAGAGGCGGTAGCCTCTGTGTTGTCCGCCTGTTAAGAGGCGGTAGCCTCTGTGTTGTCCGCCTGACAACCAGGCGGTTGCCTTCATTTGTTGGTCCGGGTCTTGGGACTGGGGTTAGGTCCCGGACCATGTCTCTTCTAACGCCCGAGAGTTCCATTTCACTTGTTGGTCCGGGACTTAGGATGGTGATAAAGTCCCGGACCATATATTTGTTTCAGCCGTTGGTTTCTCAATTGTTGTGGTCCGGGACTTAAGTCTTGGAACAAGTCCCGGACCATGTGTTGAAATCAGACGATAGTTTCTTCATATGTTGTCCTAGCTTTGAAGGTTTTAACCAAGCTAGGACATGACTTCAAAACCCTCTAAAATCTTCGTTCTGACTCCGTTTTCTGAGCCGTCTGCGGCTATGCGTTTGTTTCTTCATGTTCTTTGCTTCTAGCTTGGCTTTTTCTCATGTTTAACCGATAAATCTGTAAGACAACCAATAAAACATTAACTAGAGAAAAGCTAAGATAAGTGGAGAAATGAGCAAGAAAAGTGCTAATAATATATATGAAATACACCTATAAAACATGCTCATTTGGATACTTATCACACCCCCACACTTACCTTTTGCTTGTCCTCAAGCAAAACCATGTACCCATATAAGTAGGGAATGCTCAATATTAATAAATACTATTATGAAGGGTAGGATAAAGAAGTCAATAGTACATGATCTTAAACTTTTAAGAGGAGTGTGATCCATCACCTACTGGTGGCATAGGTGTACTCAGGGCAAAAATAAAAATTAGAGTTTCGGGGTATGATCCGGAGTACTTCAATGCTTCTTAGTTTAAGGTGACTTTGAGAACTTTTACCATGGCCAACTTCTCTCGAGAATGGGCATTGAGGAGAAAACAAAAGGAAAAATAGAATTAAGCATTTGTTTCACTTTTGCATAAGAGATGAGAAGATAATATTAGAGGTGATCATAATGTGTCCGGCCCGGCAGCCCGGTCCGACCCGGCCCGTAAAAAAGCCCGACTGGCCCGAGCCCGATTGGGCTCCCGGGCGGGCCTGAACATAAAACTAGGCCCGAATAAAAAACCGGGCCGGGCCGCGGCACATTTTTTGAGCCCGTGGGCAAGCCCGGCCCGGCCCGATTTTATATTTTTTATTATTATTTTTAAAAATTTAATATATACATATTTAATTTATTTAATTTTATATAATATACAAAAAATATATAATTTATAAATTTTATTTAAGTAATATATATATAATATATGAATCTATATTAAAATATATTAATTAAAATTTTTTTATTAATTTATATAAAAAAATTAAAAAACCGGGCCGGGCGGGCCGGGCTTCGGCAAAACTTGGAAAAAACCGGGCCTAGCCCGGCCCGGCCCGAGCATGTAAAAAACCGGGCTTTTTTTTAAAATAGGCCCGACGGGCCTAAAATTTTCCTTCGGCCCGGCCCGAACCCGGCCCGCCCGCCCGAATGATCAGCTCTAGATAATATGTAGGCATTAAGCCTTTGTTTTAAGAACACTCAACTCTCTTTGTTGGTTACCAATGGTGTCTCGCAAGTCCCTTATTTTATTATTTTTTGACAGAGAAGCACCCCTTAGCAATCCCTAAGAAAGAAGACAGAAAGAACCCCTGAGTAATAAAAATCCAACCATTTCAGATCATTTGGTCACACCGCATAAAAATGCTCCTCAAAAGTAATCAAAATTTTAAAATTTTTGTACATTTGTACCATTTATCCCACAATTCATAACAATATTTATTCTAAAGAGAACAACCCACATAAAAAGGGTCCACGATATTGAATTTGAACAAACGCAAGATAAGCAGAGAGATTAAGCATTTAGCATAAAATGTCACCGAAAAGGGCACACTCCCCCACACTTAATTGAACAATGTCCTCATTGTTCACCAGAAAAACAAGGGAAAGTTCAGAAGGCCTTTTCGGTAAGTAGATAAAATAGAGAGAACACGAAGCTCACGTATAATCATTTAAGCACATAAATTCTCCTCTGCAGATTTTATTAAATAAAAGCATAATTAAAGAAACTGGTACTCCCCTGAGATTATTTTTGCTAGCGTTAGGAGTTCCCCCACACTTGAGCTTCAGCCTCAAGTAGCGTAGCTTGGTTGCGGTGTAGACATGAAATTGCACCTGCATAAGACACTAGAAGCAACCATAATAAACGGGGTTAAAGTTAGCAAAAAAAATTAAGGAGAACCTGAAAATTAAAACAGCATAAAAGCATATAAAGATAAGTTCGTCCGGGTTGCCTCCCGGAAAGCTGCCCTTCTTTAACGTCTTTGGCTAGACGCTTTGAAGCGTACTCAAATCTGAGTATCATGTAGGTTTATTGTACGAGCATCAACTGTCTCGAGATTACCACCCTGGTAATGCTTTAGTCTAGATCCATTGACCATGAAAGTTGTTTTTTAGAATCCACCAACTCAACGGATCCATATGGGGTGACCTTGGAGACAGTAAATGGTCCAGCCCAATAGGATTTGAGTTTACCAGGAAACAACTTCAACCTGGAGTTGTACAACAGAACCAAATCTCCCTCATGGAACTCCCGTTTAAGGATCATCTTGTCATGCCACTTCTTGGCTTTCTCTTTGTAGATTCGGTTATTTTCATAGGCATCCTCTCGAAATTCTTCTAATTCAGTGAGCTGGAATTTCCTTTTGTCACCTGCTCTCAGTAGATCAAAGTTGAGGGCTTTCACGGCCCAGAATGATTTGTGCACGAGTTCGACGGTAAATGACAAGCTTTGCCGAAGACTAGTCGATATGGGGACATGCCGATGGGCGTCTTGTAAGCTGTTCTATACGCCCAGAGTGCATCATCCAGCTTCAGGGACCAATCTTTTCGTGAAGAATTAACCGTCTTTTGTAGGATCCACTTCAATTCTCGGTTAGAGACTTCAGCCTGGCCATTGTTTGAGGGTGATAAGGCAAGGCTACCTTATGTCTCACTCCATATTTGGTCATCAAGGCTGTGAACTGCTTATTGCAGAAGTGGGATCCTTGGTCACTGATTATAGCACGTGGGACTCCAAATGTGTAAATATGTTCCTCTTCAAGAACCTGAGTACTACCTTTGCATCATTTGTGGGAGAGGCGATAGCTTCCACCCACTTAGTGACATAGTCGACTGCCACCAAGATGAAAAGGTTTGAACAAGACGAAGGAAAGGGACCCATGAAGTCAATGCCCCACACGTCGAAAGGTTCACCTCGAGTATGATGTTGAGAGGCATTTCGTGTTTCTGGAGGTGTTCCCAAGTCTTTGGCATTCATCGCAGGAGGCTACAAAGGAATGACAGTCTTTATGTAAGGTTTTCCAAAAGAAACCTGATTGAAGTACCTTAGCCGCTGTTCGAGCTGGCCCATGATGTCCTCCTGCTTCAAGAGAGTGACAATGCGGAGAATGTTCTGGATTTCATTGGGGCACACATCTTCTTACCATCCCGTCTGCACAAACCTTGAAAAGGAGAGGATCCTCCCAGTAATAATGTTTGACATCGGAAAAGAACTTTTCTTCTGTTGGTAGGTTAACCCATGTGGTATTACTCCTCGTGCCAGGTAGTTGGCCATGTCAGCGTACCATGGTTCACCGGTGTCACCAATCATAAAGACGCACTCATCTGGGAAGAATTCATTGATGGAAGTGCCATCACTTGGTGCCTCTATGCGAGATAGGTGGTCTGCTACTACATTCTGCACTCCTGGCTTGTCTCTGATTTCAATCTCAAATTCTGTAGTAGGAGTATCCACCGGAGGAGTCGGGGTTTGGCATCTTCTTTGGCAAATAGATACCTCAGAGAGAGTGATCGGTGTGAATTATGACTTTGCTTCCCAAGAGATATGATCGGAATTTATCCAGAGCAAAGACTACTGCTAGAAGTTCCTTCTCAGTAGTTGAATAATTCTTCTGAGCGTCGTTGAGGGTTCTACTTGCATAGTAGATGGTTCTCAAGATCTTCTCCTTCTTTTGACATAAAGCGGCACCCACTGCAAGTCGCTGGCGTCGCACATAATTTCAAATGGAAGGCTCCAGTCTGGTGATATCACAATGGGCGGAGATGAGGCATTCTTTCAGTGTGTTGAAGGCTTGTAGGCATTTGTCAGAAGTCGAACTTGACGTCTTTAGCTAGGAGATCACATAGAGGTTTTGAAATTTTGGAGAAATCCTTGATAAACCTTCTATAGAACCCAGCATGGCCAAGGAAACTCTGATGTCTTTTACCGTCGATGGTGGTGGTAATTTTTCAATAACTTCGACCTTGGCTTGTCAACTTCAATGCCTTTTGAAGATATTTTATGCCCAAGAACTATTCCTTCTTTAACCATGAAATGGCATTTTTCCCAGTTAAGCACAAGGTTAGTTTCTTCACATCGGGCGAGGATAGCATCCAGATTATTAGACAGGATTCGAAGGAAAGTGGGACCAAAGACAGAGAAGTCGTCCATGAAGACTTCGATGCTTTCTCAAGATAGTCGCTGAAGATTGCCATCATGCATCTTTGGAATGTTGCTGGGGCATTGCATAGACCAAAAGGCATCCGATTATATGCAAATGTCCCGTACGGGCATGTGAATGTGGTTTTGTCTTGGTCTTCAGAGGCAATGGGTATTTGAAAGTATCCTGAAAACCATCCAGGAAGCAGTAGTAATCTTGCCCGGCCAATCTTTCAGCATCTGATGAAGGTAGAGGAAGTGGTCCTTCCGCGTTGCACTGTTCAGTTTCCTGTAATCGATGCAGACTCTCCATCCCGTCGTGGTTCTCTGAGGAATTAGATCACCTTTGTCGTTGGGGACCACAGTGAGACCTCCTTTTTTCGGGACCACTTGAACGGGGCTCACCCATTTGCTGTCGGAGATGGAGTAGATTATCCCGGCGTCGAGAAGTTTGAGCACTTCTTTCTTTACTACGTCTTTCATGTTGGGATTCAGCCTTCTCTGTGGTTGGACTAAAGGCTTGTAGGTATCTTCCATGTATATGTGATGTGGCAGAAATGGGGGTTGATACCTTTGATGTCCGAAATGGACCAGCCTATTGCCTTCTTGTGGCTCTGAAGGATCTTCACAAGCTGTTCTTCCTGTGTACTTGTTAGGGATGAAGAAATAATAACAGGCAAAGTACAAAAATCAGAAAGGTAAACATACTTCAGATGTGATGGCAATTGTTTCATTTCTACGAGAGGGGGTTGTTCAATGGATGGTGGTAACTTCTGAGTAGATAGCTCTAATGGTTCTGGTGGTGGGTAGCGTGGTTTGTATGATTTTATTTATCCAGAGCTGCTACCATTTCGATTGTGTCAGGGTACACTAGTCGGTTATCACAGATTTCAGAAAGCATTTTCAAGAGCGTCATTACAATAATAGCAGATGAATTATCCTGCACAATAGAGTCGACAATATCTATGGAAAAAGTGTCTTCTAAATGAGCGGGTTTCTTTATAACCTTGGACATGTCGTATTCTAAAGTTTCGTTATGCAGCCTTAAAATGATTTTTCCTTTTTCAACATCGATTAGTGCTCTAGCAGTTCTCATGAAAGGTCGTCCTAAGATTAAGGGCACCCTAGTGTCTTCTTCCATGTCAATTACAATAAAGTCAGCGGGGAACACAAAAGTTCCTACAGTAACAATCAAATCTTCTATTATTCCTTTTGGGAATACTAAAGATCTATCTGCTAATTGTAATTGAATAGAAGTAGGCATGCATTTACCAATCTTAAGTTTGTTGAAAGTTGAGAGTGGCATTAAATTGATACTAGCTCCTAGATCACATAACCCACTACCACAATCAACATTATCAATTGAACATGGAATAATTGGCAAACCTGGGTCTCCAAGTTTTGGAGGGAGACTCTTGAGAAGTACTGCTGACACTTCCTGTGTAAGGTGTACAGTTTCCACTTCCTGCAACGATCTTTTGTTGGTGATGATATCCTTCATGAACTTTGCGTATATGGCATTTGTTTTAAAGCATCGGCAAAAGGAATATTGATCGTCAGTTTCTTGAAGTGAGATAGAAACTTTCCAAACTGTTCATCTAAATTTTTCTTTCTTATTCTGTTTGGAAAAGGAAGTGGGGGAAGAATTTTAGTGAGAGAGGAAGGAGTAGATTCAGGAGACTCCTTCTCCTCGGAAATAATTTTTGTAGGAAGAGGGGCTTCTTCAGCATCTTCTGTTCTTCTGCTGGAATTTCTTGAGGTTCATGAGCTTGCTGCTCTTGATTATCAGTATCATCTCGGGGAAGAGATGAGTTGAGCGGCCTACCACTTCTCAACGTCACTGCCTTGGCCTGTTCCCTTGGATTTGGATTTGGCTGACTAGGGAAGGCACCAGGTGGCCTTTGTGCAAGCTGTTGGCTGATTTGTTCCAACTGTTGGTTGGTTTGTTGTATCTGGGCTTCAACCCTTCTGTTAGTGGCTTCTTGATCCACGAGTCTGGTATGAGTCGTAGTCATGAATCCTTTCATTAAGTTCCTGAATTCCTCATTTGGATCAGAAGAATTTGACGATGGTTGTTGTTGTTGCTGGAAACCTGGAGGGGCACCTTGTGCTCGATAACCTATATTAGAATTTGGTTGGGGTCTGTTCCCCTGATAGGTGTTTGAATTGTTGTTCTGCCCTCCTTGGTTTTGATCATTATTCTTCCATGAGAAATTCGGGTGATTTCTCCATGGATAGTTGTTGTTGAAGTTGTTGTTGTAGGAATTACCGGGACGGTTTCCTATGAAGTTTGTCCTCGTACTGTCCTTTGCCTTCGCACTGAGGGGTTTCATGAGGACCGGCGCATATGGCACATCCTTCTGTAGGTGGAACTGACGAACTTGTAGGTGGGGAAGCTATTGTTTTTACAATTTCGTTTTGTGATGTCGTTAGCTTTTCCACCATCTTTGCAAGGGACGAGATCTGAGCCGATAAATGATCTGTAGGCTCAACGTGGAGTAGGCCGCTGCTCGTGGCGTTCTTCCTTTGGATCTCGTCCACTGTCTCGTATTGCTCGTCATAGTTTCTAGAAGGTCCATTCCTTCTTTAGGAGATTTCATCATGAAACTTCCTCCTGCAGAGGAATTGACGAGTAGTCGGTTCCCATCATCCAGACCGTTGAAGAATGACAGGCAGAGGGATTGATCGTCAAGACCATGGTGAGAACACTTCATAGCATCTTTAAATCTGTCCCATGCGTCGTACAACGTTTCTCCCGGCTCCTGACAGAAAGTATTGATTTCACCGATCAATTGCCTCGTTCTACTGGTTGGGTAGTATTTGGCAAGGAATTTTTGGGCCATTTGCAGCCATGTGGTGATTGATCGGGAGGGAAGACTTCGGTACCACCTGTTTGCTGAATCCGACAACGAGTGAGGAAAAAGTTGTAGACGGATTCTTTCTTTGACGTTGCCGGTCTGACCAAAGGAATTGCAGAAGTCTAGGAAGAGACTCAGATGATTTGGGGCTTCATCTGGGTTCGCTCCACTAAACTTGCCTAGATCCCGGACGGCGGTGATGTAGTGTGTTTTGAAAACCCATCGTCCGGCTTCTTCTGGTGTTAGTTCGGGGAGAACTATAGCTGATGCTCTTCCTTCGGTATTCGGTTGGTGGTAGTCAGAGAGAGCACGGTGTTCTGGTTGATTTGCATGGTCAATTTCATTTATAACTTCGTTATTGGCCATGGCTTGGTTTCTCAGGTTTCTTGTGCTTGTAATAAAGTCGCTCGGGTTCGGGCTCGGACTGATTGGTGGAGAGCCTCGGGTTCGAGTATTTGGCATGCACAGAAGATAACTTGTGGTTCGTCAGAAACTGCAAAATTAGTTAGTAAATAGAATAAGAAAGGCAGAGATATTGGTTAGTCTGATAAACAACACAGATATATATTTTTTTTTTTAACAAGAGTAATATGACAGAAAATAAGATGACAAGGGAAATTAAATGACAGAAATTATAAGTTAGTATACTGGGGAAATGAAAGTTAAGGACAATGGAAATGAAATGTTAAGGACAATGGAAATGAAAGTTAAGGACAATGGAAATGAAATGTTAAGGACAATGGAACGAAATGACAGGAAATTTTAAGTTAGTAGTTAGGGACAATGGAAAGAAAGGACAATGGAACGAAATGACAATGGAACGAAATGACAATAATATTAAGATGTTAGGAGTTAGTTGTCCAAAGTCCGAAGTCAAATGTCCAAGTCAGGTAAAGTCCGATGTCCAATTCAGATGTCCGAGGTTAACAATTTAACAGTATTAACAGATTATTTTAATATAGCGAGTGAACTACCGGAAACTAGGGAAATTGATGGAATCAATCTCCCCAGCAACGGCGCCAAAAACTTGTTGAGATAAAACTACACTATAATAATATAGTTTATAACAAACTATAGGCAAGTGTACCTATTCGTAGTAGTAAAACAAGTGTCGTATCCACAAGGAGATTGTTCAATTATCCTAGTTTAGGTAGTTAATAAAAACTGTAAAGAGGGGGTTTTGAAATACCCCAAACCTTGGTATGTTGTGTAAATGTTAAGCTATGGTATTTAAAGGCTAAAAAGTGCCTTAGAAACATAAATGGAACATTTAAACCATGGTAAAACACAATAAAACACTAAGACATGGTTTGAGCAAAAACATGCTCTAAGCTTGGAGTGAACTTGGTTAGGGCCCAAAGAGCCTACCAAGACTTTATAATGTTTAATTATGACTTTATAAGGCTAATTAAGTCCTTAGGAAACTTTGGTAGACAATGAAACCAAACAAAACACAAATAAATACCTTAAGGTCAATAAGAGCAAAAATGTGCTCTAAGCTTGGGATAAATGTGTATAAGGCCTAATGGTCATACCTATGCCTTAATTATACGTTAATGAACATATTAAATCAATTACCAAAGAAAACCAAGCTTGAAAACAAGTTAAAACACAAAATGTGCTTTAAGAAGTCTTAAAGCACGTTTTTGAAAAATTGTCTTGTAAATGATTTTTGAATGGCTAAATGTCCATCATTGCTCTTTAATTAACATGTGTACTATATAGTATCACATTTGGGTGGCTATATCAATGGGAAATCAAAAATTTCACTTCTATGTGCCTTGTTATTGGTGAATAGTGATTTTTATAACTAGTTTGTAACATCTAATGTTATAAGTGAGACAATTGACTAATTAAGTCTAAAATACCCCCTTGCTACTATTTGGGGCCGGTTTTCCTTAGTGACTCACCACACCTACACAAACAAATGAGTTAACTAAATGATAAAGCAAAAGTTACTATTCACTTTAGTACAAATATCTTCTAAAAGCAAAAGCAAACTTCATTCTCTCATTTCCCTCCTCATTCACACGTATCCAACCTCCTCCAACCTCTCTTCTTCATTCTCTTCTACGGTTTGCAATAGTACCACACCAAACTCCATCTTTGATCTCTTGTATCTTCTAGCTCCATGATCCAAATTCAATTTCAAGACCACCATTCTCTTAGTTAAGTCAAGCTCTACAATCTTGTCTTTTCAAAACTTCAAAACCACCATTTCGGTGCCAAGGAGAACTTCCATGGAAGGAGCTTGAGCTAATATTTTTATGCCTTGTTGATCACCTTTGCTTCAAGGTAAGGAAACTCAAAGAAAATCCATGTTTCCTCCATGTTTTCATGTTGTCCGAAAATTCACCTCACAATGGTGTATTTATCTTGCTTGTTTTAGCTTCATTTGAATCTTCCAAGGGCAAGGAGGAGTCCTCTCTTGATACTCATTCAAGCTCTCTTTCCATTCAAAGGTAAAACAATTACCTTGATGTGTTAAAACAATATATGTAACTAGGGTTTACAATGAGATGAAGCTTAAAGCTTATATACTCATTACAATGTTGGTATATTGTTTAGTTGTTGACAAGGAAGGAAATGCCTTACCGGTTTACAAGAAAACAAGAAAGAAATTTGTGAGGAAAAGAGGTAAACAAGCTATCTCAATGTGGTTTAATGCCTTAGGAGAAATAGGCTTATAATGCTTGTTAAAACTACCTAAAGAGCAAATGGTAAATGAGCTAGTAAAATGCTCTCAAGGAGTTTATTAAAGGAATATGTATTGTTGGGTGTATTTGCAGGTCAAAGGCATTATTATGTGGGAAATTCAGTGTTTAAGGTTTATGCAATTTAAGGGCCTAAGAGCCATGCATTTAAGGGCCTAAGTGCCAAGCAATTTAAGTTATGCACTATATTGTGGTGTAGTGCTTAATGTGTGAAGTTTGTGTATAAAATGTGTTTGATGGATTTTAGGTGTTCTTGGATGAAATAAGGTAGAAACCTAAGTGTTTGGATGTGGGTATATACTAGAGAAGCTATGGCCAAATTTGGGAAATGTGTAAGAAGTTCTAAGTGTGGTAAGTGAGTTTTGGTGAACTAGGAAGGATTAAAGGTGAATGAATGTTTTACTTGAGAAGAAAACATGTATTAAGGTGATTTAGAGTGATGCAAGGATTTAGGTGTTGTCTTGGAAGTTCTAGGAATTCAATGGGTGTTTTGTGAATGTATTAAAGTCTTGGAGAAGTTGTTTAAGGTTTAGGTAAGGTTGGTGTTCAAGGAATAAGTGATGTTTAGGTATGATGTGAAAAAGGAGATTTAGTTATTAAGAAAAGAAGTCGAGAGGAAATGATAAGGTGTAGAGGAAACACCTTGGTATTGTGGTCATTATAGGTGAAATGCCACCTAGAAATCATAAGGAGAAAACATTGTAAGTGTTAGAAATTTTGTGGAGATATAAGTAAAGGTTTAAGGAATTAGGAAACATAGTTTTGTGAGTGCTTAAGAATATCTTAAGGGTGTGTTTGAAGTGCCAAATGATGTTAGAACACATTAAGAGGCCTTAGGAGAAGTTTGGTGAAGATTTGGCAAAGTTTGGGTAAGTTTAGAAGGCGACCGACCCAGGGGTCCGACCCAGTTTTGGGTCGGTCGAGCCTCTGTTAGATGTTAGGAAGGTATTCGGTAATGGTCCGACCCAAAAGGGTGGGTCGGACATGGGTCGGTCGGTCAAGTTTCAAAGGAAGAAAATGTTCGCACATGGTCCGACCCAGTCGAGTGAGTCGGACGTGGGTCGGACGGGCATGTTTATAAGGAAGTAAAACGGCTCTGTAATGGACCGACCCAGCTGTGGGTCGGACGGTGGGTCGGTCGGACCAAAAACATGGTTTAAGGTTATGAAATCATATGTGATGATGGGGATTGGTAGGTAATGATGTTATAAGGATGTTAAGGACATGTTAGGTGAGTTTTAATGACAATAAAGTGGGCTAAAGGTTGCATTAAGATGCGAGAGTAAAACGTGTTAAAAATGTAAAGTTATTTAACCAAGTTAACGGGGAAAGTTATAAGCATTAGACTTTAAAACAAACATGTTACCCCAATGTTAATAAAAGAACATGTCATGTCAACAGTTGTTCGAGAATTGCTCGAGGAACATAAGTGGACATGGTAAAGTGGACTCCGGTGACAGGTATGGTTTTCTTGCAACCTGTGTCCTACCGGATTACACCGGCTTGTATGCCAATATGTTTTTCTGAGTGTTTGCCACCTTGTAAGATAAAACATGTAATGAGTTTATAGTAATTCATTTATGTGGCGAATATGATTCCGATACCGTTTAACCTCGAATGTGTGTGTTAAACTTAACTAACCGACTCTAGGATCATACAAGAGATCGGCAATCGGATTTAACGACCCATACCATGGGATCGTTCTAACCACGGCTATGCGTGAGTTGGTTGTATATTGTTGCTATGTGCAAGTGTGTGAACCTCCTTTGGGTGATTAACTCGGTTATGATACCGTATGGTTGTGGGTGTGATAGGCTCCAATGAGAGCCCTAACTATTAACTTATGAGCATATGCATGTACTAAGGGGGGGGAGAGGAGTCCGGTCTGTTCCGGCCACGCGTGTGAGGATGGGGGTCGTGCCATTATAGGTTCGACCCTCTGTGTATGTTATGGTTGTTTTCCCATTGGGTTTCCAACCTTCCCTTTTAGCTTAACCAAAGCTATATTACTGACTCACGTCGGGCCACGGGGGCATACTAATGGTTATGTTATTTCGGTGTGCTTGGGATTACTATATCCGACACACCTTGGGTATAAGTTAACCGTTCTATATAACCGGACGGTAACGAGGATGGTAACGAGCTTAAGATGGGATTGGCAAAAATCCCTAGGCTCACATGGTATACTAACTATGGTGGAAGGTTCCTTGTGAGAGCCGATTTTTATGGTGTTATGTAATGTTATGGCGCTATGCAATTCCCTTGCTATGCTATGGTGTATTCATATATTGGATGTTTTAAATGGATGCGATGTCATCATATGTACGTTGAAACAAGAAAGGTGTTGTTATGTTTTATTATGTGAGAAATGAGATATGTTGTATGATATGGAATGTGTGGATCATGGAAATGAATCCCAGCTTGTGACAAGAGGCGTTTAAGGATAACCCGATTAATGGGTACATGTCGTCTGTTAAGGAAGTAGCTCCGTTTTGGAGGAGAGCCACTCTAGGGTTAAAGGAATCATTGGATGGTTGGTTAAGTGTGGATGTGTTGGTTATTGGTTGAGCCCATTGAGGCGAAATATTATGTGTGATATGTTAATGGTTTGTATGCATGATTTAAATATAATCAACTGCATGCTAAGACGACAATTAGTCGTGCGTGGCCCGGTAGCATGTGGGCTGCGGGATTACCATACCAGCAAAGGTGCTGAGCCCCTTGGGGGCCACCCTTTCTTCTTTTCCTATTTCAGGTACGAAGTGCTGGAAGCCGTTCGAGAGTAGGACGGGTAGTAGTCGTACATGGGTAATCATTTAAGTATATTTATACAGAAGGTGTAGTAAGACCGATATTGTTGTCGGCACCAGTTTATAATACTCGGTACAGTGGGAACGTATGTATATAACAAATGTTGAAGATGGAATGAGGATTGTATTGTGTAGTTGCTCGGGAATCTAGTCCATCAGACCGATACAAATGTACATGTATTAGCCTTGTTAGCCACGTGGGTGGTTAACGGCGTGTAACACCATTGGAGTAATTAATGTGATGAGTTGAGTTTCCGCTGCAGATTGTTATTATGTATTTGTTGTTGGATGGGGTGTTACAAAAAGTGGTATCAGAGCGAAGTATCGCTCTGATGACTGAATTACCGAGCTTAGGGAATACCGAGTTAGGATTTAAGTACTTTGGGTTAAGGGTTGAGTGATAGCGTGAGAGATACGCTAGTTAGGAACTACCAGTGGCTACTGGAAACCTACAATATCCTTCCCACCCTCCACAATCCCTGTATATAACTTGGGGAAACAACGCCAGGGAGATGGAAGTCCTCTCTTACTCGGGGATACCCGATCTGGCTGTTATTAAATACCCTTAGGGTACGGAGAACCTGTCATACGGTTGATCCCGAAAACTGGGAATCCCGGAGACGGTCTCCATCTGAATAAGGTTAACCGCATTCCATAGCAATGAATGAAGGATCTTGTGTATTGGAGAATAGAATTTCCGGCAACCTGGGTCGACATGCAGAGCAGTCGAGAATAACCAGCTTGCAATGCACCTACCGTGCAACAGGCAAGAAATGGATTAATAACACCCGAGACAAGTGTCTACGGAACCACAGTTGATAAATAAAACACCAACGGTATACCAACCGACAAAGGAACTACAACGTAGTGCCCAACAAGAGACAAGTCTCAGTAACCACGACAAGTGCGTGGAATGGGCTATAAAGAGAATTCGACACAAAAAAAAAGGGGGGGGGTCTCCCAGAATGGGAAATACCCTAGTTAATGATTATTATGTGAATACAGTGAGAAGTCACCTAGACAAGTTATTATCAAGACAGTAAGATCAGTGAGGGCCAACAAGGCCACTGATGACAGTGCGGGTAAAAACAATACCACAACCGGTATGTGTTAAACTGATAGCCAGTTAGCATGGCGCACTTGCCATAGCAAGTGCTGCTATAATAGGGCTGTTCGGGAAATTTATAACCACTACGAAGTACTTGGAAAAGTACAATAAAGTTAAATGTGATTGCCATAACAGTGGAAGGGCCTGTTAGCCTAACCTCTGTAATTGTAAGTACACCAGTCAGCAAGAAGCTAGACTTGGTTAAGGTAAGAAGATGTTGTGAAACCATGAAGATTTTTCTTTCAACCCAGATTTATTCAAACCCTTTTCTTTCAAAACCAGATTTTCTTTCAAACCAACACTTCTTTCCAACCTTCTTTTAAACCAAACCAGTGAAACCAGGGGCAATTGACAAGATACAACAGTGGACAAACTTTCCCTCGATTAAGTTCGAGAAGCAAGGAATGAATATTGTCACGGGACAATATAAGGGAGTTGACAACAGAATACTTCACCCAGGCGTGTGACGGACACTACAAGTGTACCAACTGTGTTGTGGGACGACCGCACTCCGATAGGAGCATGTGGGCCTGACAGACCTACTTATAGGTTAGTTGGGTAAGTAGCAATGTATCAGTATGATACCCCATATATGTATACGAGTAGAGTCCGAAACACGGGAAGTAGTCGACTCCGTCTACGGTCAGCAGTATAAATCAAACGAAAGCTAGAGATTACAAGGACTAGTTGAAGTTAAGGAACCCAGTTAAGTTAACGAGATTAAAAGGATTGGCGAATTCCTTTTAAGGAAACGTTTAAGAGTCAGGAGGTGCGAAGTGCACTAACTGAATGTAAAGACAGCTTATATGACTTAAGGATCCCCAGGGATAAACGTGGAAGCTGGAATGGTGACCCAGCCTAGTGTGGACACAGTAAAGTGCAATGGATGGGATGGAATTCCCAGAATGAGTACCTACATTATCGGGAAAGGTTAATCTTCACAGAAGAAGATAATAACCAGTGAAGAACGCCAAAAGGCGTGGCTAACGGAACCTACCCATAGATGCAAGCCAAATGTAGTGGCATACCTTAACTACACCAGGAGCAATCCTTGAGGGGTATTTGGATTAAACATTGTTAGATGAAGCAATATAATTGAAAAACAAGGGTTGAAACTAACACCCAGTTTAGACATAAGTTGTCAGGAGACGGACTGACAAACCTAAGGGGCATCCCATGAAAGGAAACGGAATACAACGACCTTGTCATGGAACCCATTGCAACCTCCAAACACGTAATATTGTACAGAGAAGTACATGTGTGTGGACAGCCTACAATGAGCCCAACTCAAGGCAAATAAGGCTTATAAGCCATAAGCAGGACATGCTATATAAATTCGATTGATGGTAGAAGTTTATGTTGTGTAAGTGAATAAAGTGGAGAACGAACCACTGCATTAAGAGTGGGGATACCTCTCGAAATTGTGACACCGCAGGAGCGGTAGTTATATGAACCGAATTCAAGGAATATGTTAAGGAGGGACGATGTTATTATTGAAAGAGAGCAGTTAGCTTAGTAGTGTGTGAGTATAAAGTGAAACACCGAGCTGAATAATGCCGGCTTGTGACCCGAATGATCGACGCTCAAGGAGCATTCAGTAGTCATCCAAATGAGTGATGAACCATAATGTGAATAATACAAGTATATGTGTGGAAGTTAATGTGACAATAAATATTATGTAAGCTGATATTATACAAGGAGTAAGGGTACGGTGCGCAATAAGCAACCGTTGTATGAGTATTGTTAGATGATAAAATGGTGAGTGAGCAGAGTTATGAGTTAACCCCAGTGAAGATGCGACAGTAAGTGATAGCAAGCGAACCGAGCAGTAAGCCGGAAGCAAGGGTTATGTGATAAGGATTTCAGTGAAACACGGTGAAATTCCTAATTACTATCGCATGCGAGATTTACTGTCAGGAGTTTACGCCTCTGCACTCTGTATGACTGAGTGTTTTGGTATTGCACTTGTGCAGTAATGATCAAGTGGGATAGCTAGGAATCCGAAGCATGGTAATGGTGGAGGAATAATGTTATAATGGCGGTTGCATAGGAAATGCAAGGCCGCACCAATAAAAGAGTACTTGTATAAAACCAAATGTGGAGACATGATTAACAGCAAGTGACTACAGTAGCACTAACTGCCAAATATCGGTATGGAATATACCCCAAATATTGTAAATAGCTGAGAGAGCACTACACACTTGGTAGTAGCTTAATCTCAACCGACAGTAAGTCGGTAGAAACAAGTCAATCATTGCGAATTACACAGTAGTTTATGCTGTAAGCTACTGGAGAAATGGATGGAAAATTGTGAAACTCACCGAATTCGCTCAGGGTAAGAGATACCATGCGTCGGTTGAGAACCCATTGTTCCCAAGATAAGGGCAATACATTGGAGATGTACAATATAGTAACAGTAACGAATGGAACAAACTAGCTCTATAATTATCAGGGTTGCGCAACAGAGGCCAGTGAGCCCATGCGTCAGGTACCGGGTATACATTGTGAATACGAATGGATGGCTAGATATCAATGCCTAAAAGCCTCACAGGCCAGGACCGAAACCGGTTATGAGTTACAACTCCAATGCGAATTCTTGGTTTAGGGACTAAACCGCCAATATGGTTAAAATCCTCTAATCAGAATCCATTGTGTAATGGACCGCGTGGAAGTTAAAACACTTCACGACGGCAGAACATTTTAAGCCAAGGTTTAGTGATTGATTACGTGGGCGTAATCCCTTTTAAGGGGGGTAGAGCGCAAAACCACTTAGTGTGTTTTACCGTACAAGTGTACGCGAACTAGGTGTGCATAGCACAAAATGATTGTTATGATGGTTGGCGCGTGTGTTATATAAACATACGCATTTATTTGTGGGTAAATTGTGGTAATTGCGCACAGAGGATGCGAATACCTTTGTGGGAAGTGTGTTTATTTTGTTAACAGTGGTGTGTGAGAGTACAAGTGGAAGGGAGTAAAGAAACTCCCGGGGATCTAAAACCCCGATGGTGCATAAATGTAAGCCATGTATTGTATTTTGATAAAAAATATATGTATATATATACAGTGTGGTGATTTATGAAGGGTTATGAGACCGACATAGAACCTAGTGAGAATTGAATTCCCTAGGTAACTTGAATTAAGTTGGATTTGGATGATGATTGATAGATGGAGTTCTATCCCTTGGAGATGTTATGATTATGACTAGAAGGATTCAAAGATAGAAAATGGGATATGCTTGAATTAATTGTTGGGTGAAAAGAAGTGGGAGGTGAAACTTGATTATCATGAGATCAAGGGAAGCCGAACACAAATTGGGGTGGAAAGATAGTTCAACACTGATGCTGATCACATCAGGGTTGGGTGACTCTTGAAGCTCCCTGTAAGTGGTCACAAACAACCATGTTAAGAAAAATACAAGGAGCATAAATTGGACTTGGAGTTGTATGGTGTTTTCAAAAGAATTTTCAATTGGTGTTTTCAAACAATCGATTAATATTTGAATAAAAGATCTTCCTATACTTAACCTAGTAAAGAATATTTTTGTAGTACTTGCCCACGAGCTGAGGACGTATGAGCCTTTGTCTTCGGACCGGTGACATGAGAAGTACATATGTTGAAAGTTGAGTGAATGTTTTGACCTCCCAAAGGAATGGGGACCAGAAGATGTCCATCGCGACCGGGTTCTGCGGGATCACAATGTATATGTACTCAACGTGGGATTCGAACCCATGGAGAGATGGAAAAGGTATTTCTGTTTGATATACATGCTATGACATGTTGTTTGGTATGGGTGATAAGGGTTATTTGACCTTGATCTCCTAAAGTGTGTGCTATCAAGACCTATGAGTCTAAATGTGTTGTGTTACATAGACCTATGAGTCTAAATGTGGTTATGTCACCCAGACCTAAGAGTCTGAGGGATATTGTATGGGTGCAAGTGTGGTGAAGGTACCCGGACCATTGAGTCCGAGGTTACCATGTGAATATGATATTTTATGTATAAGGTGGATATGTTGCCCGGACCACTAAGTCCGAGGTTGGATGTGAAAGATGGTTGGTAATGGAAGTTTATGACTATAAGTAATTCCCGTATTCTAATCCAAAGATGCGAGGAAATGTGAACTTCGAGGACGAAGTTCTTTTAAGGGAGGTAGATTGAAATACCCCAAACCTTGGTATGTTGTGTAAATGTTAAGCTATGGTATTTAAAGGCTAAAAACTTAGAAACATAAATGGAACATTTAAACCATGGTAAAACACAAAAACTAAACTAAGACATGGTTTGAGCAAAAACATGCTCTAAGCTTGGAGTGAACTTGGTTAGGGCCCAAAGAGCCTACCAAGACTTGATAATGTTTAATTATGACTTTATAAGGCTAATTAAGTCCTTAGGAAACTTTGGTAGACAATGAAACCAAACAAAACACAAATAAATACCTTAAGGTCAATAAGAGCAAAAATGTGCTCTAAGCTTGGGATAAATGTGTATAAGGCCTAATGGTCATACCTATGCCTTAATTATACGTTAATGAACATATTAAATCAATTACCAAAGAAAACCAAGCTTGAAAACAAGTTAAAACACAAAATGTGCTTTAAGAAGTCTTAAAGCACGTTTTTGAAAAATTGTCTGTAAATGAGTTTTGAATGGCTAAATGTCCATCATTGCTCTTTAATTAACATGTGTACTATATAGTATCACATTTGGGTGGCTATATCAATGGGAAATCAAAAATTTCACTTCTATGTGCCTTGTTATTGGTGAATAGTGATTTTTATAACTAGTTTGTAACATCTAATGTTATAAGTGAGACAATTGACTAATTAAGTCTAAAATACCCCCTTGCTACTATTTGGGGCCGGTTTTCCTTAGTGACTCACCACACCTACACAAACAAATGAGTTAACTAAATGATAAAGCAAAAGTTACTATTCACTTTAGTACAAATATCTTCTAAAAGCAAAAGCAAACTTCATTCTCTCATTTCCCTCCTCATTCACACGTATCCAACCTCCTCCAACCTCTCTTCTTCATTCTCTTCTACGGTTTGCAATAGTACCACACCAAACTCCATCTTTGATCTCTTGTATCTTCTAGCTCCATGATCCAAATTCAATTTCAAGACCACCATTCTCTTAGTTAAGTCAAGCTCTACAATCTTGTCTTTTCAAAACTTCAAAACCACCATTTCGGTGCCAAGGAGAACTTCCATGGAAGGAGCTTGAGCTAATATTTTTATGCCTTGTTGATCACCTTTGCTTCAAGGTAAGGAAACTCAAAGAAAATCCATGTTTCCTCCATGTTTTCATGTTGTCCGAAAATTCACCTCACAATGGTGTATTTATCTTGCTTGTTTTAGCTTCATTTGAATCTTCCAAGGGCAAGGAGGAGTCCTCTCTTGATACTCATTCAAGCTCTCTTTCCATTCTAAGGTAAAACAATTACCTTGATGTGTTAAAACAATATATGTAACTAGGGTTTACAATGAGATGAAGCTTAAAGCTTATATACTCATTACAATGTTGGTATATTGTTTAGTTGTTGACAAGGAAGGAAATGCCTTACCGGTTTACAAGGAAACAAGAAAGAAATTTGTGAGGAAAAGAGGTAAACAAGCTATCTCAATGTGGTTTAATGCCTTAGGAGAAATAGGCTTATAATGCTTGTTAAAACTACCTAAAGAGCAAATGGTAAATGAGCTAGTAAAATGCTCTCAAGGAGTTTATTAAAGGAATATGTATTGTTGGGTGTATTTGCAGGTCAAAGGCATTATTATGTGGGAAATTCAGTGTTAAGGTTTATGCAATTTAAGGGCCTAAGAGCCATGCATTTAAGGGCCTAAGTGCCAAGCAATTTAAGTTATGCACTATATTGTGGTGTAGTGCTTAATGTGTGAAGTTTGTGTATAAAATGTGTTTGATGGATTTTAGGTGTTCTTGGATGAAATAAGGTAGAAACCTAAGTGTTTGGATGTGGGTATATACTAGAGAAGCTATGGCCAAATTTGGGAAATGTGTAAGAAGTTCTAAGTGTGGTAAGTGAGTTTGGTGAACTAGGAAGGATTAAAGGTGAATGAATGTTTTACTTGAGAAGAAAACATGTATTAAGGTGATTTAGAGTGATGCAAGGATTTAGGTGTTGTCTTGGAAGTTCTAGGAATTCAATGGGTGTTTTGTGAATGTATTAAAGTCTTGGAGAAGTTGTTTAAGGTTTAGGTAAGGTTGGTGTTCAAGGAATAAGTGATGTTTAGGTATGATGTGAAAAAGGAGATTTAGTTATTAAGAAAAGAAGTCGAGAGGAGATGATAAGGTGTAGAGGAAACACCTTGGTATTGTGGTCATTATAGGTGAAATGCCACCTAGAAATCATAAGGAGAAAACATTGTAAGTGTTAGAAATTTTGTGGAGATATAAGTAAAGGTTTAAGGAATTAGGAAACATAGTTTTGTGAGTGCTTAAGAATATCTTAAGGGTGTGTTTGAAGTGCCAAATGATGTTAGAACACATTAAGAGGCCTTAGGAGAAGTTTGGTGAAGATTTGGCAAAGTTTGGGTAAGTTTAGAAGGCGACCGACCCAGGGGTCCGACCCAGTTTTGGGTCGGTCGAGCCTCTGTTAGATGTTAGGAAGGTATTCGGTAATGGTCCGACCCAAAAGGGTGGGTCGGACATGGGTCGGTCGGTCAAGTTTCAAAGGAAGAAAATGTTCGCACATGGTCCGACCCAGTCGAGTGAGTCGGACGTGGGTCGGACGGGCATGTTTATAAGGAAGTAAAACGGCTCTGTAATGGACCGACCCAGCTGTGGGTCGGACGGTGGGTCGGTCGGACCAAAAACATGGTTTAAGGTTATGAAATCATATGTGATGATGGGGATTGGTAGGTAATGATGTTATAAGGATTTAAGGACATGTTAGGTGAGTTTAATGACAAAAGTGGGCTAAAGGTTGCATTAAGATGCGAGAGTAAAACGTGTTAAAAATGTAAAGTTATTTAACCAAGTTAACGGGGAAAGTTATAAGCATTAGACTTTAAAACAAACATGTTACCCCAATGTTAATAAAAGAACATGTCATGTCAACAGTTGTTCGAGAATTGCTCGAGGAACATAAGTGGACGTGGTAAAGTGGACTCCGGTGACAGGTATGGTTTTCTTGCAACCTGTGTCCTACCGGATTACACCGGCTTGTATGCCAATATGTTTTTCTGAGTGTTTGCCACCTTGTAAGATAAAACATGTAATGAGTTTATAGTAATTCATTTATGTGGCGAATATGATTCCGATACCGTTTAACCTCGAATGTGTGTGTTAAACTTAACTAACCGACTCTAGGATCATACAAGAGATCGGCAATCGGATTTAACGACCCATACCATGGGATCGTTCTAACCACGGCTATGCGTGAGTTGGTTGTATATTGTTGCTATGTGCAAGTGTGTGAACCTCCTTTGGGTGATTAACTCGGTTATGATACCGTATGGTTGTGGGTGTGATAGGCTCCAATGAGAGCCCTAACTATTAACTTATGAGCATATGCATGTACTAATGGGGGGAGAGGAGTCCGGTCTGTTCCGGCCACGCGTGTGAGGATGGGGGTCGTGCCATTATAGGTTCGACCCTCTGTGTATGTTATGGTTGTTTTCCCATTGGGTTTCCAACCTTCCCTTTTAGCTTAACCAAAGCTATATTACTGACTCACGTCGGGCCACGGGGGCATACTAATGGTTATGTTATTTCGGTGTGCTTGGGTACTAATATCCGACACACCTTGGGTATAAGTTAACACCGTTCTATATAACCGGACGGTAACGAGGATGGTAACGAGCTTAAGATGGGATTGGCAAAAATCCCCTAGGCTCAATGGTAATTACTAAACTATGGTGGAAGGTTCCTTGTGAGAGCCGATTTTTATGGTGTTATGTAATGTTATGGCGCTATGCAATTCCCTTGCTATGCTATGGGGTATTCATATTGGATGTTTTAAATGGATGCGATGTCATAGATGTAGTTGAAACAAGAAAGGTGTTGTTATTTTTATTATGTGAGAAATGAGATATGTGTATGATTATGGAATGTGTGGATCATGGAAATGAATCCCAGCTTGTGACAAGAGGCGTTTAAGGATAACCCGATTAATGGGTACATGTCGTCTGTTAAGGAAGTAGCTCCGTTTGGAGGGAGCCACTCTAGGGTTAAAGGAATCATTGGATGGTTGGTTAAGTGTGGATGTGTTGGTTATTGGTTGAGCCCATTGAGGCGAAATATTATGTGTGATATGTTAATGGTTTGTATGCATGATTTAAATATAATCAACTGCATGCTAAGACGACAATTAGTCGTGCGTGGCCGGTAGCATTGGGCTGCGGGATTACCATACCAGCAAAGGTGCTGAGCCCCTTGGGGCCACCCTTTCTCTTCTTTTCCATTTCAGGTACGAAGTGCTGGAAGCCGTTCGAGAGTAGGACGGTAGTAGTCGTACATGGGTAATCATTTAAGTATATTTATACAGAAGGTGTAGTAAGACCGATATTGTTGTCGGCACCAGTTTATAATACTGTACCAGTGGGAACGTATGTATAACAAATGTTGAAGATGGAATGAGGATTGTATTGTGTAGTTGCTCGGGAATCTAGTCCATCAGACCGATACAAATGTACATGTATTAGCCTTGTTAGCCACGTGGGTGGTTAACGGCGTGTAACACCATTGGAGTAATTAATGTGATGAGTTGAGTTTCCGCTGCAGATTGTTATTATGTATTTGTTGTTGGATGGGGTGTTACAGGTTTAGCCGGAGGCAAGCTTGATTTGTTGTTGAATTAGTACAGAAATAATAAAAACAGTAAAAACAGTTGTGAATTAAGTGGATGGAAAATGTGCTAAGGAAGGTGAAATCGCCCTGTTATAACTCAGATGTTAAATATAATCCTAGTTTGCTCTTATTTCTCTGTTAAGAATTTTATCTTGTGGCCTTTCTAAATCATAGATAAGGACAACTCTTAATTAATTCAGTAGACTTTTTACAATCAGAAAAAGTCTAAAATCATTAATTAGCTTTAAGTGAGAATTCTTTTTATAACAGCGATGGATTTTATCTGCTAATCAAGGAGATAATATCTAACGTTTGTCTCTCTTTGTGGTCTATTCTCTAATTTTACAAAATCATTGAAATTAGAGAAACCGTAAATGAGTAAAAATGATCAGTTCTTAAACATTTAATAATAGAGAGAGACAAAACAAATATTTATAAGCAAACTCGGTATTATAAATACGCTGAGTTATTTTGGGTTAAACACCCATCCTAAGCACAAATATATGATTACTCATACATTGACAGAAATAAAAACAGAGTAGAGACTGAAATATTCATTATTTAGGAACTGCCTGCGAAGAACGGATCTGCACTCGCCTGCCTCTTTTCTCTCTTTGTAATATACTGCTTCTGTTTGAGTGTTTGAGTACGTACGTGATTATGGTGAAATGGTGAAAATAAATAAAAGATGGGGAATTGTGGTGTTACGGGAGGAATTAAATGGAAGAGAATGGAGTGTGGAGCTGTTTGTGATCTCTTCAGCCTCTGGTTGTACGTCGTCTATTTTGCAGTAATGGTGTTGGGTTTATATAGAGGATTGGAGGAGCAAATCCGTACGTAAGAATTGATTGAAGACTGAGTACTTCATTTAATGCAGGGGACAGAGCCGACGAGTGGAGTGATTTAAGGTAGGCGGTGTGGCGGAGTAGATGGATAACGGAATCAATTTGCAGAACGCGTCGCGAAGAAGAAGACTGCGCGACTGATTTTTGCGCCTGTTTGTCTTGTCCGCCTGTTAAGAGGCGGTAGCCTCTGTGTTGTCCGCCTGTTAAGAGGCGGTAGCCTCTGTGTTGTCCGCCTGACAACCAGGCGGTTGCCTTCATTTGTTGGTCCGGGTCTTGGGACTGGGGTTAGGTCCCGGACCATGTCTCTTCTAACGCCCGAGAGTTCCATTTCACTTGTTGGTCCGGGACTTAGGATGGTGATAAAGTCCCGGACCATATATTTGTTTCAACCGTTGGTTTCTCAATTGTTGTGGTCCGGGACTTAAGTCTTGGAACAAGTCCCAGACCATGTGTTGAAATCAGACGATAGTTTCTTCATATGTTGTCCTAGCTTTGAAGGTTTTAACCAAGCTAGGACATGACTTCAAAACCCTCTAAAATCTTCGTTCTGACTCCGTTTTCTGAGCCGTCTGCGGCTATGCGTTTGTTTCTTCATGTTCTTTGCTTCTAGCTTGGCTTTTTCTCATGTTTAACCGATAAATCTGTAAGACAACCAATAAAACATTAACTAGAGAAAAGCTAAGATAAGTGGAGAAATGAGCAAGAAAAGTGCTAATAATATATATGAAATACACCTATAAAACATGCTCATTTGGATACTTATCAGTAACACCAATTTAGTAGAACTTTTCCGCTGCGTTGTTAATGAACGAGATGGACTTAGGGCGACGATCATTGTATTTGGAGATGGGGTGTTACACAAAGTGGTATCAGAGCGTAGTTACGCTCTAATGACTGGAAATTACCGAGCTTAGGAATTACCAAGTTAGGAATTATAGACTTTGTGATAAGGGTTGAGTATTAGTGCGAGAGGTACGTTAGTTAGGATTCCCCGATGTGTATCGGATATCTATAATACCTGACCCGCCCTCCGTGCCCCTGGTTCTATGATACTAGAAATGAACGCCGGAGAGATGACAAGCTTTCTCTTACTCGGGAAAACCCGATCTGGCAGTTACTTATTGTGCAAATACGAGAAACACCTCGTTATGCAATAGTCTTTCAAGACTTGAAGGTCCTAATTGGAGCACAATGTTGAAACAGGCGCTACCAACGGAATCCTACCAATGAGAGAATAATAATTACCGGCAACTCGGGTCGACATACTATGCAGTCGATATAACCCCGCCATACCAGTAAGAAGAAAAGCACTGCGAATGCAATGAGAGGACAAGAGAAGTGACAGAAACATCGGACAACAGTCCAAGGGAGCAATAACAGCGGGATAATACCGAGCAAGAGAATAGGGACTACCTAAAAGTCAATTATGCAACGGGTAACTCCGAACTTACACAAAAAAAGGGGGTTGCAAAGACCTAACTGCAATAGCTCAGATGACTACGAATGCATATGCAAGTCATACTCCAAGATAGGACTACTACGTGGTGCCTAAGGAGAGTCAATACTCGATAACCACGACGAAGGTGTGGAAACGAGAGTGGGAACCAAGGCGAAAGCAAAAGAAAAAAAGGGTCCCCTCAGAAAGAGGAATACCCTGATAAGTTACTATACTAACAAAAGCAGTCAGGAAGCTGTCTAGATAATCAATTAACCAAAGCCGAAAAGGGCAAAGAAGGAGTCCCATGGACTACCACCTACATGGAGTTTAGGAGAATGTGCCATCACTGACGTACACAGTACCAATAGCCCATCTTGCATGGCGCACTTGCCTTGGCAAGTGCTGCCGCAATGAAGCTATACGGGAAGCCGTGAAGACCAAATGGTAAAAACCACGGATATAATGCATATTAACACCGGATTACGATTCCTTAAGACTGGAGAGTGGAACATTGGGAGGGCCTGACGGCCTGACCATGACAACTAAATCAATACACCAGTCAGCAGGGAGCTGGACTTGGTCAGGAAACTAAACGACGTGAGCATCAACAACAGACAACCGACACTGAAATACCCCGTAATTAAAAATAGTGATTAATTAGGCTAAGTAATTTAGAAGCTTAATTAAGTCTAAATAAATATTAGGGAACAAATCCCGAAGAAAACGGATCCTTAAAACGGAAAAAAACAAACGAACCTTAAAGCACGTTTTTCGAGGAAACCAGGAAAACGTGACTTTAAGTGGGTCAATAGACTCGTAACAATTTCGGTCAACTAAATAGTCATTAATAAACATAAGTGAAGGCTTAGGACCAATAAAATCAATAAAATGAGAAAATAGTAAAAGCTGCCAAAAACGGGAAGTTGTGAGGTAAAAACATAAATAACCCAAACTAGTGTGTCCACTATTGAAATAAAAATGTAAAGTTTGTGTGTGTGTGGTGTGGCAGCCGATTTCCCTTCCCTCTCTCACACACTCTCTTAATTCTCCTTATTTGCAAAAGACAAAGAATTAAAAAGGCAAAAAGTAACATACCTTACTTTACCACTCTCTCTCCTCTATTTTCCCCACACCTCCACGTACAGCAGCCCCCTCTTCTCCTCTCTTTTTCCTTTCTTCTTCCATAGGCGACAACAATGGTGATTTGAGAGAACCCACACCAATCTCATCTTCTCTATTCTTGTTAGGTGTCCAAACCTACACCAAAAATTACAAAAGTTATACCATTGTGTTCCTCTCACCAAGGAGAACACTATTCCCTTTTCAAAATCTAAAAATAAGCATTTTCATCTCCATGGGTATTCTTTCTTTGGAGAACAAAGACCACCATTAGAAGGCTTTTCTTCACCTCATTGGTTTAAGGTAAAAAGAAATCCAAAAACACTACCTTTTCTTGCTCTCATTTGCAAAATAAAGATTTCAAGTTGTGAACTCCTTGTTCCTTTTGTTCCCAGCCGATTTTGGCATCTTTGAAGGAGTAGAAATATTGTTCTTGAGCTACTCTAAGCTTCATCTACTCCCTTGCAAGGTAATATATCCCTAAACCCTAAAATGTGCCTTAAGCTTTTAAGAATAATTTAGGGTTGGTTTTTGTATTGAGATGGTGGTGTGTAACGATGGGTAGTAGTGTTAGAGAATTTGATTTACAAATCCTGTGGGAAGGAAAAAGAAAGAAAGGAGAAGAGAAAGAAAGAAAGAAGAGAGAAGAAAAACTAGAAGAAGAACAAGGTAATTATACTCTATTGTGTAGTCTTGTAAATATTTTATGTAACAGATTTTAGTAGCTTTTGAATGTACATTGAAAATGGTAATGAGTAGTAGTGTAATGAGGAAGAAGAACTAAACTGTTTTGGGAGCTTAAAAGAATTTAAAAAACTGTCAAAACCTAGATGGGAATTGAATATAGTGTGTAGGAATTTTAGAAGTGTTTAGTGTTTGGTATTTATGTATGAGAGTTTTGTATATTGATGTTTATTGAAAACAGGTGAATAGGGTAACAAAGTGTGAATAAATGATGTGGTGAGAATGTAAGAATTTAGGGGAGGTTATGTCAAAATTTACCTAGAATTAGAACACTTAAGAAACTAGAAACTAGGTGAAAAACATATGCTTGAAACAGATTTTAATTTGAGCTAGTTAGTGGGAAAGTTAGGAGAGGTGGTTAAATGCATTAGAAGCTTTAGAAATGACATTAGAAGAGGGAGCTATAGATGGAGAAGGTGAGAGACAAAATCTGTAGCAAAATGCAACTTAGAAAAATAGTGTAAGTGTTGAAATGAGAACTTAAGAAAATATGTGAGTGAATTAGCATAAAAGGAGTAATAGGTTAGTAAAGGAATTAAACATGTTTAGGAGGCTAATTAGGTACTTATATATGTGGGATTAAGTGTAGGAACCATGGGGAATTAACTAGGCAAAGTTTGGTTTGTTACAGATTAAGAAATTGTCAAATTTGCAAAATACTGCAGCAGGTCCGGGACTTAGTCCATGGACAAGGACCCGGACCATGCTGAATTTTGTATCCGAGAGTTAGAGAAAGGAGTGGTCCGGGACTTAAGTCCAGTGCAAGGACCCGGACCACCCCTGCAAAACGCACCGAGAGTTTCAACAAGTATGGGTCGGGACTTGACTTATGTGCAAGGACCCGGACCAAATTAAAAATGTGTACGAGACTTTAAGTTGCTCCTGGTCCGGGACATACCTTAAGTATAAGGTCCCGGACCATAGTTGGAATCAGGCCGAGAATTACGACCACATGTTGGTCCGGGACTTATGACCCAGATAAGGTCCCGGACCAACCAAGAATTGTAAAATTAAGTGTATTAAATGGGTATTATGGTAAGGAAGTGAATGGTAATGATAGTATAAGATAATTAGGACTTAATTAAGGATGTTTAAAGGTCATTAAGAGTATAAACAAGTTTTAAAAGTAATAAAGAGTAAGTAAACCATATATAGTATAAGAATTGTAAAGGTATAGTAAGTATGAGTTAGGAAACGTAAGATTAATCGAGTTTAGTTAATGATAGTTAGATTAATCACTCGATTGTATGTATGTCACAGGACTTGGATTGTGAACACCGGAGGAAAGTTGGGATACAAGTACAACGGTGAACGGTATGAACTTCTCATGCCCCGTATGCTACCTTGGTTACTCTGATTTGTGTGTTGTGTGCTACTTGATCACCAAACAAGATAAATGCACGAATCGGAGTTATTATGCTTACTTGTGAATATGTTGTGTTGTATCTTGTTGAATATATCTTTTAATCATAGTTTGTATAATTCATGAAATGTATGGATGATAATGATTGTGTGTATGCTTGATGTATTAGGTTGTGACCGAATATTATTGTGATTGGACTTCTAACTGATTCCTAACAAGCTAACCAATCTAACTTAATAAATTAGTAATAAAATTGGAATGAGTAGAAGTCCGATATAGTTTCGGCCACGCGTGAGGATGCGGAAACACAAGAGGTTGGATCCAATTCCTGGCTCTTAAACTGGTCCACGGCCCAAGCCCCTTAAATGGGTAGCATCCTGGATTGGTGAGCCAAGTAAAATCCGGTGGTGGGACGGTGTAGTCCCTGCCCGGAGGTCATAACGACTTAACTTGAGTAAGAGTAAGTAAGTAAGAATGAGTAAACAAGTATGGAAAAGTAGTAAGTAAAGTAAGAGAAGGTTTGTGTAAGCATTGTGTAATGAGTAAAAGATTAATAAGCATCCGATTAACCCGGATGCGTAATTTAACTAACCCTTGTGAAGGTAAGGATTGTGTATGCTATTGTATTGTTTGTTTACCTTGTGTATTGTATTGTGTATGATTATATGATGAATGTAAAGCATGTATGCATGTTAAAAATGAACCGCATGTTTATTCGACCTTAAATAGTCGGCGTGCCCTTATTAGCACTCGGTATATGCAAAGTTTATATGCAGCTTTTTGCTGAGCCCCTTGGGGCACCGTTTTAATATAATGCAGGTCTTCGAGAAGGTGGGTGAAGGCTATGAAGAGATTTAGTTTGATTTTTTTTGTGTAATGATGAATTAAATGGTGTACTAAGTAGTACACGGCTGTAGGTTTTTGTTAGCCGGTGTACCAAGGGGTACAACTTTTTGGATAATGATAGGATGGTAAATTGGTATTGATGAGTAGTTGTTTTAAACTCATTATTTTTGGAAGCTAGTGAAAGGTTGTAAATGAGTACACTTAAATACTCGGTAATCCATTATTGTAAGCGTATGGTATTTTGTACTTAGTAAGCAATGTTTTAGTAGCTTGGTATATTTAGACATCAGACTGTCACTGTAAGTAGTATAATCCTAGCTAGCCATATGGGCGGTTAGCGGCGTTGTTTCACCCGCCGTAGTAGTAGTATTTCTGCTGCGAGTAGTTAGGATTAATGGGGGATGATTGGACGGTAAGCATAGGATTAGCGGTAGGGGTGTTACAAAAAGTGGTATCAGAGCGAAGTGTCGCTCTGATGTCATGAATTACCGAGCATAGGGATTACCGAGTTAGGATTTCAACCGTTTTGAGACGGATACTTAGAAACCTAACTAGGAACTACCGTTGTTAACAACGGATACCCTTGACGTTCTTATGAACGATGACCTTGCTTAAATTCATGACCAATGGTGTCACAATGTCATATGTTACAAAGCCTAATGCAAACGTTAAATGTTCAGATGTCAGGAAGAGGTCCAGGTCGCCCTAGAGGAGGGGCCAATGACGGACCGGGCGCGCAGACGATAGCTGAGATCGTGCCGCCACGGTAGCACAGATGTTACCTCAAGTAATCACGGCAATGCAACAAAATCAACAAAATCAGCAAACTCAAGCGGGACCAATCCCTCCCCCTCCACCCAGAGAAGCAAATTGGGTAAAAAAGTCAGTAGCGGAGCTCCGACCTCCATGTTTCCGAGGTGAGAGTGATCTGGCTAAGTTGGAAGCCTACATCTCCGAGATGGAGACGGCGTTCGAAACCCTCGAAGCTCCTGCTGGAGTTCGAGTTAGAGTAGCAGCTTACTACCTCAAGGATGCAGCCATGGATTGGTAGAAGCTAATCAAGAATGAGCATGCTGATGACCCTACCTTTGACTGGGAATCCTTCACATCCCTTCTCCGATCCAAATACTACCCAGAACATGTCAAAACCAGGAAAAGATTTGAGCTGGATGCTTTGAAAATGACAGAGAAGATGTATGTCGATGAGTACTACCGCACCTTCACCTCCCTCCTTCGTCTACTACCCGACCTTGGATACACCGGCCAGGTGTTGGTCGATCACTTCTATGGCGGTCTGAGCCATCATCTTCGGTACGGCATGGGATACACTAGATTTACCTCCCTCCAGGTAAATATCGGTTAAACCCTTAGTACCATTGTAAATCCTTAAATCTTACCTCTATCTTTTAACTAAGAATCCCGGCTAATACCTGAAACTTCAGGAGTGCTATCATGCGGCATCTCGCGTTGAGATCACTTGCCAACTAAGGGATGAAGAAGAAGAAACCGCGCTTAAGCGCAAGGCCAACAACAAAAACACAAGTGTCGAGGATCAAAACTAAGGAAAGAGCTGGAAAAAGAAGAAGGGAAATTTCTTTCAGCAATCCCAAAAGAATTTCCCAAGTGAGAGCAGTGCCATACTAAGAAGGGCAAACCAGTTGAGTTGAGCTTCTTCAACTTGGTTCTTCTGTGCCGGTGGCTGCGAAGCCACTGAGATCACACCCACCTAAGGGTAAAACTCCTAATCTAAACTCGTATTTGCATAAGTATCATTCCTAGTATCTCCGCACAAATGTGCTAACTCTCTAAACCTAGGTTCTGGCTCCGGTTTCACCAAGAACTACTCAGACGGCCGCACCTACGTGTGCAGAAAGTGCAACCAAGACCATCCTAGCAAGGATTGCTATGGGAGAGAAATAAGTGCTATAACTGTCAGAAACCGGGACATAGACGAGCAAATATGTGCCCAGAAAATGCCAAGCCAAAAGGGAACTTCCAAGGCTACAAGCAGAGGGTAGGCAAGGAGGTTGCATCTGGCGATGCACCAGCCCCAGCAGGCGCCACAGGGACAGGGATCCGAGGTCCTCAGAGGGGTGCACCCTAGAGGTAGCCTGTCTGCACGTTATTAACCGGCGGGTCCGGTTCTAAGTCCGGCCCAGGTAATTAATCTAAACCTTGATCCTGTGAAGCATGTCTAAGTATTGGAGTAAATGTTTGAGTGAATGCATGAGTAAATGAATTGAAGTATGTATTGAGCATGAAATGAAGTAGTGAAAACTACTACTCACCGTAGATGAAATTTACAACCATAGGCAGTTTAAATATCTACTACCCGGTACCTTCAAACCCGAATCAATAAGAGATCGACATCACCACACACCACTACTCAGCGCAAGCAGTGTCAGGTCATCCAACCAGGTATGATTTTATTAAAGGGATACCTGACAACCCGAAGCCCAAATTTTAATTATCCGACGATGCAACAAGCTAGGAACAAGTCAAGGAGGATTTTATACACCCGAATTCCCGGTGGAGCGAAAATGAAGCTGAAGATGAGTGCTTGGGAAAGGATTGGAACCCTTATACCAAGACATACCAAGATACACGAACACAAGACGGAGCGACGCCCCGACAATACCTCCAGAATTTCAGACACTGTCACACAAGCAGTAGAACTTGCACAACAATGTGAATATGATCCGATCCCCCGCACTTGAAGCGGACCTTTGTATCGTCAACTTATATGAGAAAGAAGGACGACTTGGGTTACACCAAGATAAGGACGAGACAACGGAATCTCTTAAACAAGGAGTGCCCGTAGTGTCTTGGTCCATGGTGATGACGCTGTATTTATGTATAGCGAGCAAAGCGTGTGGACCTCGCACGGAAATGTATTGAGATCAGGAGATGTCCTAATCATGGGTGGAGGAAACTCTAGGTTGCCTGTATCACAGAATCAACAAGATCAAGTTGAATACGGCAACCACGGGCAATAATCAATGCCACACACATGAAACCAGGACGACTGAACCTTACCTTTGGGAAGTATTAAATTCATAGTATCATGTAATGAATTAGTATATGTGTATTGAGACACGGTATGTATGATGGTTGGTTTATCAATAAAGAGCAGTGTTGATTTAATTCCACTTGTGTCCACCATCAATACTTATGAAATTGTGACTTCAATAGGTTGTGGACTCGGTACCGAAGGTAACCTGAGTATCCTCACCGAAGCACAAGCCGGTAGAAGTGGCACTATCTTAACGGGATCCTTCCCAGTGAACGGTAGTGTTGCCTCAGTGTTATTCGACTCCGGTGCCTCTCACACCTTCGTATCACCATCTTTTGTGAAGAGGTTGGGGCTAGATGTGGTTGAGCTACCAAATTTCTTGGTTACTCTCCCATCGAAGGAGCGAGTACAGTGTACCAAATACTACAAATCAGCCACGATCCAAGTCAAAGGCGAAGCGTTTCCCATCTCCTTCATCGAGTTTAATGGATTGGGATTCGACTTGATAATCGGAATGAATTGGTTGGAGCGGCACAAGGGTAGAATCCTCTGTGCCGAGCATCGCTTGCTGCTCAAGAGTCCTTCTGGGGTTACTGTATCTTACCGCCAGAGACCGAGAGAGCCTTCGACCACACTCATCTCCGCTATGGCTATGTACCGGGAGCTCGGAAAGGGCCATGAAGTGTATCTGTGTTATGTACAAGACCTGGAGAGAGATCCAGAGTTCAACCCCGAAGTACCCATTGTATCTGAATTCCCTGATGTATTCCCTAAGGAGCTACCCGGCATGCCACCTCAGAGAGCAGTAGAGTTTGAGATTGATCTCTTGCCAGGTACCGGTCCCATTGCTAGGGCACCGTACCGCATGGCACCTGCTGAAATGACAGAGTTGAAAGAGCAATTGCGAGACCTACTCGACAAAGGGTTCATACGCCCGAGCATATCACCCTGGGGAGCACCGGTTCTCTTCGTGAAGAAGAAGGACGGTAGTCTCCGACTTTGTATTGACTAACGCGAGTTAAATGCGGTCACAGTCAAAAATAAATACCCATTGCCACGCATCGACGACCTATTCGACCAGCTGAAAGGAGCCTCAGTCTTCTCCAAGATCGACCTTCGTTCAGGGTATCATCAGATTGCTATTAGAGAGCAAGACATAGAGAAAACGGCATTCCGCACCAGATATGGCCACTACGAATTCACCGTCATGCCATTCGGTTTGTCAAACGCACCAGCAAAATTCATGGATCTTATGAATCGACTATTCAGTGAGCAGTTAGACACCTCAGTTGTAGTATTTATTGATGACATCCTTGTATACTCAAAATCAGCAGAAGAACATGAAATTCATTTGAGGAAAGTGCTTGAGACACTGCGCGAGAACCAGCTGTATGCGAAGTTCTCCAAATGCGAGTTCTGGCTAGATCAGGTATCATTCCTCGGTCATGTCATCTCGAGCGTAGGTATCTCAGTTGACCCTTCTAAGATAGAAGTTGTACGATCATGGCCTAGACCCAAGACTGTTACCGACATTAGGAGCTTTCTTGGTCTAGCCAGTTACTACCGGAGATTTGTAAAGGACTTCTCAAAAGTCGCTAAGCCCATGACTACACTGATGAAGAAAGATGCACCGTTTGTATGGACAGATGAGTGCGAAGTATCATTTCAGAGCCTAAAGGACTCATTGACCTCAGTGCCCATCCTTACTCTTCTAGAGGGCACAGAGGGATTTGAAGTGTATTGTGATGCATCAGGCAAATGAATGGGATGCGTACTCATGTAGCACGGCAAGGTTGTAGCTTATGCCTCCCGCCAGCTGAAAAAGCATGAGGAGAATTACCTGACACACGACTTAGAGTTAGGAGCCATTGTCTTCGCCTTGAAGATATGGCGACACTATCTCTATGGGGTAAGCATCACCATCTACTCCGACCACAAGAGCATACAGTGTGTATTCACGCAGAAATAATTGAACTTGAGACATAGAAGATGGATGGAGTTTCTCTCAGACTACAACATCGACCTACAGTATAAGGAAGGGAAGGCAAACGTTGTAGCCGACGCCCTGAGCCGTCGAGCACACTCGCTCCATTCACTACTCGCTTCTTCTAGCTTGGTTGACGAGGTGCGAGACGCTCAGTCGAGCGACCCTTACCTGACCGAAATCAGACAGAAGATCATAGATGGTACATTTGAGAAGAAGAAATATGACTTTAAGTTGCATGAAGATGGTCTGATTCGGCTGAATGGCAGGCTATGCGTCCCCCAAAGCAATGCTGAGCTAAGGGATCGCATCCTGCGAGAGTCACACAGTTCTACATTATCAATCCATCCAGGAGCCTCCAAGATGTACAAAGACATGAAGAGGTACTTCTGGTGGTCTGGAATGAAATTAGATGTGACAGAGTATGTATTGAGATGCTTAACATGCCAGAAAGTAAAGTTTGAACATCGTAGATCGGGCGGAATGGTACAATCGATGCCAGTTCCGGAGTGGAAATTCCACGATATCTCCATGGATTTTGTTGTAGGACTCCCACCGGCTAGGGGAGGACTCAACATGATCTGGGTTGTAGTCGATCGCCTCACCAAGGTTGCCAGATTCATACCGATGAAGGACACCTGGAAGGTAGTGAAGCTCGCAGAGCTATTCGACAAGGAGATTATCAGACATCACGGAGTCCCGAAGACTATAGTATCTGACCGCGGCACCAGATTTCTTTCGAGATACTGGAGAGCCACACGGGAAGCGTTGGGAACAGAATTGAAGTTGAGTACTGCCTTCCATCCTCAGACCAACGGTCAGACAGAAAGGACCATCCAGACACTGCAGGACATGCTGAGAGCATGTGCCTTAGACTTTCAGGGGAGTTGGTTAGACAAGCTTCATCTTATCAAGTTCTCATACAATAATAGCTATCATGCTTCGATTAAGATGTCGCTTTTCCAAGCTTTATACGGTAGACCTTGTCGTACACCCTTGTGTTGGGATGAGTCAAGTGAAGTGGTCATCATAGGATCGGAGTACCTAGAACAAGTGCAAGCTGAAGTTCAGAAAATCCGAGCTAACATGAAAGCAGCCCAAGATAGACAGAAATCCTATACGGATGTGCGACGACGCGACCTTGAGTTCGCCGTGGGCGACCAAGTGTTCTTGCGTGTTTCACCTATGAAGGGCGTACTCCGTTTTGGTCAGAAGGGCAAGCTGAGCCCAAAATTTGTAGGGCCGTATGCTATCACCGAGAGAGTTGGAGCTGTAGCCTACAGGTTAGCATTACCTAAGGATTTGGGACGTGTCCATGACGTATTTCATGTGTCACAACTCAAGAAGTACATTGCTGATCCTTCTCATGTCTTAGAGTCTGAGAGACTATCCATTGAGCCGACCATGAGATATGTCGAGACCCCTGTGAGAATCCTTGACAGGAAGACCAGAGACACTCGCCATAAGTCTATACGAATGGTGAAAGTCCTATGGTCAAACCATGATGTCGAAGAAGCGACATGGGAGTTGGAAGATGCCATGAAGGCGAAGTACCCACAGTTATTCATAGACTAGATAGACTAGTATTTAGTGGATACGGGTACGGGGCGTACCCCTTTTTAAGGGGGGTAGAGCCTTTTTGCTTTTGCATTGCTTCGGGTTAGCATTGCATAGTGTGTATGTTATGATGGCACATGTAGTGCGGAGTGTATTCGGTGTGTATGTGTAATGTGTAATGTATGGATGTGTATGTGCGATGTGTAATGTATTGGTGTAACATGTAGTGTGGATTGTAATGGTGTATTGTGTGATGGTATGTATGAAAATGGTGTATTGTGTATGTGAATTGTGTATGGTGCCTGAATTGTGTATGCTTGTATGTAGTGGAAGTAAACACCTCATTGGTGGTAGTAAGACACATTATGGCAATTGGTTTGCCTAATGAGTAGAATTATTAAACTATTAACCTTGAGCAACTTTGAGGGCAAAGTTTCTTAAGGAGGGTAGATTGAAATACCCCCGTAATTAAAATAGTGATTAATTAGGCTAATAAGTAATTTAAGCTTAATTAAGTCTAAATAAATATTAGGGAACAAATCCCGAAGAAAACGGATCCTTAAAACGGATATTAAAAACAAACGAACCTTAAAGCACGTTTTTCGAGGAAACCAGGAAAACGTGACTTTAAGTGGGTCAATAGACTCGTAACAATTTCGGTCAACTAAATAGTCATTAATAAACATAAGTGAAGGCTAAGGACCAATAAAATCAATAAAATGAGAAAATAGTAAAAATGGTCAAAAACGGGAAGTTGTGGGGTAAAAACATAAATAACCCAAATTAGTGTGTCCACTATTGAAATAAAAATGTAAAGTTTGTGTGTGTGTGGTGTGGCAGCCGATTTCCCTTCCCTCTCTCACACACTCTCTTAATTCTCCTTATTTGCAAAAGACACAAGAATTAAAAAGGCAAAAAGTAACATACCTTACTTTACCACTCTCTCTCCGCTATTTCCCCCACACCTCCACGTACAGAAGCCCCCTCTTCTCCTATCTATTTCCTTTCTTATTCCATAGGCGACAACAATGGTGATTTGAGAGAACCCACACCAATCTCATCTTCTCTATTCTTGTTAGGTGTCCAAACCTACACCAAAAATTACAAAAGTTATACCATTGTGTTCCTCTCACCAAGGAGAACACTATTCCCTTTTCAAAATCTAAAAATAAGCATTTTCATCTCCATGGGTATTCTTCTTTGGAGAACAAAGACCACCATTAGAAGGCTTTTCTTCACCTCATTGGTTTAAGGTAAAAAGAAATCAAAAACACTACCTTTTCTTGCTCTCATTTGCAAAATAAAGATTTCAAGTTGTGAACTCCTTGTTCCTTTTGTTCCCAGCCGATTTTGGCATCTTTGAAGGAGTAGAAATATTGTTCTTGAGCTACTCTAAGCTTCATCTACACCCTTGTAAGATAATATATCCCTAAACCCTAAAATGTGCCTTAAGCTTTTAAGAATGATTTAGGGTTGGTTTTCGTATTGAAATGGTGGTGTGTAACGATGGGTTGTAGTGTTATAGAATTTAATTTACAAATCCTGTGGGAAGGAAAAAGAAAGAAAGGAGAAAGAAAGAAAGAAGAGAAGAAAAACTAGAAGAAGAACAAGGTAATTATACTCTATTGTGTAGTCTTGTAAATATTTTATGTAACAGATTTTAGTAGCTTTTGAATGTACATTGAAAATGGTAATGAGTAGTAGTGTAATGAGGAAGAAGAACTAAACTGTTTTGGGAGCTTAAAAGAATTTAAAAAACTGTCAAAACCTAGATGGGAATTGAATGTAGTGTGTAGGAATTTTAGAAGTGTTTAGTGTTTGGTATTTATGTATGAGAGTTTTGTATATTGATGTTTATTGAAAACAGGTGAATAGGGTAACAAAGTGTGAATAAATGATGTGGTGAGAATGTAAGAATTTAGGGGAGGTTATGTCAAAATTTACCTAGAATTAGAACACTTAAGAAACTAGAAACTAGGTGAAAAACATATGCTTGAAACAGATTTTAATTTGAGCTAGTTAGTGGGAAAGTTAGGAGAGGTGGTTAAATGCATTAGAAGCTTTAGAAATGACATTAGAAGAGGGAGATATAGATGGAGAAGGTGAGAGACAAAATCTGTAGCAAAATGCAACTTAGAAAAATAGTGTAAGTGCTGAAATGAGAACTTAAGAAAATATGTGAGTGAATTAGCATAAAAGGAGTAATAGGTTAGTAAAGGAATTAAACATGTTTAGGAGGCTAATTAGGTACTTAAATATGTGGGATTAAGTGTAGGAACCATGAGGAATTAACTAGGCAAAGTTTGGTTTGTAACAGATTAAGAAATTGTCAAATTTGCAAAATACTGCAGGAGGTCCGGGACTTAGTCCATGGACAAGGACCCGGACCATGCTGAATTTGTATCCGAGAGTTAGAGAAAGGAGTGGTCCGGGACTTAAGTCCAGTGCAAGGACCCGGACCACCCCTGCAAAACGCACCGAGAGTTTCAACAAGTATGGGTCCGGGACTTGACTTATGTGCAAGGACCCGGACCAAATTAAAAATGTGTACGAGACTTTAAGTTGCTCCTGGTCCGGGACATACCTTAAGTATAAGGTCCCAGACCATAGTTGGAATCAGGCCGAGAATTGCGACCACATGTTGGTCCGGGACTTATGACCCAGACAAGGTCCCGGACCAACCAAGAATTATAAAATTAAGTGTATTAAATGGGTATTATGGTAAGGAAGTGAATGGTAATGATAGTATAAGATAATTAGGACTTAATTAAGGATGTTAAAGGGCATTAAGAGTATAAACAAGTTTTAAAAGTAATAAAGAGTAAGTAAACCATATGTAAGTAGAAGAATTGTAAAGGTTAGTAGTATGAGTTAGGAAACGTAAGAGTAATCGAGTTTAGTTAATGATAGTTAGATTAATCACTCGTTGTATGTATGTCATAGGACTTGGATTGTGAAACCGGAGGAAAGTTGGGACAAGTACAACGGTGAACGGTATGAACTTCTCATGCCCCGTATGCTACCTTGGTTACTCTGATTTTGTGTTGTGTGCTATGATCACCCAACAAGATAAATGCACGAATCGGAGTTATTATGCTTACTTGTGAATATGTTGTGTTGTATCTTGTTGAATATATCTTTTAATCATAGTTTGTATAATTCATGAAATGTATGGATGATAATGATTGTGTGTATGCTTGATGTATTATGTTGTGACCGAATATTATTGTGATTGGACTTCTAACTGATTCCTAACAAGCTAACCAATCTAACTTAATAAATTAGTAATAAAATTGGAATGAGTAGAAGTCTGATATAGTTTCGGCCACGCGTGAGGATGCGGAGACACAAGAGGTTGGATCCAATTCCTGGCTCTTAAACTGGTCCACGGCCCAAACCCCTTAAATGGGTAGCATCCTGGATTGATGAGCCAAGTAAAACCCGGTGGTGGGACGGTGTAGTCCCTGCCCGGAGGTCATACCAACTTAACATGAGTAAGAGTAAGTAAGTAAGAATGAGTAAACAAGTATGGACAAGTAAGTAAGTAAAGTAAGAGAAGGTTTGTGTAAGCATTGTGTAATGAGTAAAAGATTAATAAGCATCCGATTAACCCGGATGCGTAATTTGACTAACCCTTGTGAAGGTAAGGATTGTGTATGCTATAGTATTGTTGTTTACCTTGTGTTTTGTATTGTGTATGATTATATAATGAATGTAAAGCATGTATGCATGTTAAAAATGAACCGCATGTTTATTCGACCTTAAATAGTCAGCGTGCCCTAGCTAGGCTTATACTACTTACGGCGGGTGAAACATCGCCGCTAACCGCCAATACGGCTAGCCGTATTGGCGGTTAGCGGCGTTGTTTCACCCGCCGTAGTAGTAGTATTTCCACTGCGAGTAGTTAGGATTAATGGGGATGATTGGACGGTAAGCATAGGATTAGCGGTAGGGGTGTTACAGACACTACAGGTAAGAACATTAACCTAAAACCAAGCCTAACCTTGAATGGAAGAACCGAAGAGATTACTCAACAATGGGAGAAGACCAAATGTAAGTAATAACCTACAAGGAAGGTATTACGACATACAATGAAGACGGATGACATAACAACTTTCAATAAAAATGGGATGAACTCCCAGAATAATACCATTAACAACACTCGCCATTGAAGATGTAGATAAACCCCAAAAACAGAATCAGAGAAAACAATTTAAGCAATGACCTACCTAGGATCAAAGACGTGCAATCCCGAAAGAGAGAACCTCAAAGGACTACACCATAGAGTTGGTATAGTTGAGCAGAAAATAGACCCATAAACGATGGTTAGTATTGCTTGCCTAACTCATTAACACCCAAGTATGATTAGTCATTAACGGGTGGCGTAGTCAACGAAAGTTGAACAAAGTATTGACATGGCAGCACATGATAGCCAGGGTAAATATCCGACTTAGACACCGGAAGGCAGATGCCTAATGAAAATGAATCCTTAATTGCTAAAAGATGCAATTCTATGAGAGCGAAGGTATTGTCACAAACACTGATTAACATCGGATTACCTAAGCGAACTTCCACAGCAGGAAGCGAGATACAGCAACGTATTGTGAAGCCCAATAGCACATCCAATGATGTGACCCAACATTGACAGAGTTCAAAGAACTAGAGAATTACGTGGATAACCTACAGATGATTAAGATTACAATAGTGAACCGAACACCGGCTCTCACTTGACATTAATCAAGCATTAAGGGCCTACGAGCCAAGGATGTTAAATACATCAGAGCTCGAGGCACAGGAAAGCATAAAAGGCTTATCTAGGCCATGAATGAACTACAACTTGTACATACGAGTGGTTATAAAAACCTATACTAAATTGAGGATGAATTGCCAGAAAAGTGCACCAATGAGAATAGAGAGGTGATACAATGACGGAGGTGGAGGATGAACCACTCCTTTTAGGGTGGGGATACATCTCCTTGTTGTGAGGCCTTGAGTGGGAATAAACCCCTCAAAATGGGCTTTCACTTATTAGAGATATGATACAACCAACAAATAAACCTGAAATTTGAAGCAATTATCTTCGAGCTGAATGATAACAATCTTATAGTATGATGCGACAACCGCCTTACATCAAACCTGGGGAACTCCCAGTGTGTTTACACCAGAAAGGGATTGAAAATAAGACAAGACGTTGAAGTAAAACGACCGAAGAATCACGCCATCAATGGGCAATATAAGAAAGCTAAAGCTACTTCGGTAGTGGAGGCCATGAGAACAATACCTGTCAGGTAGATTAAGTTACAGTGCGCAGCAAAGCAACCACTATTTATAAGCAATCAAATATTGACACGAAAGCAATCAGATTTATGAATAAAAACCCGATGTAAGTAAGGTGATGAAATGGGAGATAGATTGTGCAGTAACGCCAGTAGTCTGGACCATGTGATGAAAGGTTTCACAGGAAGCACATTGTCCATTCCGTAAGGAACTGGAAGGGCATTCCTAGTGGATCGACATGAGAAATGAGATAAGAGGCTTTAAGTAAAGGAACCTCAAATTACTAAGGATCGAGTCCGTACTAAATACAGAAGGTATAATGTAGTTATGAACCCAGTAGATGGATATTCATTGATTAAGTTCAAGAAGAACGACATGTGCGTTATCATGGAATGATGAAAGAGGAGATTGACAACAGAATACTTCACAAATTAGTTGTAACTAAGCATGTGGCGAACACTACGAGTATACTTAAACGAGATATGGGACGACCGCACTCCAAAGGAGCTTGTGAGCCTGATAGACTAATTTATAAGTTAGTCGGGTAAGTAGCAATGTATCAGTAAGGTACCCCATATATGAAAACGAGTAATGTAAGAAACGCGAGAAGTAGTCGACTTCGTACGACGGTTAGCGACGCAAATCCAGACCAGAGCAGCTAGTTACCGTCAACAATTGAGGAGGAAGCACTCAGTTAAACCAACGATATTAATAGAGTCAGAGAACTCATTACAGGAGGAAAATAATTAAAAGTTATGAGTGCGGGGAGCACTGATTACTAAGTACGAACATTTGATATGGCTCCAGATTTTGAGGAAACTGTGAAGAAGCAATAAGCACTGAACAGTAGCTCCAGATAATACAGAAATCTCAGACTAAGGGTCGGTTAAAAAGGAAACAATTCAGACGCTGGAACACACATTAACAGCATGAACATCAGATCTCCAGAGAATTGGATAGACAAGCTATAACTCATTGAGACCGTGTATAGATAAAGATACCACGCGTCCATTAAGAGACCTTTATTCTTAAATTATAAGGATACAAAGGAGCTGTAAAACATATTGAAGAGGATAAGAAGGGCAAACTAAGCCCCAAGATTATCAGAGTCGCGTAGCAGAAGCTAGTGAACCGTATCTTAAAGGTTTGATATACCTAACAAAAGAGAAAAAGGAATGATGTGTCTCACATCTTCCAGTCGAATAAAATATACGACTTATCTACCAAATACTTTGGGGCCTTAGAGGCTACACTGGAACCCAGTTGTAAGATTGGTATAAACACCAATAAGAATCCTTGATACAGAGACTAAGACATTACCATGGTGAAGACCCTCTGACCCAATCATAATGTGAGATAGACTACATGGAAGCTAGACTGCTCTGTGACACCTAAACATCTTGAACCTATGTTCAAGGAAGATATAATGTTGATTACGTGGGCGTAATCCATTTTAAGGGGGGTAGAGCGCACAATCGCTTAGCGTATGTTTGACGTATTGAGTACGTAAACTACAGTGTGCATAGCACAATACAATTTGTTTTGATGTTTGATATGTATGTCATATAAACACATGTATTCATTCTTATGTGGTTGTGGTTATTACGCACAATCAGATGCGAATACCAGATGTATTAGAGGACTACCTCGTTGAACTTCGATGCGAGAATTTAGGTAAAGAGGAGTAGAAACTCCAGGGGAATTAAGATCCCTACGATATATATTGATATGAGACCAAATATGGTAATGTTATGAGGTATGAATCGGTATGAGACCGATGTAGAACCTAGTAGGAATTAAATTCTCTAAGTAATTGCTGAGAGGTAAATTAAGAATGACTTATGGACTAAGTTCCATAATATGGAGATGTATTGATTTATGATTATGACTAGAAGGACTAAAAGATATAAACTGCTACATGAATAATTATTTGGTTGTTTGAAGTTGACGTGGGAGGTAGAACTTGATCTTGGCCAGATCAAGGAAAACTGAACACAAATTGGGGTGAAAGGATAGTTCAACACTGATGCTGATCACATCAGGGTCCGATGATTCCTGAGACTTCCTAAAGTGGTCACAATTAACCACGTTAAGAATAGATGCAAGCATAAAGTGGAATTGGAGTTGACATGTATTTTCTTTACTAAGTCTCGCTCATGGAACCGAGGACGTATGTAACTTTGTCTTCGGATCGGTGACATGAGGAGAACAAAATGGTTTTGTATCACTCAGCCCATAAAGGCGTGGACGTACGAGCCTTTGTCTTTGGACCGACGACATGGGGGGATACGACAAAAGTATGTGATGTTTTGATCTTCCAAAGGACCGTCGACCAGAGAGCGTAAGAGTCTAGCCCAATCGGTACTTGCGGATAACATTTTCTGTATTACTCGCTCACGAACTCGAGGACATGAAAACCTTTGTTTGCGGACCGGTTACATGAGGAGTATACAACAAAGAATATACAAAGAGTATTTTGATTACTAAAACACGCAAAAGACATGTTGTGTGGCAAGTGTGGTAAATATATATATGGCAGACCTTATGAGTCAGAATGCCTATACAGATATTGAGTGATCTATATGATCTTTTAATGTGAAGTTACCTGTGTATTATAAGAGATATAGATACATGGGAACTTTGGGGACAAAGTTCTTTTAAGGGGGGTAGATTGAAATACCCCAAACCTTAATATATTAATGAACTATCTAATTAGGATATACTAAGGCTAGATCATGCCTTAGAAACATTAGAAGAGAGATTAAACAACAACTTACTCAAAATATGCTCTAAGAACAATTAGAACAAAAGGTGTTTTAAAGAGCACAAATAAATTAGGGAACTGGCAATAAGTTCCCAAGAGATTTCAATTATGAAATACCCCTAAGATTAGTAATACGCATTAAGCAGAATTAGTGTTTAAACCAAAAACGCACCTTAGAGCACAAAAATGCGCTTTAAGGAAAAATGTGCTTTAAGCATGTATACATGGAACGAAAAGGCTAATGAGCCTAATTACCATAAAGAACCAATGAAACAACAATGAAATGGTCACAGGAACCATTACGTATACACACAAAATAAGTATACAAGCCCACAGTAAGTCAGGGATTAAAACTGACGAAAGTCAAGGAGAAACCACTAAACAACTTTGTTTAAATTGGAATGCGCAACATGCTATTTCATGAACAAAGTTTCTAAATGATGTAAATATACAAAGTACACATTTAAACTAGCCAAAACAAATTGCATAATCAATGTGAACCCGGAAGCACATAAAATGGTGTTTTAAGGCATTTTCGGCTATGTCATACCTAACACATGGTATAAGTCCTTAGGTACAACATTAATACATCTAATATTACCTAAATACAATGAGGAATCGGAAAAAAAATCAAAGCCAGCAAGGCATACAGCTTCCGATTTTGGAAGGGAAGAAAAAGGTGTTAAAATGTCATTTTGCTTACTTTACACCTATTAAGCCTTTCCATGAGTGCCTTATCGCATTTTCCCCTGAATAATTCATCAATCAGACACTTCTTCATCCTTATTAGAGCTCCTGAACTCGTGGCTCCTCCTCCCTTTGGAGAAACTCCATGAAAAACACCATTTAGCTAGATTAGAACCTTAAAGAACACCGTGTCTTGCACAGATCATAACTTTCTCATCTTAAGTCCAAATTCCAAGATTGATAGCTCGTTGAAATACTCTTTCGAAGAGCTTTACATCAATAGCTAAACTCTGAGGAAACACCACGAAGAAGTGCCTTTGATTCTTGAGGTAAAACATTGTCTTCTTGGAAACTCTTTGTTCTTTGATTTTCATCAAGGCCGAGTGCCTAGGGTTACTAACCCTTCTTATTCTTCATCTTATTCTATGATTTTGGAGCCAATTTCTCTAGCAAATTGCTGTCAAAATTTCTTAGGAAATCAAGCTTAAATATTAAGCTAAAGATTAATATACAAGGTAAATCCTACAACTACCTATTTCAAGGTTCTAATTGTTGATCTATATAAGATCTAACATGTTCTTCATCTTATTATTTATTGTCGAAATTTTAGTGATTAATATTCAATTTTTAGCTTATTAAAAGTTAATGTTAATTAAATCTAAGAGTAGATTTATACTCCTTACGATATAAGCTTCAATGTAAGCTATCATAATATACAAGAAAATTCATAAACTATGATTTATATTATGGCCGAAAATTATGGGGATATAATTGAGTTAGAAAAATTATCTAACTTAGTTAAATTAAAAGAATTAGAGTAATGAAGAGTATATGTAAAATTTAAGAAGTTTTGGTAACATAATGTGATTGCCGAAAATATATGAGGTTAATATGGAATTTTTGAGAGTTTTGGTGATGAGAAAATAATTGTAGAATTAGTTTACAATTTAAAGGGATTATAAGAATTATAAGGATTTATAAGGTTTATGGTATATTTAAGGTTAATAAAAGATTGTATTTATATACTATAACATTAGATAATAAAATCTGGTGGTTTGGAGATGTTAAAGTGATTTTGGATGTTCAAAAATCTGTAGGTGAATTAATTACGAAAATTAGAAATTAATTGGAGTTAAATTAGTTAATAAATGAAAGAATAGACTACAAGGGTAAAATGGTAATTTTACTGGTCAAACATGGTCAAACGTGGTCAAACATGGTCAATGACAGTTTATAAAATATTAGGATGAGTTAGAATAAAAATTATACCAAAAGATTAGGTATTAAAATATTTAAGGAATAAAAGGTTAAGTTAAATTAACTTTAGGGGTAAAACTGTAAATTCTAGAAAGTTAGGGGTTTGACCGTAAAAGACTGGTCAACCCTGGGTATACTTTGGTAAATGACCAAAATTATAAAAGAAATTAATTAAGAAAGACTTTGGAAGAAATTAGAAATAAAAATAACAAATTTAGAACTTATTATGAGTAAAATAGAAATTAAAAGAAAGCTATGGGTAAGGAATGTAAATAACACATTTTTATGTGTTTAGAATGTTAAGGAAATTAAATAAAGAATTTAGAAACAAGTTGTAAAAGAAACAGAGTTAACACGGGGTTAAACGAGACCCGTATATACTTGGGGTATACGAGACGTATACCCGTAATTTAAGAAAAATAGAAGAAATCAATATTAAAGGATTTTTAATGAAAATACAAGTTATATTGGAAAAAGAAATAAATACGTATGATACTCCGTATCATACGGACGTATGCGAAAATTTTGGTATACATGAATAGTACTTGTAACACCCCTACTACGCGCTTAACAATAAATACAGTCGCAGCGGAAATGACCAACTAAACAACAACTAATAAATTGGTGTTACAACGCCGTTAACCACCCACGTGGTTAACTAGGCAGAATAAATAACAACGTATCGGTCTGATGATCAGACTCCCGAGCAATAGGACCCAACATCCAACATAACCATAACCATTAAACCGAGTATTTAATTTACATACCGTCTACAACTTATATCCTCCACCGTCGACTAACAGAACCAAAATATCGCCACGGGAGCACAGGCGCATCCCGGGCCAACATCCAAAATAAACAAAAGTATCATGGTCTAAACCTACAACCTTCCGCCTCTTCAAGTCTCATCCTGCAATGAAAAAGAAAATGGCCCCCCGAGGGGGTCAGCACCTTTGCTGGTATGGCTAACGCGCAGCCCATCGGCTACCGGGATACCGCGCAAACCACTTGTCATGATAACATGGAGTTCTTTTAAACAACAACATCATATACATGTATTTATTCACCATCACATAGAACATTAAACAAACCATAACACCACAAGGTCGGTTCTCACCAAGGAACATTCCATCATGGTTAGAATACCAAGTGAGCCTAAGGATTTTCATTAATCCCATGTTAAGCTCGTTACATACCTCGTTACCATCCCGTTATTTGAAATGGTTAACTTAATCCCAAGGTGTGTCGGATATAGTGATCCCAAGCACACCGAATAACATACGTATGCCCCTGTGGCCCGACGTGAGTCAGTAACTAGCTTTGGATAAGCTAAGGGAAGGTTGAAAACCAAATTGGAGAACAACCTATACATACACCAAGAGAGTCGAACCGGATATGATATCGACCCCCGTCCTCACACGCGTGGCCGGAACAGACCGGACTCCTCACTCACTCCCCCGGTTAGCACTTGTTAGTGAACATACAAGTGATCTTGTTAGTCACACACAAGCAAGCATATAGGTCTTGTTAGACACACCAAGGATAGGAGTCACATTCATACATCATCATAATATAAAACAGCCGTAAACTCTTTTCATGCCTAATCTTGTAAGGTCGTAAACACACGAAAAGCAAACAGCACACAGGCCGGTGTAAACCGGTAGGCAACAGACTGCAAGAAACCATACCTTGGCCCTTGCCTTGTTTCGTTCCCACCTTGAGTGATCCTATACACATTAGTAAGGTCGGTTAATTAATTATTTAACTTCACACTTACTTTGTATTCCACATGCTTATATGACATGTTTTAAATGCCTATATTACCCTAGGTTACCTTCATTAAACACCCTAGGGTTAACTACATAAGTCACATTCTTTTCTTTTTTTTTTTTTACAATTTTGGTCCGACCGACCCACCGTCCGACCCACAACTGGGTCGGACCCTCCCAGTGGTCTTCGGGTCTGATAAACTTTACCTTGACCGACCCATGTCCGACCCAACCTTCTGGGTCGGTCCATGTGCGAACATTTTCCTAACATTTTACAGAGGCTCGACCGACCCATGTCCGACCCAACCTTCTGGGTCGTCCATTACCGAACATTTTCCTAACTTTACAGAGCTCGACCGACCCAAAAACTGGGTCGGCCCCTGGGTCGGACGCCCTCTAAACTTACCCAACCTGCCAATTCTTCACCAAACTTCTCCTAAGGCCTCTTAATGCTTCCTAACAACATTTGGTAACCTTACATCCACATACAACATCTCTGAAACTCATTTTCTAATTCCTTGATAATTTACTTATTTCCTTGTAAAAATTCTTAACACTTATGTTATTCTATACTAGGTTCCTAGATGGTGTTTTCTCACCTATGGTCTACTATCCAAAATGCTTTCTCACCACCACAACATCATCTCTAAAGCATTTTTCTCACCAACCTAACTCTAGTTAATGTCTAAGTCCTTTTGTTTACCTAGAACACTCTAAAACATAGTTTCTCCTCTAGTAACACCTAGTCATTTTCTAACATCTCTAGTTCACCAAACACTTACATAATACCTAGGACTCCTTAGATATTTCCTAAATTTTGACATGGGTTTCCTAGAACCTTACTAAGCCTAAACACTTTGTTTTCTTCATGACACACACAAGAATACCTAAAATCACCAAGAACACTCTCATACACCAAAAAACTCACCAAGTTGACACTACACCCACAATATTGTGCATAATTTAAATTTGCATGGCACTTAGGCCCTTAATGCTCAAACCATAAACACCCTGAATTTCCTCACAATATATATGCCTTTAACCCTGCAAATACACTCAACAACATATATGCCCTTTACTAAGTTCTTGAGAACACTTACTAAGTCATTCACCATTTGCTCTTTAGGTAGTTTTAATAAGCATTTATAAGTTCATTTCTCCTAAGGCATTAAACACATTAGGTTAGTATTTTTTACCTCTTTTCAAACCAAACTTTCTTCTTGTTTCCTTTAGAAAACCGATAGAGTACTTGATTCTTTGACAAGCTTAAACAATATCAAACATTATAATGAGTATTCAACTATAAGCTCCATCTCATTGTAAACCCTAGTTTCAATTATTCAAAAACATCAATGTATTGTTTTACCTTGATCTTTGAAGAGAGTTGAATGTCTATGAAGAGAGGACTCCACCTAGTCCAAGAAGGGTTGAAATGAAGCTAGAACAGGTCACATAAAGAGCTCCTTCAATATTATTTCGGTTTATGGCAAAAACAAGGAGGAAACTTGACTTTTATTTGAGATTCCTTACCTAGAAGCCAAGGAGAGTAAAATATGTAAAGAACAAGCTCAAGCTCCTTCAATGGTGGAACTCCATGGACCGAGATGTTGTCTTGAAGTTTTAAGAAGATAGAAATGAAGAGCTTGATGCCGGAAGAGATGGTGGTGTTTGTTCTTGATTGGACAATGAGGAAGATTTGGCAAGAGATTGAAGTTGGAGTTTCAATGGTGGTAGTGGTATTACAACGAGAGAGAGCAAAGAAGAAGGTAGAATGTGGTGTTTGCAAACGTGGGAAATGAAGGAAAGAAATGAGAATGAGAGAGGATTGCTTTTGAAGAATTTTGTTAATAAAGTAAGTAATAGTACTTACTTTCATCTTATTTAACTAATGAGCTAACAAGAGTGGTGAGTCACACCCTTAAAAACCGGCCCCCAATAGTAATATGAGGGTGTTTTAGTCTTTGTTTGTCAATTTAATTACTTAATACAACATATGTTATAACTAGCTTGTAAAAGTTACTATTCACTTATACAAGGCACATAGAAGAAATTTTGATTTCCACTAATAAGCCACCCAAATGTGATACTATATAGTACACATTATATTTAAGAGTAATGATGGACATTTAGCCATTCAAAACTCATTTGACAAGAATTTTTCAAAAACGTGCTTTAAACTTCTTAAAGCACCATTTGTGTTTTAACTTGTTTTCAAGCTTGGTTTTTTTGGTAATTGATTTAATTGTTCTTAATATATAAATGAAGTCTTGGTAAGTTACCAAGCCTTAACCAAGCTTATCCAAGCTTAGAGCATTTTTCGCCCTAAATAACCTTTAAGGTAATTACTTGTATTTTCTGTTTTTAAATTGTTTGCTAATGTTTTCTAAGACTCTTTTTAGTCTTAATAATCATGTTTTTAATGTTTTAAATACATTTTAAGGTTTGGGGTATTTCAGTACTCTTATACATGAATAGGAAATACGTATACGTGAATAGTAAGATACGAGACGTATATGTGAATAGTGAAATACGATGAATAGTAGAATACGAGACCGTATAAATGAATAGTGAAATACTGATGAATAGTGTAATGCCCCTACTTACAATAAATACAGCGGAATATAAAATCTCTACTGGCGTTTACAGACCATCGGGTTCCAAACACCCGGCACTAAACCTCACCAATTACAACTTATAAAATTACAAAAGCTACGGTATGAACTCGAGAAAAACAACATAAACATAACTACTAGCAAAATAGAATAACTCTCCACAATCCCTAATTCCCATCCCAATCACTCATGCTCTTCGTGGCCACCTGTATAAACAATTAATACCTGCAAGATGAAACCAAGCAGCCCACCCCGGGAGGGGTGAGTCAGTTCCCTGGAATGGAACTGGTACAATTCTCCAAAACAATCTTTAAAACACAACTCTTCAAAATAAACAGTAACTTGAAATTAAACTCTTGAAAGTAAAGCAGGGAAACAAGGCACTTTAAAATCACCAAGCCAAAGATAATAAGTTAAGGATAAAGATAAATAATAGAAAAGGTAAAGTTAGTGAAACAAAACCACACCATGTGTTAGTGGACATCCAATGCCTTAGTTAAACCCAATTCCCGTTAGGAGTAGAAAGACTCAGATAGTCACAAAGGACTAGGAATGATGGGATAGATCCAAGACCAATAACTCAAGAGTGGAATAAACCAATTGGGAGAGATGGCCCCCACCGCTAGATATAAACGTCCGTATGGACGAGGGATATACAGCCCCCTGCTGTCAGATTAAAAATGTCCTGGTGGACGAGGGATATATAGCCCCCTGCTGTTAAATATCAATGCCCCTATGGGCGAGGGATATACAGCCCCCTGCTGTTAAATATCAATGCCCCTATGGGCGAGGGATATACAGCCCCCTACTGTTACCATTGAAGACGCGCGCACGTCGAAACATCAAGAACCAGCTCATGGATGAAATGATATCCAGAGTCAAAACAAGAATTACCAAAACTGACCTTTTCCAAATTCCCACCAGATCACTAACTACTCAGAGCAATACCAAAACACTCAGTCCTACAGAGTGCAGAAGTGTAAACCCTAAGCAGTCAATGTCTAATGGAACAACCAAATAGAAGGAACCAAAATCCAAGTGAGTTTCACATTCAAGGCTCAGTTAGTCACACAAGCTGAGTTAGTCACACAACCATTTCCTTTTTAGAAATTCCTCTTAAAGTCAGTTAGCGTTTTCCAAAACATTCCACAAGTCAAACAGCAAAAATATAGGAGTGCGAGAAATCGTACCTGGTCAACGCTGTAGCAGTTCTAGAAAACTCGTGCAAACATTCAACAATTCTCTGAGGAACATTAAAGATAACTTACTATCAATAACCCGTACCCTAGGTAAAACTTAAATAAATTCCTCTCTCTTATTTCCAAATCTCAATTACCTTATAAGCCCTTGCTTAAATGTTATGTATAACCTTTGACTTATTTTAGAAGGTTGTATAGCCCAAGGTCGTAGGATCAAGGAATGTATTTTATTAACACCTGCTAACTGTCCACTCCTATCCACTTAATTCATATTTAACCACAATCCTCACATTCAAGACTTTTGAGACCTTTATAACATAAATGTGTTATATTATATAATCAAATCTAAGAATTTCAATAATAATCTTAAGCCTAATACCTTTATTCCTAATTTAGAATAAACATTGTATTATGACCTATGATGGACTGATCTCAGAATACTATACTATTATCTCACAATGTAAAGATTTTGTATTTAAACAATACCTACTAGATAACCCATTATGATTAAGTCTTTCCCTTAACTTAATTAAGATCTACATCTTGTATATTGGAATCGTAGTGTTGTAGACGCGTTTTATTATAACTTAATTGAACTGCCAAACTCAATTATCTCATCTTTAGTTCAGAATGACTTTTAATTACAATCATCTAATAAACTTGTCATAAGATGTTAAATTGTTTCTCATCCTGAATAACTATACTATAGTTAACTTAGATTAAACGAATTAATCTTACATTTAGTATTCACAAGGTATATTATACATTTTATTATTACCTATACAATAAGGTGTTTAGTATCACCTTTTATGTATCCTTACTCACATTTAATTTCCTAAATGTTTTATTTTTACACACATTCCCTCTATAGACTATGTACAATCCTTTGTACTAAACTTCATTAAACTTAAGCCTTAAATACGTTTTAAATTGTTTTACAAAACCTAAGGTTTCAAAGGAGTAACCTAATAAATTAATTTCCTTTATAGTATTTAGGATGGACAATATATCTACATAGAGTAGAATTTATCAGAGAATTAAATTCTGGTTCATAAGTGAAATTGTTAATTATTTAATAAGATAATCTATTATGAAAATTCCCATATTTTATATTCAGATAACCTATCATTATTCCCCATTACCGTAAAGTATATCAATACAATATCTTATGTATCTTAGTTTTATCTAATAAAAGGTTCAAAGGTTTTAAGTATCAAATTCCTATTTATAAACCTTCAATAAATTCTAACTACTAAATACCTCACTTAATTGTAAACTCACATCCTAAGTATTGGTAATAAATGTTGTAAATGTAGTTCATATGGCTTATCTAATGCCAAGAAACTTAAGGATTATTATTATCATAATCCTTTTAATGATTTTATCTTAAAACATCAAGTTATATTTCAATACCATAAATGTTAATAAATGATTAAATCTAGACTTACTAACCCACCTCACAAATAGATGTAAAAGTATTTTACTTATTTTATTATTGTTTATATATTAAGAACATTTGGATGTAAAAGTATTACATTTATTTATTAATTATATAATAAGTTCTATTTGTGTAAAATCTAATTACAAATATTCCTAAGTCCCAACTTATTAATTACCTAACCAAATTATAGATTTACATTCTGGTCTTTGACAAATAATATTACACATGTATTTTAATATGGTTTATATAAATCTTAGAAATCCAAGATAACTCTTGAAGCTTAATTTCATAACCACAATTCAATACTACCTCATATAATATTCTTCCAATAGTATTATGTATAGGTTTAGTTTAACTTATTAATCCCTTCATATTCTATTTGCTATAAGGTATTTTATGTCTTTTATTTATTTATTTATCGTATATGTATACTAGATTTATTCAAGACATTCCTTATGTAGTTTTATTGCATTTAATTATTTATATTAACTTTTACGCATATCTACATCCAAAATATGGTTTATAAAATAAAGTATTTTCCCTAGTTTCAATTAAGTATATTAACTACCATATTATATAATTAATATAAATGTAGATTAATTTAGTTCCTTGATTTAACCTAAGTTACTATTTTATTCCTTTTATATATATATGTGTAGAAATATATATATATGTATATATTCCTTAGTTTAAATTAAAAATATTAACTCCCATATAATATAATAAATAAAACGTAAAAATAATTAAATTCCTTGTTTTAACATAAGTTCCTATTTTTAAATCTACCATATAAGTATATATATACATATATGTAAATAATTTCACTTCTCATAAAAACTAATACCCAAACATTTATAAACTTACTGTTATAAAATGTTAATTTAGTTTCCCTTATTTTCCCCAGCTTAAAAGTTAATTAACAAACCATACTTTAATTTTTGGTTACATTAAAAACCATATCTTATGAAAACCTCATAAACACAATTTTTAAAACCATTTACCATTGCCCAAAAATCCCAAATTTAATATACAGTAACTATAACATTTTAGACATATTATAAAATTTTATTTCATAAAATATCTTTTTAATTTAGCCAAATAATTCCAGAAAACCCGTAACTTGCAAAAATCATAACTTATGTTTAAAAACTCCAAAACCATAATAATTTACATCAAAATAAACTAGATTAAATAATGAATCTATGGTTAAAATTTCAAGTCAAAATACATTCGGGAAGGTATTTAAATTAACTCAACAAGTTAAGGTTATTTACTAGAATTTATAAAACCTTAATAAACTTATATTAGAAACGTTTTAATCTCGGCCGTCCAGATCTTTTAACCCCGATCGGACGGACGCTGAAGCCCCAGTTCTTCATCGAATCCAGAAACGAAGTCGAGTACTAATTCACGATTTCCTCACAATCTACAGAACCAAATTGAGTGATTCTTGTTTCTATGGTTTCGAAATCAAATTTCGGTTCTAATGATACTAATTTCCCCAATTATAATGCAATACACAACAAATTCGATTCTGGTTTACGAAAGTTAGGGTTCTTGAGTCTCTCGAATTCGATTTTGCAAGATTCTCTCAATACAAGGCATAATTGATCAAATTGGCAGTAGGGCTAAGTCGATATTGAAAAATCGAGTGTCAAAGTATGAGGAATTGAACGGAGACTTACCAGGGAAGCACCGGTGACGGAAATCGTAATCGGTTTCTGGAAATAAAATTCAAACTCGAGCTGTTCGAGTAGTGAAGTTTGGAGATCTATAAGATACGTTCTAGATCGAGTTAGGCCATGTTCTTGGGCTCATTAGAAAGAAGAAACATAGCTCTACACAATGATAGCAAGAACTCACCCTAACTTGCACTACACAGAAAGAAATCGAAGCTGGAAGTTGCGAGTTTACCTTGCATTTTCTAGAAAGAAAACTATGATTTTATGTTGTGACAAATCCGAAAGTTTAGACACCTTGTTCTTCCAAAAGGTTGAGAATTGGCTTAGACCATCAACATGAAAGTTTTAGAGGGATTAGAGCTCTTCAAAACGAGCTAAAGAACATGAAATTTGGATGAGAAACGAAGAAGTTATGGCTAGACGAAGTTACCTGATTCGAAGGAAAAACTGGAAACTGCAGTTACGGTTTTGCAGGGTGGCTACTTTGATTCGATTTTCCGGTTGATTTAGGATGAGTTAGGGTTAGTGTGAGTTATGGTTGTTTAGAGGATTCAAAGGAGAAGAGAATGAAAAAGACGGCATTGAAAAATATTGAGAGATGAGTGAGATATAGCCGTCTAAAGGTAGGGCAAAATACTGAAATTTGTTACCGAAATTCAAGGGATAAAATCGGCTAAGTGTTGGGCGACCCGTGACAGTGTGACACGTGGCATATTTCAAATTTTTGACTCTAAACTTCAATCTAGCATAACTTTGGCTAGGATGATCCGTTTTTGACGTTCTTTTTATCGATCTTCATGGTTTTCCATAACCTATTTATTGGTATAGGTTTCATGGCCTGGGTTGACCATTCTCAAAAAGTCAACCCTAGCAAGGCTTAAAAGGCTTTAGGGTTTCTAGAATTTTATATTGACTTTTATGTTTCAAAACAATGTTCCAACACTTCCTAAAATCTTTATAATATAGTTGGAGTGTTTATAAATTTTCCCAAGATTTATTGACTTATAAATCTTATTATTAAATTCATAATACTATATAATTATATAAATAATTAAATATTAAATTGTATTCCTTAGAGTTAAATAGGAGGAATCCCCTAAATTAATTTCCATAATTCCATATAATATTAATACTCATAATTCCATACAATAATTTAATATTCATAATTCCTTATACTAATTTAATATTCATAATTCCATATAATAATTTAATACTTAATAGTATTATTAAAGGTTTAATAAAAGAAATCCCCTAAATTAATTTAAATTAATTTAGGGGTATTTCAAATAGTGAAAACTACAAAAACCTAATACAATGTCCGTATAAGTCTAAGGTTGCTGACTGTGCAACTAAGTAACTGCTAACGACGTTAGTATGTTAATGAATTAGAACTGAGCTTGAAAACGCTCCTAAAAGAACGATCCCGTTTAACGGTAAACTATTATACCGGGTTAACCTAGAAAGAGGTTTAAGTTGAAAAGAGAACCAAACTAGTTCTAAGACACGGATACTAATACTAGTTCTGGTTATAGATCTGGATAGTCGGAGACGTTCGACGGGTTAGGCGAACGTCGTATTAAAAGCTAGCCAATCTTCGGTGTATGGTATGGTTTTCTTGTAGCCTGCTTGCTAACGAGGTGTCCCTCAGCTTGTGTGCTAATTGTTTAAATGTTCCGATTAAACAAGATAAAGCATGCAATCGGAATATTATGTTGTGTGATTGTGATGCACTAACACAACTTACCTTGAGAACTTACTAACAATGTTTAGTAAAGAATTGTGTGAGAATAAGGAACACTCCCAAATATTGTTTTGTTAGTAACCAAAAGTGGTTAACTAACAACATTGACTTTGAGACTTCTACTAACTGGAACTTGGGAGTGAGGAATCCGGGACTAACTCCGGTCATGCATGTTAAGGAAGGAGGTCGGCATCGACATTAGATCCGTCTTCCATTTGACTTGTCTTATGACTCGTCGCCTAGAGTCGACAAATAGACTCGACCACCACGGATGAACAGTTCGAGGTGGGAGGCAAATTCAGTTGGCGCAGGAGGGTCAAGCTACACCCCTCATAATTTAAGAAATATTGTTTATTTAAACTAGTGGAGTTGATAACTCACTGGCTAGGGCTAGTAACAACCCGACAAAAATAAACAACGAACTAAGGTACAATCAGTTCCAATTAAAGAACGGTTGTCTTATTTGAGATAAGATTTGAGATAAGGATTAAGAATGAGGTAAGGTAAGAATGGACTAAGATTAAGAGAAATCATATCTTAAGGAGTTAAATGATTAACTCGCTTATTAAGGGAACGCTTTTAAGTCGTTCATTGTGTGTGAACTATGTTTGTTCATATGTGGCTTGTTGCTTATTGCACTTCTTACTTATGTTGTGTATCTAATCAACTTCATGCTATCGACAATTAGTCGCGTAGCCCCGTTAGCTTGGGGGCTATAAGAGAATCATACCAGCAAAGGTGCTGACCCCCTCAAGGGCAACTGTTTATTTTGCAGGTGAATAGCAGAAGATGACCGTCCTGAGAGTAGGAACGAGTAGAGTACTTCGGGTTGCTTTTACATTTGTTACACGAGTTATGCATGTACACTCGTTTAGTAAATGGATGAGATGTTAGTATGATGTATTAGGATATGAGATACTCGGTATAAGTAGTGGTTTATGGATTGTATTGTATAGATGCTCGAGTAATTATCCGGTTAGTTAGACTGTGACTTGTAAGAGAATAGGCCTAGTTGGTCACGTGGGTGACTAACGGCGGTAACACCAATTTAGTAGAACTTTTCCGCTGCGTTGTTAATGAATGAGATAGACTTAGGGCGACGATCATTGTATTTGGAATGGGATGTTACATACAGCTTTTGGCCCGGGCTTCATCTTTTGGGATAATCTTTCCGGACCGGGACATTGCTCCTGGACTGGACTAACTCTTCCAGGCCATCTCTTCTTTAGAACTGGACCACACGTTTTAGGAGTCGCCCGGGCGGCAGGATCCGCCCGGTCGCCAGAAATGGACGGGACTGGAACTTGAGAAACATGGAAGCTCTTTACCTTCTATCTGTGGTATATTCTATACCACTACAGCCAACACTTTTAACACACGGGCATTCCCTCCACTATTACTGGCGGCCTTCACCGAAGCATCACCTCTCACGGTAGCCAAACTGAGAGGACCTTGGTTCACCGACATTGAAGGCGGCAGTGGCACTCCCATATTACTGGAAACGCACTACTCACCAAGGATGACCATAGAAGCACCAACCGACTCTAACCCCCACAAGCTGGCACCCGAAACACCATTAGGCATATGGCCAACACCTAGCTTTATCGACGTAGAGGGCGGCAGATGAATTCCCATTGATCTGGAGACACGATGACCGACAAAGATCCCAGAAGCACCAAACGATGCCAAACCACCCAAGCTTGCTCCCATAACAAGATCAGGAAGCTGGACTGCATCTTGCTTCACCGACGAAGAAGGTGGGGGAAAAGCACACGAAGGAGGGCCGACCACCAACTCCAGAGCCAAAGACCACCATATCTTCTCAACCCGAGACAGCACGAGAGGGGGAACGGACCTGCGAAGAAGGCGAAGGAGAGGAAGCAGCCGCCGGAGTAGCCCTGTGCCAGGGCGCCGCTTTCCCATAGTCGCCGGAGGAGAGCTACAATCCAGAATAGAGCACGAACTAGGAGATAGGCAGAGAGACTAGGGGGAGTGGGAAGCACCACCCACAAGGAACCTCCCAACCAGGCTAGAAACCCGGTGGTTTGGCGGGATCTACGCGGTGGTTATGTGGTGGCACTGACTATAAAGCAGGAAGCAAAAAAGAAGCTGGCAGCTGAGAAGCTAACGGGAATGAAAGGAAGCAACGAGAAGATACTAGGCACATGAGGCACGTACCAGAATGTTTTTCCCTCTTTTACACTTTTTCTAACGCGTTATGCTTTCTTTGTTTTTTTTTTAGGAAATTTCATGAAATGCCACTATATTTTTTACTAATTCATGAAATGTCACTAAAAAAAAGAAAGTCACGAAATGCTTCTATATTTTTTCAAAATTCCATGAAATGCCACTATAGCCATTGACCAGAAGGAAAAATGACAAAAATACCCCTACTAGTTAATAAAGTATTTTTGAAGTTCACAATATGCCCCTAAGTGTTAAAAAGTTCACCAAAATTCATAAAAATTCATAAAAAAATCAAAATACAATAAAAATATAAAAAATATATGAATTTGAAAAAGATCAAAATATTATAAAATATTGTAAAAATAAATATTTCTTAGATTTTTCAAAATTAATTAGTACCATAAAAAATAATAGAGTTTTGAACACATATTTTATATCAATCTTTGTAACACCCCAACTCATAAAGCCATACTCATCTCATAAACCTCCACTTACTTATATTAACATTGCACCGGAATTCTTACAACTATTGGTGTTACCGCCGTTAGCCACCCACGTGACTAACTAGGCATACTAAATACTCCAAGATCTAGCTATGGTCTGATGGACCCGAATATACTGAACATTAGTGTATACTAAATCTTAACCAAATACATATTCTTATTACAAATATCTCATATCCTAATACATCATACTACATCTCATACCATTTACTAAACGAGTGTACATGCACAACTCGTGTAACAAAAAGGAGAACAACCCGAAGTACTTCTACCTGATCCTACTCTCAGGACGGTCGTCTTCTGTCGTTCACCTGCAAAATAATTATGGATGCCTCTAGGGGCTCAGCACCTTTGCTGGTATGATTAACTTATAGCCCCCAAGCTAACGGGGCTACGACGACTACTTTGTCATAAACATACGGTGGATTATTAATACAACATAATAAGAAGTACAATAAATACCACACAAACATATGAAACAATTCATAGTTCAATCAGATTGAACGACTTAAAAGTGTTCCTTAAATAAGTGAGTTAACTTTTAACTCCTTAAGTTATGATTCCTCTTAATCTCAGTCCATCTTTATCTCATCTCAAGTCTTATCTCAAATCTCATAGTACCAACCATCTTTTAATTAGAATTGGTTGTTTCTTAACTCAGTGTTTATCCTTGTCGGGTCAAAGGAAACCCTAGCCAATGAGCTATTAACTCCATTGGTTAAAATAAACATATTTTCTTAAGTTTGGGATTTAGGAGATCCCACCGCACCATCTTAATCTGGCCTCCCACCTTGAACTGTAATCCGAGGTGGTCGAGTTTATATGTCGACTCTAGGCGACAAGTCAAAGACGAGTCTCAAAGGAAGTTGGACCTACTATAGGTACCAACAACCTAACCAATAACATGCATGCCCGACACCATTCCGGATTCCTTACCCCCCCCCCCTTGTTCCAGTTAGTAGAAGTCTCGAAGACAATGTTTGTTAGTTAAACCTCTTTCGGTATTAACAAACTAATACTAGGGAGTGTTCCATTTTCTCACACAATCATTTACTAATCATAGTTAGTAAGCTCTCAAGGATAAGTTGTGTTAGTGCATCATAATCACACAACAAACACAATATTCCGGTTGCATGCTTTACCTTGTTTAGTCGAAACATTTAAACAAATAGCACACAAGCCGAGGTACACCTCGTTAGCAAGAAGGCTACAAGAAAACCATACCGTTCACCATTGGTCGTTCGGTTGCCTATTCTCCTCCGGAGTCCAAATACTCAAATCCCATAACATTCGTCCAATCGGGTGGTTAATTACTTTTAATTAACCTAGCTTATATAATCACTAACGATTCCTGATTAATAACGTCAAAGTTATGGTAGTTTAAACTTAATCACTAAGTCATTTTACTTCTCCTTATATCTTAGGTTCTTATGTGCATATCTTTCTATTCATCATTACTCCCCTAATGGTGTACCACTAATGTTACATTTTCTCTTTTTTTTATAAAGGCCGACCGACCCACTGTGGGTCAGTCCCCTGGGTAGGTCGGATGCAGAGAGCATCCGGGTTAACAAATTCAGCTCGACCGACCCAGATTGGGTCGGTCCCCTGGGTAGGTCGCCTACAGAACCATTTCCCAAAGTGCTTATTTTACTCCAGTCTTTTCCACAAGTGTCCTTGTATGTTCCACATCATTTTGACACATTAATACTGAAATACCCCTAACCTTTAAAACTTAATTAAATGATCTATTAATGATCTAAGATGATTAATAAACATCTAATTACTATTAGGGAACAATCTAAAAGATCTCAACAAGGCAAAACACGTCTTAAGATCGGTAAAGCCAAAAATGTGCTTTAAAGCACCATAAAGATTGTATGACCTCAAATAGGATCCAAAGTGGATTCCTAAGGATTATAATGAAGTAAGGAACACAACAAAACCATTCTCAAGGAGAACTAAGCTCAGGAACACCCTGTGACACAAAAATGTGCACTAAAACACCTTAAAGCACGTTTTTGTGAGATTGCCTTTTAAATTGATTTTTAATGGGCTTAAAGATTATAATTACCCTTAAATATGATATTTTATCATATTATATCATATTAGGAATTTAATTCCAGAAATTTACGAATTTTTACAAATTTAATATTAAAATATTAATAAAACCCTAAAGTGGGGCCCGCATGAGTCAATATTGACCAAGTATGGTCAATGGTTAATTAATTGACCCATTTGGACCATGGAAATCGGCTGGAAAGAGGAGAGGAGACAGCTTACAATAATTAAGAGACAAATTGATACCTAACACAAATTTACAATAGTAAAACTTACTTTTTCAATTATTTCCAACCTTTCCCACCTCTTCCTTCCTCCTTGTCCGATCCCAGCCTCTCCAACCGAGCTCCTCTCCTTCCTAGCAGCTCTCAAGCTTTGTTCTTGAGCATGGAAGGCAGATCTAACTCCTAAGCTCTTAAGGTAAGTGTTTTAAGGTCATTTTTAGCCCTTTTTCTTCATCTCTTCACTACCTACACCTAGATTTCGTGGCTCATCAATTCCTATGGCTTATTCTCAGTGTTCTAAGGTTAGAACAAGAGCTAAACTCGGTTGAAGCAAGTAGAGGGACCAAGGTTGCTCAAAATTGCATTTTAAGGTAAAAACATACCTTAAGCCTCTCAATCCTTCAAGCGGTTTTCTTCCTTCAATTTTTATGAGTTTATACCCTCATAATCTTCATATTTACATGTTCATTCAGTTGGTTAGCCATTTGGAGCAAGGGTGACCAAGATCCAAAGGAAATACCCTCTTTTAAGGCATTTTTCCAAGGTAAAACCTAATAACAAGGCAACTTGTTGTGATCTAGCTATTTCCTATGTCAATATGGTGGATCTAACACCTTGTGGTGTATTTGATTCAGGCCGAATCCACCTAGAACTTCCCTTGCATTTTTAAGGTGATTTTTGCCTTAAATCTTACATTAATTATTCCTTATGGTTAAGCTCAAGTTTGGAGTATAACCATATCTTGTTTTGGTGTATTAAACATGTCTAAATCAAGTGGTGAATTTTCCTACAAGTGACCGAGCTCATACAAGGAATAATCAAGGTATAAACACCTTAAACTTATGATTTTTATAATTTCTAAGCATATATATATACATGGCCGAGAGTGAAATTATAAATATGGGTCATATTGACCTAAAAATGGAAAAAATGACTAAAATAAATTAAGCTAGTCATTTAAGAGATTTAATTAACATAATGGTCAAATTATGACATTATGTGGAAAAATAATCAAATCATGGTGAGGCCGTGAGTTTATACTATATTTTGAGACATTTTATGTGTAATTTATTTTGCAAGTTCAAGGTTGTAATAAGGCCATGTCATTAGGCCATTTTAATTAAGTTTATAAGCTTATTTAGTTAAGTTTATGCTTATATAATTAAGTTTGGGGCCAAACCATAATTACTGGAAATTTATAAAGCCGTGGGCTTAATTTAGAAGAATTTAGGGTTTTTAAATGAATTTAATAAAAATTATAACATCTTACAAAGTTTTGTGTCAAAATTGTAAAAATAGAAAAGTATAGGTGAAGTCTTGTAATTACCGAAAGGTTTGGGTCCAATTTGGTACTAGAAGTCAAAGTTGACTATATAGGAGACTTTGACCAAGTTTGGAGAAATTTAGAAATTAAAATGCAACCTTATATTAAGATAAGTATTAAATTGTAAAAGATTTATAATAGATGGGGTTATAATGTGATTTCCGAAAACTTAGGGTACTAAATAGTATTTAGAACAGTGCTTAAGTTATTAGGAATTTTTAGAGGTTTATTTGGTTAAATTTAGAGTTTATATGAATTATATAAGTATAATATATGATATTTTATAACATTGTTACAAATGGGTAACATATGGGTCAAAACCGAGATTATGGAAAGTATAAGGTTAGGAATAATATTTATAACCTTTTGGTATAGTTTGGTAATTTTTGGAATTATATATAAAGTTTTATAAAGACATATGTATAATATATGGTTTTAATGGAATTAGAAAACTATGTATTATAAGTTGTGGAGATTTGGTAAATATACAAAATAAGGTGGTGGGAATTTAATTAAAACAGTCCAAGGGGCTGTTCGAAAATTATAGCCTTTTAAAATTATAGGTTATAATTATTTTAAGGTTTGAGGATTATAATATAAGGTATATACTATAAGTGTAACAATGAAATATAATTTGGGATTGATTTGTGATTTATAGAAGTTTAGTGGTTTATATTGGGAACCGAGAATATAAGGGACTATTTGGAAATATATATAACAATTTACAACTATATGTTATAATTGTTTTAATGACTTAAAGGTCATAATATATGTTATATAACTATAATATAACATTATATTAATTATGTGGTGGATTTTGTAAATACTTAAGAAAATGGATGTTGTTCGGAAATATTAGCATTTTTCAATGGAATTTATAATATGGTTTTTTTATGTTATAAGAGTTATAACATTTATAACATAAGAGGTATTCATTAGGAAGAATGAATATATGTTATTAAGACTTACCATATAATAAATAGTCCCATAATACATATATACAAATAAATATATGTTATGGAGTAGAAAAATATAATATGGTTTAATAACCATGTAATATCATAATTAAAATGATATACGGTAAAGGGAAAAGGAATTACAAACATTAGATATGGAAGTTCTAATGTTGGGAGTGTACATGGAAATGAGGATTTATATAATCCAAAGTACTGTTACATATGAATTATACTCCATTAAATTTGGGAAAACAAACCTTAGGAAAATAAATACTAAAGTGAAATGTATAATGCATGATTAAGAATTATACATACAATGTAGAAACAAACTACATGATATACAAGGGTATATTAAGTTACATGCGATAACAAAGTTCAACAATAAGTATATTAATATACGAGACAAGACTACGCATGTAATATAACATTGTTCCAAATCCCGAGTTAAACCGAAAACCCGACAGACGTTTACAGCTAACAACGGGGAATAAACCGGGATGGATTAGTAACGGTACGGGGTGCCGTAGTGTACTGTTAGTATGAGATGCTGATGCATAGTGTGATGCATATTGATAGATTGTTAGAGACGACACGAGGAGCATCGGATCTAGCTGAATCATACTCCACCGTAATACTTTCAGGGTGAACGGTATGTTATTTATGTGGCTTGATTGTCTCTGAGGATTTCCTCAGTTCAGACATTGTGTGAAAATCTGTGATAAGATTGAATGTCTGCTTGTGTGAATTAATATGCTTGAGTTGTGTATTAATGCTGCTTTATTATTACTGTTGTGCGATAACAATACCGTTCGTATATATGAACATATTATAAAACGAACTAGCGGCAATGATGCTATCTTATATGTGTAACATAAGGAACGTAAGTAAAACGTTGTAGCATCAGGATAATAAGATATATATATTATCTGAGACTTATATACGGAGCATTGGCCTCTTTAACGCCGCTCTCGTATCTAACACTGGATCCCGAGTCGACATACTCAGGGTTGGACTGACGACCTTAGTCTGTTGTGTTAAGAAAAATAATAAAACGATGTGATGGTATAGACAAGTTTATCAAGAGGATGTGGCTATTGCTGTGAACTGTGATCCATTAACGATACTAGGATACTGTGTGGTAACCGTAAGTATCAGGATAAATTTCCAACGAACTACATATTTTTCGTAGGTCGGAGACTCTACCGCTGGAGTGGCTACTGCTGTGGGTGACCCGCCATAAGAGATGGGTAACTTAGAGACGCGTCGTTCTAACGAGACGCTGTCATTAGACATGACTGAACAATTACGCACGACTATATTAACTCGTACATTAGGCGAACATTATTTGGGCTTGCATGCCACAGACGAGAGTTTACACTCGTTTATAATTCTCATTGTTTCGCCTTGTTGTTCATTGGTTGTGCTTTGTGGTTATGTGTGGTATGTTGGTGGATTTGTTTGAACGAGCCACTGTGCTCATATTGTGTGTTGTGAACTGGATGTGTCGAGTCGTTGTACTCATGTGTGGTTTATGGTGGATTGTTTGGTCGAGTGAGTCGCCGAACTCAATTATGAACTGTTAAGTGTTTGTTGGAATGGAGTCTCTGTACTCATATAAGCGTTGTAACGTTTTCAGTGGTCTATTACGATGCGATGTGTGAAGCCGGGGGCTTGGTTGTTATTTGTGTTTACTGCAATATATATTGTTGTTTTACAGTTTTAACATTAAACTACTCGCATGAAAATGAATTGCATGCTCTCGACCAAATAATTGAGGGTCCGAGGGGGCATGACAGTCATGTAGTAACATACTCAGCAGGGGCTGATTCCATACCACAAACCACCATTTTTGCAGGTATGCAGCTTCCGGTGTCAGCAAAGAGAGGGACGCGCTGGGTAGTTTAATTACAGTTGTTTAAATATGCACTGTTGCACTTTGATACGAACTTAGAAACGTGTATAGGATTGGGATACCTAGAATGCTCACTGTGAATGTATTTTATATTGGTTTGGGAAGGATAGATCTATCTCTTGTTGTCACTACGAGAAACTGTTTCGTATTTAAAGAATATATCAGTAAGTACGTTATTACTCGTATGGGCGGGTAAGAACGGTGACACCAGTAGTTCAATTGTTGAGATTACCGCTGCGATTATAATGTTAAGTAAGATGTTTAGGAGCCGATTAGAGTAGGGGTGTTACAAAAGTGGTATCAGAGTGGAGTACCGCTCTGATGACAAGAGATAGTAGGATTTATACAGTGAGCATAGGTTTTGGGAATACGGGAAACGTTGTGAGGATACGTGACCTTGCGGGGTTGTTGCAATGCTTAAAGCTTGCACACCATAGCCGTGGAGGCACTTCAATAATAAATGACCGAGACTACGGTATTAGACCGAGTAAAGGTCTAACCCGTCCTCTTGACTTATGTCAGAGAGAGGTCAGGGTAACAGTACTAAGGAAGAACACGGAGCAGCGGAAGGTGGTAAAGGTACAGCAACCCCAAGTAACGCGAAGATGGTATGAACCGCTCGCACTCGATGGGAGAACATCCCGAGAAAGTTGCAATGGTACCCCACCCGCCGTAGCCCGTAACTCGAGTGCTATCTAGTGAGATAATGAAATGAGAAACACCGCGGAAATAACTCTCATGATCGGAAAGACCCGATGTGGATGCTAAAAGGATTATGTTATAGGTAGAAAATAAGACTTTGTGTTTTGATGTAATGTTTAGGACCGGGGGTCCTGGTAATGACGTAATGTCTACCATATGAGAATGAGATAAATAATAGACCGAGTTTGAGGAGAAACTCCCTGTAGGACTAATGGGGTTAGCTTGCTATAAGCAAGGCAACCTTGTCTTACATCCAGGAAGCACCGATGATGCGCTTGGGGAGAAAAGAGGTAGAAACGGCGAGTAATGATTAGTTATGATATATGTAACAGATGGAATGGATGACCTTATAGAAGCCTCACCCGAAGCGAGTAACTCTAAAACCATGCAACGCTGAAGGTTCAAGATGGCCCGACGTGCATGAGGAGAGATCATGAGAACTGTAGAAACAAGAACTCGCTATGTTGCTATCATGCAACACCTCGTGAGGAAAGTAAGAACTTACTGCCACGGTAAACTTGTGGGAACGAGTGCGGGAGTGAGACTGTATTAATTTGAACAAGAACTTTTGACCAGAACAGGAACCCGATTAGGGAATAACACTGCACTGACACACCGTACTGGTGGCTCAGTCTGCATGGTGCACTTGCCACTGCAAGTGCCACATTAACCAAAGCATTAAAACTCAACCTGCCTTGCGCACTTGCTACAGCAAGTGCAGCGACGATAAACTAACCCTAAAGGACGTGGTGGTCCAGGCGGTTACCAATAAACACTAAATCTTATGTAAGTCCGTAATGCAATAAAGCAGGACAAAGCATTCTTAAGGGCAGGGGTACGAAACCCTTGGGTTTGAGGTCGATAGAACCTCGAGAAGACCTAGCCGGTCTGACCATTAAACCTAAAAACAATACACCATTTAGTAGAATATTAGAAGGGGAGTGAATGAGAATAACAATAGTTAGTGCCTACCAGTCTAACCCCAGTGCCGGTATGGACATTAAAAGTCAATCATTACCGGTGGGGAGTGACGGGTCTTCAGGACCAGCATAACCATATTTAGAGAGTGCGTGACACTTGTGGTTAAACCACTACCATCGAACATTGCCAGAGGGCAAGAAGTGAGCTATATGAGTCAGGACCTTTAAAAAAATAATAATAATAATTAATAGGCAGATGTAAACGTGCAATAAAAAGGGGCCGATGTAATGCCCGCACCACACACACCGGAGGTGTTGTGATCCATTATGCTGCTAGACTTCCGTATGAAGGGCAGTGGATATAAACAAAAAAGTAAAAATTGCCTGATGACAGAAGACACCGTTACCTCAAAGAGGATGGAGGAAATATGAGTTGAATAAGAGTAAGGACTACACAAAGAAGGGGAATGATTAGTGGAAACCACTAAGTTGTGGGTATCCAATTGTAACCTCAGGAGGAAGTATTAGAACCAACCAGGAATAAATTAAATAACAAGACTAACAAACATTTAAATTATCAGAATAAGTAATGAGTCTGAATATCGTAGGCATGGCCTACGAGGTACCTTAGTACCACCAAAGTAACCCAAAACTAGGGGAACAAGGGTGATGAATCACAGGTACTGATTAATATCAGATTAACGGGACTACCATAAGACAGGGGAAACACGAGGTGTCAACCTTTATCACGGAGTCCGGAAACACCATAAGGTGTAACCCAATAGATTGGGTGGAATTCGAATACTGAAAACTCATATCTGAAGGCGTTAACAGCCTAGGAGTGAACGGGAGAGATAATAAGTAGTTACTGATCCCCACTCACAAATACCAGATGACGAGCATGTAGAAACCAGAATTAGGGCGATAAGTCGCAAACACCTATCTTAGAGAAAGTAAAGGAAATATACATTAATAAAGGAAACCATAGAACCTAATATTAGGGTCATTCTGACATTAAAGGTTAAGAATTGGCAGCATAGTTACTCAAACATAAATTACCGAGACTAAGAGTACGATAGTCACCGGGTACGAACGCTACGAGTGCACTAAACGAGACATGGGACGACCGCACTCCTAGGAGCTTGTGGGCCTGACAAACTATATTAAGTTAGTTGGGTAAGTAGTAATGTATCAGTATGGTACCCCATGCATGTAAACGAGTAGTATAAGGACCCAGGAGGTAATCAACTCTGTGTCTAAGTCAGCGAATGGAACCCTGACTAGGTAAACCATGTAATGACGAGAGAGATCTCAGTCAAACTAGCAAGGTTAGGAAAATCAAGGATAACTTAATAAGAAAGAGACATAAGGTCGCAACTCCACAGTGGAGGAGTCAGAACATAAGTTTTACGGATTTTAGTAAACGAGGAAACTAAGGCCGATTTAATGGTAATGGCAAGTTGAACTCATGAATGAGAAGAGGAATTGTGGTATCTAAGGAAGTTATATTAGAGAAACCTTTGTGATAATAGATGCTACCGAAAAAGGGGGCACAGAGAAAATTATACCACGCGCTGACGGCGCCGCGATGATGTCGCATTAAATAATAATAACCACATGCTCAAGCCATAAACGTTAGTATGTTAGTACCAATTAGGTTTGAACAGAAAATGAATACCAAGCTAAAACCCACAGTCGTATTGTATGTTTACAACAGACGAAGGGCAAAAGCGAGCATTACAAGAGATACTCTAAGCTGGAGATTAGATACTCCATGCAAACCGCAATGGCGGATAACCGTCCAATCGACTGGTACATGGTGCGCAACAAGCGACCATTATAATAACTGTTAACCGAATTATGCTGGTGAGAATCAGAAGGTGGAAGATCAGATAAACAAATGGATTCCCCTAATGGAGAAGAGGGATGAACCATATATGCGGATACTAAAATACCAACACACGAGGGATACGAGTTCACACTAGCAAAAGCGGACCTACAAGGTACCCAAAGAACGAACTCATTCCAGAGGGAAATAACTTGGAGTCATGAGGCGCCAGTTAGATGCGCATATCAGACTCGTCTTGATATTTTAGAGACAACTGTTGCAAGCACTAGATGCTAGAGCATAGCTCGACAACACTTATACCGAAGGTTTGTTCGGTAGGGTGGCATGAACTCATGGGAATATACCATGAGCATGTATAGAATTCAGGAGGATTGAATAGAATGGCTAGTTAAAATAATAAGCGTGTGTGACTAACGATACCACGCAGTCAAATAAATTACTCCATTCCCATAATTATGGAAGACCGTGTAGAAAACACCGTCACATGAAATAACTACCTAAAGGGGTAAACTAACCATAAGTAGTTGGGCATACTGCTTGCGGAGCGAGTGGGCCCATATTGCTTAGGTTTGACGTACCTAGCGGGTTTGGGGAAACAAATGATGTTTACCTCCCGATCAAACCGTATATGAATATACATACACCTAACCAAGATAGACAGTATAACCTGAGGGGCTAAAGCCCGACCCATAAAAAAAGGGGTAATGAAATATGTAGCACATTGGTGCACGAATAATCCACTGGAAGAATGGAACATCTTGAACTTATTCTTCACGATGATATATTCGTAGATTACGTGGGCGTAATCATTTTTAAGGGGGGTAGAGCGATTAAATATACCGTACGTAGGAGTACGTAGCGCATGGTACACATGCTGCAAACTATTATTGTACGTAGAGTACAAGTATTATGTGTTATATTACTTGAGGTAATATTGTGATGTATTATGTGTATGAATATATATATTTTAGTTCGCATTGTGTGCGAATAGGAAAGGGAGAACAGATAGAGTGTTCTTATCCTAATTCCGATTATTTATGCAAACGTTGCGAACACTAAACACATAAACGCCTAACTTGTTAGCTCCGGTTGAGAGTTCAAGTAGGTTATCTGGTAGCTTCGGTGGGAGATGGCAAACAGAAGGAGTAGAAAGCTCCATACTATATGATTTGTGACTCGGTATGAAACCGATTATTGGAATGCGATGAGTGAGTCGGCATGAGACCGATGTATAACCTAGTGGAGGTAAAACCTCTAGGAATTGTATGAATAATTATAAGTCGAGTGAACTTGGTACATGGTTAGAATACATGATCCTATATGACGGTGATTAGATTAATTATACTAGTTGACTTGTGTATCTATAGAACACAAGGTGGCAAATATCAAGAGGAAACAAGATTAGAAATGAATAAACAATTGATTGATTGAAATTGACGTGGGAAGTTGAACTTGATCCTGGTCCGATCAAGGGAAACCGAACACAAATTGAGGTGAGAGATAGTTCAACACTGACGCTGACCACGTCGGGGTTGAATGATTCTCGAAACTTCCTACAAGTGGACACAGATATGAATAGAAATTGGAATTTAGGGCGTCACTCGAAGAGCCGTGGACCGTGGAGCCCTTCGTCATTAGACCGGTGTGTCTGCGAGTGACATCACCCAGAGAGCCGTGGACCGCAGAGCCCTTTGTCATTAGACCGGTGTGTCTGTGGGTGACTAAGGAAATAAGGTGATACTGTCCGAGGAGCCGTGGACCGCAGTGTCCTTCGTTATTAAACCGGTGTGTCCGCGGGTAGTAGACGTTGGCTGGGGTTGGGGATCGTCAAGTCCTGGTCTTTAAGACTGCTTCCTGTGAACTGTCAACGTTAACTATATGTGCACGCATACATGTGGAATGATGTGTGGGTATCCTCGCGAGATACTAACATGTAGATAGGGATGCGTGGAGTATCCCTTGCAAACACCTTTGAGTACTTTATGAGTTTTGCACCTTGTCTAGTGCTGTGTACCATGAGTTTTGCACCTTGTCTAGTGCTGTGCACTATGAGTTTTGCACCTGGTTGAATATATAAATAGTACCGCTGAGTACTTTTGTGGATGAATTGGATGTGCACCTTGTTTAGTGCTATGAAACGAATGAGCTTATACCATGAGTTTGACTACTTGATATATACTATATGTATAGACTAGGTCTGAACCTAGTGGGAGTTACTTCCTAGCAATGGACTGTTTGGTTACTTAGTGGAACTTGATTCCTTAGGTGAACTGTAGAGGATTAAGGACTTCGGGACGAAGCCTTTTTAAGGGGGGTAGACTGAAATACCCCTAACCTTTAAAACTTAATTAAATGATCTATTAATGATCTAAGATGATTAATAAACATCTAATCTATATTGGGGAACAATCTAAAAGATCTCAACAAGGCAAAACACGCCTTAAGATCGGTAAAGCCAAAAATGTGCTTTAAGACACCATAAAGATTGTATGACCTCAAATAGGATCCAAAGTGGATTCCTAAGTATTATAATGAAGTAAGGAACACAAAAAACCATTCTCAAGGAGAACTAAGCTCAGGAACACCCTGTGACACAAAAATGTGCACTAAAACACCTTAAAGCACGTTTTTGTGAGATTGCCTTTAAATTGATTTTTAATGGGCTTAAAGATTATAATTACCCTTAAATATGATATTTATCATATTATATCATATTAGGAATTTAATTCCAGAAATTTACGAATTTTTACAAATTAATATTAAAATATTAATAAAACCCTAAAGTGGGGCCGCATGAGTCAATATTGACCAAGTATGGTCAATGGTCAATTAATTGACCACTTGGACCATGGAATCGGCAGGCAAGGGAGGGAGGAGACAGCTACAATAATTAGAGACAAATTGCTACCTAACACAAATTTGCAATAGTAAAACTTACTTTTTCAATTATTCAAACCTTACCCATCTCTTCTTCCTCCTTGTCCGATTCCAGCCTGCCCAGCCGAGCTCTCCCCTTCCTGAAGCTCTCAAGCTTGTTCTTGAGCATGGAAGGCAGATCTAACTCCTAAGCTCTTAAGGTAAGTGTTTTAAGGTCATTTTAGCCCTTTTTCTTCATCTCTTCACTACCTACACCTAGATTTCGTGGCCATCAATCCTATGGCTTATTCTCAGTGTTCTAAGGTTAGAACAAGAGCTAAACTCGGTTGAGACAAGTAGAGGGACCAAGGTTGCTCAAAATTGCATTTTAAGGTAAAAACATACCTTAAGCCTCTCCACTCACATCCGGTTTTTCCTTCAATTTTTATGAGTTTATCATCATAATCTTCATATTTACATGGTCATTCAGTTGGTTAGCCATTTGGAGCAAGGGTGACCAAGATCCAAAGGAAATACCTCTTTTAAGGCATTTTTTTCAAGGTAAAACCTAATAACAAGGTACTTGTTGTATCTAGCTATTTCTATGTCAATATGGTGGATCTAAAACCTTGTGGGGTGTGTTTGATTCAGGTCGAACCACCTAGAACTTCCTTGCATTTTTAAGGTGATTTTTGCCTTAAATTAACATTAATTATTCCTTATGGTTAAGCCAAGTTTGGAGTATAACCATATCTTTTTTTGGTGTATTAAAACATGTCTAAATCAAGTGGTGAATTTTCCTACAAGTGATGAGTCATACAAGGAATAATCAAGGTATAAACCACCTTAAACTTATGATTTTTATAATTTTAAGCATATAATATATATATGGCCGAGAGTGAAATTACATAAATATGGGTCTTTGACTAAAAATGGAAAAAATGCTAAAATAAATTAAGCTAGTCATTAAGAGATTTAATTAACATAATGGTCAAATTATGACATTATGTGGAAAAATAATCAATCAGGTGAGGCGCCATGTATGCTATATTTTGAGACATTTTATGTGTAATTTATTTTGCAAATTCAAGGTTGTAATAAGGCCATGTCATTAGGCCATTTTAATTAAGTTTATAAGCTTATTTAGTTAAGTTTATGCTTATATTTAAAATTGGGGCCAATTCATAATTACTAGAAATTTATAAAGCCGTGGGCTTAATTTAGAGAATTTAGGGTTTTTAAATGAATTTAATAAAAATTATAACTTTACAAAGTTTTGGTCAAAATTGTAAAAATAGAAAAGTATAGGTGAATTCTTGTAATTACCGAAAGGTTTGGTCCAATTTGGTTAACTAGAGTCAAAGTTGATATATAGGAGACTTTGACCAAGTTTGGAGAAATTTAGAAATTAAAATGCAACCTTATATTAAGATAAGTATTAAATTGTAAAAGATTTATAATAGATGGGGTTATGTGATTTCCGAAAACTTAGGGTACTAAATAGTATTTAGAACAATGCTTAAGTTATTAGGAATTTTTAGAGGTTTATTTGGTTAAATTTAGAGTTTATATGAATTATATAAGTATAATATATGATATTTTATAACATTGTTACAAATGGGTAACATATGGGTCAAAACCGAGATTATGGAAAGTATAAGGTTAGGAATAATATTTATAACCTTTTGGTATAGTTTGGTAATTTTTGGAATTATATATGTTTTATAAAGACATATGTATAATATATGGTTTTAATGGAATTAGAAAACTATGTATTATAAGTTGTGGAGATTTGGTAAATATACAAAATAAGGTGGTGGGAATTTAATTAAAACAGTCCAAGGGGCTGTTCGAAAATTATAGCCTTTTAAAATTATAGGTTATAATTATTTTAAGGTTTGAGGATTATAATATAAGGTATATACTATAAGTGTAACAATGAAATATAATTTGGGATTGATTTGTGATTTATAGAAGTTTAATGGTTTATATTGGGAACCGAGAATATAAGGGACTATTTGGAAATATATATAACAATTTACAACTATATGTTATAATTGTTTTAATGACTTAAAGGTCATAATATATGTTATATAACTATAATATAACATTATATTAATTATGTGGTGGATTTTGTAAATACTTAAGAAAATGGATGCTGTTCGGAAATATTAGCATTTTTCAATGGAATTTATAATATGTTTTTTTTTATGTTATAAGAGTTATAACATTTATAACATAAGAGGTATTCATTAGGAAGAATGAATATATGTTATTAAGACTTACCATATAATAAATAGTCCCATAATACATATATACAAATAAATATATGTTATGGAGTAGAAAAATATAATATGGTTTAATAACCATGTAATATCATAATTAAAATGATATACGGTAAAGGGAAAAGGAATTACAAACATTAGATATGGAAGTTCTAATGTTAGGAGTGTACATGGAAATGAGGATTTATATAATCCAAAGTACTGTTACATATGAATTATACTCCATTAAATTTGGGAAAACAAACCTTAGGAAAATAAATACTAAGGCGAAATGTATAATGCATGATTAAGAATTATACATACAATGTAGAAACAAACTACATGATATACAAGGGTATATTAAGTTACATGCGATAACAAAGTTCAACAATAAGTATATTAATATACGAGACAAGACTACGCATGTAATATAACATTGTTCCAAATCCCGGGTTAAACCGAAAACCCGACAGACGTTTACAGCTAACAACGGGGAATAAACCGGGATGAATTAGTAACGGTACGGGGTGCCGTAGTGTACTGTTAGTATGAGATGCTGATGCATAGTGTGATGCATATTGATAGATTGTTAGAGACGACACGAGGAGCATCGGATCTAGCTGAATCATACTCCACCGTAATACTTTCAGGGTGAACGGTATGTTATTTATGTGGCTTGATTGTCTCTGAGGATTTCCTCAGTTCAGACATTGTGTGAAAATCTGTGATAAGATTGAATGTCTGCTTGTGTGAATTAATATGCTTGAGTTGTGTATTAATGCTGCTTTATTATTACTGTTGTGCGATAACAGTACCGTTCGTATATATGAACATATTATAAACGAACTAGCGGCAATGATGCTATCTTATATGTGTAACATAAGGAACGTAAGTAAAACGTTGTAGCATCAGGATAATAAGATATATATATTATCTGAGACTTATATACGGAGCATTGGCCTCTTTAACGCCGCTCTCGTATCTAACACTGGATCCCGAGTCGACATACTCAGGGTTGGACTGACGACCTTAGTCTGTTGTGTTAAGAAAAATAATAAAACGATGTGATGGTATAGACATGTTTATCAAGAGGATGTGGCTATTGCTGTGAACTGTGATCCATTAACGATACTTGGATACTGTGTGGTAACCGTAAGTATCAGGATAAATTTCCAACGAACTACAGATTGTTCGTAGGTCGGAGACTCTACCGCTGGAGTGGCTACTGCTGTGGGTGACCCGCCATAAGAGATGGGTAACTTAGGGACGCGTCGTTCTAACGAGACGCTGTCATTAGACATGACTGAACAATTACGAACGACTATATTAACTCGTACATTAGGTGAACATTATTTGGGCTTGCATGCCACAGACGAGAGTTTACACTCGTTTATAATTCTCATTGTTTCGCCTTGTTGTTCATTGGTTGTGCTTTGTGGTTATGTGTGGTATGTTGGTGGATTTGTTTGAACGAGCCACTGTGCTCATATTGTGTGTTGTGAACTGGATGTGTCGAGTCGTTGTACTCATGTGTGGTTTATGGTGGATTGTTTGGTCGAGTGAGTCGCCGAACTCAATTATGAACTGTTAAGTGTTTGTTGGAATGGAGTCTCTGTACTCATATAAGCGTTGTAACGTTTTCAGTGGTCTATTACGATGCGATGTGTGAAGCCGGGGGCTTGGTTGTTATTTGTGTTTACTGCAATATATATTGTTGTTTTACAGTTTTAACATTAAACTACTCGCATGAAAATGAATTGCATGCTCTCGACCAAATAATTGAGGGTCCGAGGGGGCATGACAGTCATGTAGTAACATACTCAGCAGGGGCTGATTCCATACCACAAACCACCATTTTTGCAGGTATGCAGCTTCCGGTGTCAGCAAAGAGAGGGACGCGCTGGGTAGTTTAATTACAGTTGTTTAAATATGCACTGTTGCACTTTGATACGAACTTAGAAACGTGTATAGGATTGGGATACCTAGAATGCTCACTGTGAATGTATTTTATATTGGTTTGGGAAGGATAGATCTATCTCTTGTTGTCACTGCGAGAAATTGTTTCGTATTTAAAGAATATATCAGTAAGTACGTTATTACTCGTATGGGCGGGTAAGAACGGTGACACCAGTAGTTCAATTGTTGAGATTACCGCTGCGATTATAATGTTAAGTAAGATGTTTAGGAGCCGATTAGAGTAGGGGTGTTACAAATACCCTCTTAAATCACCCACCAAACTCATTGATTAACTCACTTCTAAACTCCTCAACTATTTACTCAAATTCTTATCAAATTCCTAACACTTCAACTTAGTTTCTTATACTCCCAACATGTAAACTTTGTCTAAAACCTTAACTAACCAAAGTGTTTCTTCTCAACCATTTTAACTTCTCAAGCATTATCAATCACCCTCATCTCCTTAACTCAAACTTCTCAAAGTTCTTAAGGTCTTATTGCATCTCCATGCACAACTTCCTCTCCTTTACACTTACTACTCATCATTCTCAAACTTGTACATACTTATGCATTTCTAGCCATCCTCTTAACACCTTAACATTGTTCCTCACCCAACTACACAATTACTTAGCTTTGTACTCATCCTTTCTCCTTCAACTTGACCATTCTAAACTCCTCTTAAACATTTCCATCTCCTTTACTCAATTTACTCACCATTAACATGGTTATACACTCCTATCCATTCCGAGTCATTCCCTTGACAAGTTACAACATTCTCTTATAGTTTTCACCTCCATCACTCAAATCCACTCATTATCATCCAAGCTATACACTTATTAATTCACCTCTAGCACTTTTATCTCCTTTACGCAAGCTACCCAAAATTCTCAAGGTTATAATCTCTAGTTGATGCCTAAATCATCATAAGACATTATACATCACTTCCTCCAAATTGTTGCACAAGTCTTAACATCCCACATACCATGATTTTGGTGTGTTTAATACACCTACCTAACCTCTAATTCCTCCTAGATAACTCTAGGTCTTTCTAAATCTCAAGATCACCTTAATTCCTTCACTTCCACCAATTTAACTCTTAAAGACTCCTAGTACAACTTAGGTCATAAAAACTCACAACAACCACTAAAACACTTTGTTTTCTACTCAAATTTTTCCATAGCCTCTCAAGTATATTGTCATGCCCAAATGCATAGTTTTTCTCCTCTAATCAACACACACATACATCAAGTCCTTTTCTCATGATATTTCTCACCCAATTCAAACCATTCAAAACAAACTCAATATAGTGAAATAATCTTTAATTGCATATCACTAAGGCTCTTAAATGACATGGCTCTTAGGCCCATAAATGACATGAATTTAAACACCGAATTTCCCACATTTAGAGCTTTCAACCTGAAATTACACAACACTCCATCTCATAGCAATTACAATGCCCTTATAATCCATCTTATGCTTATCTTACTAACTCATTTTCCATTGGCTCCTTAGTCACAAGTTCACAAGCTTGTTCAAATTCTTTTTCCTAGGTTATATAAACCATTATATAATGTAAGCTCTAAGCTACATTTGGTATCTATCTAAACCCCATTCCCTAAAACATTAAACCCCCTTAAGGTAAGTAATTTACCTTGTTTTTCTCAAGCTTTTCTCACTTTCCACCTTTGGTTTTCTTGATGGATGTAACACCCTACCGATAATCAGTCATTATCCCCTAACCTGTCTCCATTATCAATACTCAAGCAGCGAAACTCCAATACAATCGAGGGTGATACAATGTCATTAGTCACCCACGTGACTAACAAGGCCAAACCAAATTCAATACAACCATCCAAATTACAATATCGGTCTGATGACGAATATACCGAGTATACTATACCACACAATACATTCTAATTCCTTAATCAAATCTCAATTCAAATACAAACCTCAAATCCATATTATCAAATACAACCTCAATTTGTTCTATACAGAGTATCTACAATTCTCAAGTCTACAGATATCAATTCGGACTCACAATTCAACATTACAAAGAAATACAACATTCTTAAACCAACTACCCATGCTTATACAGCAACCCCATCTTACACTCTCGGATGGTGATCGGCTTCGATGTACCTGGAAAATAAAAGGTGCCCCAAGGGGCTCAGCAAACTGCTGCATATGAAATTCGCATACCCCGCGTGCTAACGGGGGTACGCCGACTATTTTGGTCGAGAACATGCGATTCATTTTAATTCAATCAACATGCAAGACAACATACATTATATACGTACATTAACACAACCAATGTTCAACATAGGATACAACACTAGCTCACACATCAAAGTGGTTAGTTTAATTTGTCCTACTCTTAGGCCTTGAGGGTTTCTTCCTCACTATGCCTTAATCAATTCTTCATTGTCTTACCCACTCTCTTGGGTTGCACTTACTCAAATTCTCTTACTCTCAACCTCAATCAAGTTCTACAATACTCAAACTCAATTCTCCACTCAAACTCAATTTCTCAAGTCTCTCAAGTTTCAACTCAATTCTCAGTACTCAAACTCTCAAATCTCAATCAAATTCTCAATTCAACTTCCCAATCAAATTCTCAAATCAAATACTCAAATGTATCTTTTAAGTCATTACCCATGACCTCCGGGCAAAGTCCTACACAAGACTCACCACCGGGCTTTCAAATACAAATGGAACTATACGCTTAGCTCCTCAAATCCTCAAATGTCCGTTTCTCTACCGGACTACTCAAATTCCCAACACTCCTCTCTCGGAGTTATAATACAATCTCATGGATTAGCCTAGAAGTATCTCTCTCGATATCCTCTAATAGCTTAGGGAAATTCCAATGTCTAGTATTCTCAGATTTAAGGGTTTCCCCCAACGTATCGAATACTCTCATGTTCGGGACATTGTTGATATTAGTCGGATCCTCTCATTGTGGGTCGACTATCTTTCTAAGGGGTTTGGTGATCCCTTATCATTCTTTACTTCTCTCAGGGTTAATGTCTTAAACAATCATCAATCCTCTAAATAGAGGTTCCTTATATGCTTCCACTATTAATTGTTTTGTGGATTAAATCAATTCGGTTCTCTAACCGTTATCGGGAGTTTACTAATCCCGTACACTCTCTCACATTCTAGCGAGTTCATAGGTTTACGTTATCGTTTCTTGGTTCGATAGTTTTAGTGTGTTTCCACGTTTTCATTAATTCGCAACATGACTCTTTCTACGAGTCACTAATCAAACAAGACCCAACTATGAGTCGAACTATAGTACACATTCGACATTCAAGCACCTCATCCACAACCACACATTTCATGAATTATACAAACTTCAAATTCAAACCACAGTCCAACAAAGAACAATACAATACAAGCACAAGAAGGTGCAATCAATCCGATTCGTGCATTTATCTTGTTTAGGTGATAACACAAAGCACACAAGCACACAAATCAGAGTAACACCATTAGCATACGGGGCATGAGAAACATACCTTTCACCATAGATTATTTTACCACGTCACTTTATGTTCCTTGGTTCACACTTGATCCACTGATAACATTCAAATGTTTCTATTAACATTAAGGTACTACGGTATGTAAAACTAATACTCCTGTAATTAACCCCGTTATCCCGTTATTCCTTAGTTTTACTCTTATGTCCTTAAGGTCTCAACTTCCTCATTCACTTCTAAACTTTGTTTACACTTCCAAGGACCTTTATAGGTCACCAAACAAGTCCTAAAAATCATCTAAAACCATCCTCAATCAATTCCCCATCATTAGGAATCTTTAAAACACTTTCTGTTGAATTTTTGCATTGGTCCGGGTTTGTATCCAGGGTTACAAACCCAGACCAAACACTGGATTACGTTTCTGCCTTGTTTTTTGCATAGGTCCGGGTTTGTGTACTGGTTTACAACCCGGACCACTCCCTAGGGTGACTTTCTGCCTAATTTTTGGGGTGGTCCGGGTTTATGTACCGATTTGCAAACCCGGACCAACCCTGGACTGTCAAATTTTACAGTTTTTGACCAGTTTTTCAACCCCTAATTCACACCTAATCAATCCATAATCTTTCCACATGTTTCCTACATTTTTAAACACCTTAAAACATGCTCTAAACCTCTTCAAATCTTTGGTTTAATCCTTGCTCAACTTCTTGCTCAAATTCAACAAATTTCCATTCTCACTTTTGCATTTTGCACACTTGTGCATTTCTAACTTCCTCTTGGTGGTTTACCTCTTTGTTCTAACTCCATTTGACCATTCCAATTCATTCCTAGACAAATGCATTATCTACACCCAAGTCCAACCTCCATTCCCAAGTTTATAAACACTAACTCTTTTTCTTGAAATTATAATTACTATCGTCAATTATGCTACAATTTTTGCATCTCTTTAATCCATCCTCAACTACCATTTCAAGGTTATTCCACTCAACTCAATCCAAATGAACACCTAAGTTCTCCCATTGTCAAAGTCAGCTAAAACACTTATTTTCTACTAAAATTTTGTCATAGTTTCCCCATAACCTAACATATCCAAACTCATCCATTCTCACCAAAATCAATCCTAAACTAGCCATACCCATACAAGGGTCCTACCAGCACTCAAAGCAATCAAAATTTACCAAACCAACAATTTAAACAAAATCTCAATCTCTTGGTTCCAAGGCCTTTAATTCAAACATCAACTTCACAATTCTATCAAATTTCAACCAAACATATTCCTAGGACAAAATTTTGGGTTCATTCATTAATTTACCCATTCTCAAAATTCTAATGCATTAAAATTAGCATTAAGGAGATTTTCTTACCTTAAATTCTCTTAAGTTCCTCTTTGCTCCCTTCTTTCTCCTCTCTTCTTTTTCGGTCAAATTGGGCAATGGGGTTGTCCAACCCCAACCCAACATTCAAGGAACACAAAACGAATGTAATTAAAATTCTAAACCCTTGGAATAACTCTAATTCAATGAAAGGGCTTAAAGCACAAAAACTAGGGTTTTACCTTTGAAGTTTTAGGAGGGGTTTTAACCCTTGAATCAAGAAGGGGGTTCCACCACCATTGGAAGGTTGAAACAAAGCTCAACAAAGAGAGAAAAACAAGGCATTACAAAGGGGGAAAATCGGCCAACATAAGGAGGTGGAGAAAAATGAGTTTTTCCATGAATCTTTTTACCTTAGAAGAAGGAGGAGACTCCAAGCTTCTAGAAAATGTAGCTTTCTCTTCAAATGGGGTATACCCATGGAGATGAACTTTCACCAATGGGGATTTTGAAAAGATAGAAATGAAGCTCTTGATGAGAGGAGCAAGAATATGTAGTTTGTTTTTGATTTGGAGCTTTAATGTGGCATGAGCAAGATGAGATATATGAGCTGCCATGGAAGGGCTGCAAAATCGCAAGGAGGAAGAAGAAGGGGAGAAAAATCGCCTGAGAGGGAGATAGGGATACGACTGAGAGGAAGAGAAATGTGAAGGTGAGAGAAGAGAGAGTGAAAAAGTACTTTGTGTACCTTTTTGCTTTTTCTTTGTTTTTTTTCTTCCTAGCTAGCTAAGTGAGTGTGAGGGCTGATTTATCCTCTTAAAACCGACCCACTAAGTCACATGATCTGGGAGTGTTTTTCGTCTTTTATAAGAAACACTCGTTAATTTACCCGGTTTTAGCACTATTCACTAACCGGGCCCGTTTTCTAGATTTTTGTCACTTCTTTAATTTCAATGGTTCTTAAGCTTCCATTAAGGTTTATTTACAGTTACTTAGTTGGATACAATTTTTACGGGTCCGTTTTTCTCGAAAAACATGCGCTAAAGCTTTATTAGCGTTTTTAATTTATTTTATGGATCCATTTTCTTCGGGAATCGTTCACGTATATTAATTAGGCCTAACTAAGCCTTAGGAATTCATCTAGGACCCTTTTTGAGGTCGTATTCTTCCTGTGGTCACATAACGCTCATTTTTGCGTTTTTCGCTTTTTAAGCATTTTCTCATTTCTTTTGGATTTATTTTCTTTACCATGATTCTTTAGGCACTAATAGGCCCTCGAATATCACATTAGAGTAATTTAATCACCCTAATTAAGTTCGGGGTATTTCAATGGAAAATTGGCCAAGGACCTTAGTTCCTTTGCTAACCTTCTAATCAACATTTAATTAATGTAATGAGTACTAAGGAACATACCTAGACTCATGGAAATTATTTCTAGGTTTACAGGAATTGCTTTAAATCACTAAATGGATGATTACTTTTGAAATTTGGAATGGGCTTTGATAATGAAGCAAGGCAAGACTTCTTCTAGTCTCTTAGAGGTTAAAACAAGGCTAATTCAAGGATTAAAACAAGACTCCATGAGAGTTAATTTTCGGACTTTAAGAAGAAATGAAGGAAACTTGATTTTTCTTTCACTTTTCTTACCTTGAATGAGAGGAGATGAAATGGAGCTCTTAAAACTGAATTTTCCCTCTTCAATGGAGTTCCTCCATGGCATCAAACTTGAGCTTTTGAAGATTTGAAAAGATAGAATTGTAGGCCTTGCTCCAACTAACAATAATCTAAGCTTAGTTTTTGATTTGGAGCAATATTGTGGATTTGGTGAGTAAGTGAAGATGGAGAAGAATGAAGGCTGGACTTACGGTTTTCTTTGGGGGATGAAGAGGAATAAAACGGTAGAAGAATGAAGGAATGAAGAAAAGAGAGGAGCGAGGCTAGTTTTGTGAGATATTTACTTAAAAAAGGTAAATAGTAGTTTTCCTTATTTCCCTCTTCTTTTCTAACTTGGCTGCCATAAGGTGATGACTTACCTATTTAAAAACCGGCCCCACTTGCTTAATGAGATATTTATGGGCTTTGTTGACCAATTAATTAAGCAAAGTTGACTTAAGTCTAAATTAAGCACTATTTGGACACTATTCACAATTAGTGCACATATTTGTGAAATTTTTGGTTTCCTATTGATTTAGGCTTCCTAATGTGATACTAAGTAGTACACATGTTGATTAAGGTGTAATCATGGTCATCTAGCCACTCAAAACCCCTTTCTAAGACAATTTTTCAAAAATATGCTTTAAGACTCCTTAAAGCACAATTTGTGTTTTAACTTGTTTTTAGCTTGGTTTTCTTTGGTAATTGATTTAACATGTCCATTAGCATGTTAATAAGGTCTAAGAATGATATTTTGGTCCTAACCCAAGTTACTCCAAGCTTAGAGCATGTTTTTGCTTAAATTGTCTTTATAGTGTTTTCTTGTGTTTTATTTGGTATAAATTGTCTACCAATGTTTCTAAGGCATGTTTTAGCCTTATTACGTCATAAATTGATGTTTACTTATCATACTTAGGTTTGGGGTATTTCAATCTTTCTGCTAATTTATTTTTCTATCAATTAAGTACAATACATATTTAAATTATATTTTCTATCAATTTAAATTAGTTATTTAAAATAAATTATTTTATATTTTACGATATTTAGAAGTTTTTTAAAAAATTATATTCTATATTGCATATAAATTTGTCATATAATATTTTGTAGATAACAAAAGTATTATGTCATAAAGTTACAGCAAAATAGAATATAAAATTTTAAAATATTTTTCTCAATATTAGTTAAAATAAATTTAATTTACTTTGAATAAATAATTCAAATTGGTAGAAAAAAGATAAGTTAAAAATGAATGGTAAAAATTATGGTACTTAATTGATACAAATTAGTAGATAGATTGATATAAATTATGTTTTCAAAACTCTATATTTTGTTTTATGGTACTGAATAATTTAAAAACATGTAAAAATTATTTACTATTTTTCAATTTTTAAGATAATTTTAATATTGTGTTATAATTTTTTACAATTTTATAATATATTATATTTATAGTATTTTTAATTTTTTGGTGAAATTTTTTACACTTAGGGCATATTGTGAACTTTAAAATACTTTTGTTAACTTGTTGGGGTATTTTTATCATTTTCTTCTGGTCAATGGCTATAGTGGTATTCCATGGACTTTTACAAAAATATAGTGACATTTCGTGATTTTTTTAATGACATTTCATGAATTAGCCAAAAATATAGTAACATTTCATGAAATTTCCCTTTTTATATCCCTTTTGCTATTACGAAAACTAATTTATTATTTCTGCATTGTTTGATTTAGATATTATTTTTTGTTGTTTGATTGTTGCCACACTAGACCTTTCCTCATAACTCATCATTTCCTATATAGTTTACTATTCCAGTTCATTCTATTTTATTGACCATTATCCAAAAGAGTCTCATGGGTAATCGTTATACTGAAAAAGGATAGGTGTACTTGCTTGTTGCATTATAATATATCGTATATATTTTTTGCAACACATGATCCCTTCCTAACCACTTTTGTGCTTTACTATAGAATTATATATATGTCCAGGGTCGGAAGAACTGAAGAAGCACGCTTCCGATAAATGTACTGGGTGATAGAGAAATGACATTTACAACTATTGGGTGGGTTCACTTCATCATCAGCAACACGATACGAGTTAACTACACTGACAATTAACAAACTAGTAAATTAATCATATGGGATTACTATGATGAAGAAGTATAATTTCCTAACAAAGATGAAACTTCTCTTTGCTGTCTAGGGCCCATAGTTAGGACATTACTTATGTTGATGTTGTAATACATGCTTACACCAATTATAATTAGCAATGTGCTCAACCTCATCCATATAAATATAATCATCCAATAATGTTGATGTTTACGCATTTATTTGCTGATTTCCCATAGACATTACATCATATAGCTCCAACACCTTCGATTTCTTAATTACCCCCGCCAAGGTTTAACAACTTCGATTTCTTATAGTACATCCTCATCAATCACATAGATTTCATAAACTTTGGACAATCAACAGAGGTAAGAGATTCATTCCTTTTGTGGGTGTTTGCTTTATATTTTTTGTTTCCCTCATTTTATATTCCTCTTTAGTCATTCCCCTCAAATACTAGGGAAAGCTATTCCCTTTCATCCATCTTTCTCTTTATCATCAACTTTAATATAATAAATATAATACAGGTGATACATAACTTATATAAATTTTAGTATATGATATATAATATTTATAATTTAATATAAAATCATTATATATTAAATAAATTTTAAAATATATTATTTACAATTTGTATAAATGAAAATATGGTCATGAATATATATATAATGTAAATATTTAATATATATCATTTATAATACAAATAAATATTAATTCATATAATTTATATCAATATTAACATATATTTTTATAATTGTATAAATTAAGAAATACTATATATAAATATTATATATAATTTAAATCCTACAAATTCAGAAATTTTAATATTACTAATAAACTTCAAAATATTAATATATTATATAAAATTTATATAAATATAATATAATTTAATTTAAATTAATTATTCATATATAATATTAATCAATATGTTTTAAAAAAGTTTATTTATAATTTAAATACAATACAAATAAAATATATTTATAGTTATACTATTTGTAAATTTAAAAAATATTAATATTATTATAATAGTTATCCAGTTTTTAAATATAAATTTTAAGAAATATCATTACTTTAAATTTAAAAATATTACTAATATATTAATATTATCTCATTATATAATATCTACATACATTATTTCTAAAATAAATAATATAATATAGTATATATAATTTATATAAATTATATATATCATTTTCTTATGAATAATATTATATAATTATGATAAATATTAATACATTAAATTTATAAATTTGAATAATTATTTATATGTTGTCTAATTCATATAAATGTTAATATATGTTACAATAATTTATAACTTCATTATTGTAACACCCAACTCATTCCAAATGTGGTCTCGCAACTTAACAGCATATATATATACATGTCACAGCGGAATTCTTTACACTCCAGGACCTTGCCACGGTCTGACTACAGAATATACCGAACATTAGTACATAACAACCTTAACCAAATACATATTCTTCTTACAATCCTCTCACAACCTATACATCTTACTAACTCAATTGCCATACGAGTGTACATGCACAACTCGTAGGTCACACTTAATCCTTAACACTTGTATCCTCTTCTTACTCTTGCGACGGCTGCCTCCTGATGTACACCTGTGTAGTAAAAACAGGCCCCAAAGGGGGTCAGCACGAATGCTGGTACGATCCCCTCATGGCCCCCAAGCTAACGTGGCTACGACGACTAATTGTCGATAACATGGAGGTTGATTATATGCACAACATAATAGTAAATGCTGTAAACAACAATCCAAATATGAACAATCAAAGTTCACACACAATGAACGACTTAAATGCGTTCCCTTAATCAGAGAGTTAGTTATTTAACTCCTTAAGTAATGTTCCCTCTTAGTCCATCCTTATCTCACCTCAATCTTAGTCTTATCTTAATCTTAGAAACAACCATCCTTTAATAAGGGGTGGATGTCGCTTATCTTAATCTTAATTGTACCAACCATCCTTTAAAGAGGAATGGTTGCATCTCATCTTAACCTTACCTTAATCTTAATCTTAACAATACAAACCATCCTCTAAAAAGGAATGGTTGCAACTCATCTTAACCTTACCTTAATCTTAATCTTAACAATACAAACCATCCTCTAAAAAGGAATGGTTGCAACTCATCTTAATCTTAATCTTAACTTAATCTCAATATACAAACCGTTCCTGGAAGGGAATGGTTGTAGCTTAATTCGAACCTGGGATTTAGGTGGTCCCACCGCACCATCTTAATGCCACCTACTCTGGACGGGAGTCCAGCGCAGCTGAGCCGGCAACCGGCCCTAGGCTACAAGTCCGAAGACAAGTCCTTAAGCGGAAGTCGAATCTGCTATAGATACCGACCCCCTTTTCCTTAGCATGCATGACCGGAGATCGGTCCCGGGTTTCCTCACTCAAGTTCCAGTTAGTAGTCATCTCAAGACCATGTTTGTTGGTTAACCTCTTTCGGTTCATATCGTCCCTTATTAGGGGGCGTTCCTTAGTCTCACTCAATTCCTTACTAAACATTGGCTAGTAAGTTCTCACGGTATGTTGTGTTAGTTTTCAAACAACACACAACAATACAATCAATATAATATTCCGGTTGCATGCTTTATCTTGTTTAGTGAGCACACAAAAAAAATAGCACGCAAGCCGAGGGACACCTCGTTAGCAAGCAGGTCACAAGAGAACTGTACCGTTCACCGTTGGCCGTTCAGTTGCTTAATCTCTTCCGGAGTCCAATTTCCAAGTCCTAAAACATTCATTCAGTTTTAGGTTGTTAATCACTTAACTCAATTCAACTTACTTATCTTACTTAACTTACTTAACCCTTAATGACTCCAACCTAACACCTCTTAAGTCTTACAACTTAATCTTACAAACTTAATCTTAAACTTTTAAGTTTATTCTTAACTTAATCCCTTAGGTCTTTATACCTCTAATCATCATTGCCCCCTTAATGGGGTACCATTAATACCACTAAACTCTCTTAGGGTTTCTTTCTTTCTTTCTTTTTTTTATGGTCCGACCGACCCCCCCCTGGGTAGGTCGGCTGCAGAGAACATCCAACTTCACAGTTTCAGCCCGACCGACCCAGACTGGGGTCGGTCCCCTGGGTAGGTCGGCTGCAGAAACTTCCAATACATTGTCAAACTTTCTCCAAATTTTCCTCAAGCCTCCTAATGTGTTCTAACATCATTTGGCACATCAAACACACCTTATAACCTCCACCAAACTCATTAAAACAACTTCCAAAGATCTTCTCAAACATTTGCTCAATTCTTACAAACACTCCTAACACTTATCATATAATTTCTTACATTACCAACTTGTATCTTTACCAAAACTTCAACCAACCCAAGTGTTCCCTCCTTAACAGTTTGGGCACTTCATAAACATTATTTTCCATCTTCAGTTCATTTACCAAAACTTCCTCAAGTCATCTTACATAACCATGCACAAATTCCTCTCTTTTCCATTTGTTACTCATCATTCCTAAACTCTTGGGCATACCTAAACATTTCTTGTCATCCTCTTAGCACCTTAACCTTGTTCTTCTTTACCTTAACTACACTACACCCTCCTTGGACATTTCCACCTCCTTTTACTCACTTACTCACCATTATCACGATCATACGCTCTTTTACATTCCTAGTCAATTTCCTTGATGACTTACAACATCCTCCTACCTTTTTCACTCCCATCACCCAAGTCCACACATTACCATTCAACTAAACCTTACTAGTCCACCACTAACATCATCACACTTACACAAGGTTCTCAAAACTCTCATTGTCTTACTCTCTAGTTCATACCTAAATCTCCTTAAGGCATTATACACCTTTCCTTAAAACTTATGCACAAGTCTTACATTCCTCATATCATGATTTTGGTGTGTTTAGTACACTCGCCAATCCTCTAATTCCTCCTAGACATCTCTAGGTCACTCTAAACCTCAAAAACTCCTTAGTTAACTCATTTCCACCCAATTTTTCTTTTCATGCTCCCTAGTAAACCCTAGGGCATATTAACTCACCACTACCACTTAAACACTTTGTTTTCTACTCAAATTTCGCCATAGCTTCTCTAGTATATTATCATGCCCAAACACATTATTTTTCCTCATTCAACCATCTCACACACATCAAGTTCTTCTCATCATATCTCTTCACCCAAACCAACTCATTCACAACAAACTCAATATATTGCAATAAGCTTAAATTGCATTGCACTAAGGCTCTTAAATGACATGGCTCTTAGGCCCTTAAATGACTTAAACTTAAACACTGAATTTCCCACATATAAAAGCTTTCAACCTGCGAATACACCCATCAATCTCATAGTAATTATAATGCTCTTAAAATCCTTCTTAAACTTATATTACTAACTCATTCCCATTGGCTCCTTAGTCACAAGTTCACAAGCTTATTTAAGTTCTTTTTCTTAGGTTATATAACCCAATACACAATGTAAGCTCTAAGCCACATTGGTATCCACCTAAACTCATCCCTTAAAACTTAAACCACCATTAGGTAAGCATTTTACCTTGTTTTCTCAAGCTTATCTTAACTTCCTCCTTAGACCTTCTTCTTGCATGAATCTCGGCCACCACTTAAATTTCCTTTGCCAATGTTCTAACCAATATTCAATGACTCACATGAGCACTAAACAATGCACTAACCTTAAGGAATAAAAACCTAGGTTAGAAATGTGTTCTAAGGCATAGAAGTGGATGATTACCTTTGAAGTCTCAAGATAGACTTTGGCATTGAATGAAATAGGACCTCCACTAGTCCTTGGTGAATAAATCAAGCTAGAACAAGGCATAAAAACAAGGCCCCATGAGTAGAAATTTTCGGCCATGTACAAGAAATGATGGAAACATGGTTTTTCTTACATTTTCTTTACCTTAAGAGAATGGAGAAGCTAATGAGCTCTTCAAACTTGATTTTCCTCCATCAATGGAGTTTCCTCTTGGCACCGAAATGGAGCTTTGAAGGATTTGAAAAGATAGAAAGATAGGTCTTGGCCTAACTAAGAGAAATATGTGTTTAGTTTTGATTTGGAGCTAAAATGAGTAAGTTGTTGCCAAAGCAAGGTGGTGGTGCCATGGGTGCTGCTTGGGACGGTTTGGAACAGAGGAAAAGAAGAAGAGAACCGTGGAAGAAGAAGAGAAATGAAGAAGAGGAGAGAGGTAGGCTAATATAAGGTGTTTTGCTTTTATAAAGCAAATAGTACTATTCTCTCTTTTACTCTTCTTTTCCTTTATTTGCCTAGTCATGTGGTGACTCCTCACATCAAAAACCGGCCCCCTCTTGTAATTGGAGATATTTATGGTCTTAGTTGACCATCTCATTGACTTATGTTGACTTAAGCTTAATTTGGGCACTATTTGGCACTATTCACTAATTAGTGCACATATTCGTGAAATTTTTGGTTTCCCATTGATTTAGGCTTCCTAATGTGATACTAATTAGTACACATGTTGATTAAAGAGTAATGATGGACATTTAGCCACTCAAAACTCAATTCTAAGACAATTTCTCAAAAATGTGCTTTAAGACTTCTTAAAGCACATTTTGTGTTTTAACTTGTTTACAAGCTTGGTTTTCTTTGCTAATTGATTTAAAATGACCATTAGAATATTACTAAGGTCTTATCATGATATTTGGGTACTCACCCAAGTCTCTCCAAGCTTAGAGCACATTTTTGCCCTAATTGCCCTTAAGGCATTTTCTTGTGTTTTCCTTGGTTTAAATTGTCTACCAATCTTTCTAAGGCATATTCTAGCCTTACTACATCATAATTTGATGTTTACTTAGCATACTTAGGTTTAGGGTATTTCAATTATATTGAGAATTCTATTTCGATCCGTGTGAGAACCAAACAGACTTCTTGATCTGAAGGAATCCTTTTCCTTTCATCTTCATTCCCTTTCATGATTTTATTCTGTTTCCCTATCTCGAAGTGCACCATAAAACCTAATTAACAATCCACAAGAAACAACGTAATACTTGTACTAACAATTGACAAAAGGGTATGCGGAGTTCATATTTTAAGAAATGGATTTTGAAAAACGTTAGAACCTTTTTACGACATATACTCTTATTTACATAAACTCTACTTCCTCATTGTAAGAAGGTTCTTTTTTGTAAGTGGGTTGAGTAAAACCTAACAAAAACATATAATTGAACACTGAACCACAAAATTAAATACTAGCCCTGTAAGCGCACTCCCACCAAAATTATATACTAGCATGCAGCCCTTTGTAAAATGAGAAAGTTAACGTCAAAAGTTTGGAGCTTCGACATTAAAAAAAGAAAAGAAAAAACAGATCGCCGCCCCTATTAAACACAGGCGAGGAAGACCAAAAGAGAGCGGAAAAACCATAAGGAAACAAAAAGGCTGCGAAGTGCACCCGCTCCAGAGGATCTAGGGTTCCCTCCATTCTCTCTACCGTTCTCTAGTGCTCTCTCTGTTATCACCTTTCCATTCTTCCGTTCCCCATCTCCATTACATTACCAAACATATTCGATCTCCTTCCCGACTTCAATCGCTTATGGCGTTAGCTCTGTAGGTGGATTGATTCGTTATTAAATTGAAGGAGAACTAAAGAACGTCCCCAAATTGGATAGAGCGACGATGCTAGTGCTCGGGCAATCGTAAATACATTTGGCTTAACCACCGTTAATTTAAGTGTTCTTCTGTGTGAAATTGGTTTCGACGAAGATCAAATTTGAGGTTTTTCTGTACGGACTTTATAAATCTATCGATCGAATAAGTATGCGCGGTGTGCAGAAATCGAAAAGGGTTTCATGGGCTACTGATGGAAATCTATGTCAGGTATTTTCTCGGGGAAAATTACTACTCCTTTCCTCTTCTCGCATAATATCCGCCCCTTTTATCCTTAATTATATTATCTCCATACCTCTTGGTATCTATGAATATATTTTCCTTCTGAACGAATCGAGAACCCTGGCTTTCGATTTCATCGAAGGCACCGAATAGGTCCCTTACTGAGCTGTAAATATGTGTAGGGACACAAATCCTTCAAACAAAATGAATACAACGACACTAAATTCCATCTTTGCAATTTTTCGACCATTTTACCTCGAGAGAGTGCTGAATTCGTATTTCTACTTGCAGAAGTAAAACATCGAACAAAATTATCTCGATATAAAACTCAGATTAAGTGCTACACACTGGAAGAAACCATATGGTTGTACTACTCGGATGAAGTAATACTAATTGGCTAAGTTCATAAATATATTTTGTTGAAATTACTATTAAAACACCTGAGCTTGTTGACATTGTGTTTTAAAGAATTTTCTACACCCGTGAATTTGCCTTGGCATTGAGACAAGGTGTGTTGAGAGCCTAGCAGGTAGTGAATCAAGCCTAAAATTGATGATAACTGGAGTTTTGAAAATTTCAACCTGACTGAGTGACCTTCATGTATTGATATCGAACAGGCTATGAATTAATGTAACTCAATCTATACACTGTGGCTAAAAATGTGATTGACGAGTGATTTCAAAGAATCATTAGCTTAGGCCAAAGGTGGATGCACACAATTGCTAGGTGCTAACTTGGTTGGTTAATTGTGTTCGTTTGTTGGTATAATTCATACTGAAGAAGCTATTGATGACCTTAACATGAAAATTCAAACTTGCTCTGAATTTGTTGAGCTTGAACTGCTGTAGAAAAACTCACCTGTTTTGGAAGATAACATGACGTCTGAGCTCTTGACGCTGTGTGTTTGAATATGATAGTAATTTGCATACTTGATGGAGCCATTTCACACTTATGGTTCTACCCGCATAAGATTACTGTGTTTTTCTGTTCTCTTGCTGAAAAATAGACTGATGTCTAACCCGGAAGGCTGATTCTTCAGTGATGGTTTATACTTTATGTTTTGGCTTTACTGTTGTCCTGTGCTATTCAGATTCATAATCTCTACTCATGAAAGGGATGCTTCCAATGGTTTATTCATGGGTATTCATGCTGTCTAGTGCAGTGTAGATCAGTAATCTCTTCTTATTAGAGGAATGCTTCTGTTACAGACTGTTGTGACAGCTATACGCTTCGTCCCTTGATTGACAGTCAAGCAAAGAAAGCATGATCCACTTTGATTTTGACCATATCGGTCTGTCTTTTTGGATGCTGCAGTTTGCGCTTCAGAAGGTCATTTGGTTTTGCGTCTACTATGACAATGCTTTTGTCAATGTGTTGAACAAATTTTGTTGGTATCTCATATCTCATCTACTTACTTTGTTCACTAAGCCTGTGAATGGGTATCATAATCGTCAAGAGTGCTTAAAAGTTCTGTCTTAATGCATTTGTTTTACCGGGAAGCCTACCTTATACCTCTTTTCATGAGGTGTGTGCTTACTGATATCAGTGCGCTGGTGAATCTCCCTGTCATTTGTGAAATTGCCTATTGTTTGTGATCATCTTGTTTATTTTTCCTGATACCTACCATGAACTACTTGCTCTAAGACAATGTGATGTGGATAGCTGGTGGTTTGCTAGATATTATGCATTCTGGTGCAGTAACATTCATTGTTGCGTGATATCGTAATAGTGAAATTACTATGTCTTTAAATAGGTGAGGCTTTTTCTATCAGAAGACAGTCCTTCACTAGCGGGGGCAGATTTACAAGATCACTTGCAAGCCAAGAAAAAGACTTCTGTGTTGCATGGAACTGGTTCAGGTTCTGACGACGTCTTGCCACCAGGATTTGAGGGAGTCAATTCTGAAAACCAAGAATTGAAACATAAGTTAGTACGAATTCCTCTCATTAAATGGAGATGCCCACCCAAAGTATGTATGCTTTTCATGTCAATGTACGTTTTTTTTTGTACCTGAGTAGCTATGTGTTTATCTTTATATGGAATTCTTTGCCTTTGGTCTGTTGTAGTTCGCATTGGATGCTGCTTGGCGAGTGGTTGCAGGAGAAGGAAGCAAAGAAGTGGAAGCTCAAAATGTGCGTGAGTTGAGAGTACTTGAAGCGATCTATCCTCGCTCTTCCACCATTCCTCCAGAGTATGAATTCTTTCTCTTTAATGGGATTACAAATTTCATCTTCCTATCTAAGTTGGTTTTGGTTATACTTGTAGGCAACGTTTGGGGGGAGAAAGGAACCGTATGGTATTTCCATACTTCTCTTGGTTTTCCCGTTAAAAACTAACGGTACCTAACACTTTTTTTGTTTGTTTTCTCTGTAGCCCTCATGTATCCTTGGAAATAAAAAATTCAGTTTATGATGATAGAGCAACTCCTTTTGTTCCCATCACTCCTATAGAGGAGGAAGAAGGGATTGAAGATTCTCCCAACACTAACTCACCTCCTGCTGGGGGGCACCTACAACATCACTACTACCTGGCTTCCCCCAATCGTTGTCACACGCTACACCCACAACTTCCTCCGACAATGCAGTCTTGGCTACCATAAGCAGTCAACCACAGCTACTAGCTGCAGCAACAGCCGCACTCAGTGCTGTGGCATCCAGCAATCAACCGGGGAAAATGATCAATCATGAGTTGCTTGTCAAAATTCTAAGTAACCCCACTTTGCTTGAGAACTTAGCCAAAAATCATGGGAACAACTCTTTGAATACTACTACTACTACTACTTCCATGCCGAGTACACCAGCTGCCGCACAATCATCTTCCACGACGACAACCATTCATGTCACTCCTCCACTTCATCATCCTGTTGGTTTCAGCCTGGTTGATTCTAGCAGTGCCGCAGCTTCAACATCAAAGGATAAGTTCTTTACTTCTCGCTCAACCACCATTTTTAACCCATCCCCGCCAGTTCAGCGCCCTCATCATCCCCCCTCAGCACCTGCTATTACTGGAGCTGGGATGCCATCGTTCCCTGGTGGTAAATCTATCAATGCCCCCTCAGCACCTGCTATTACAGGTGCTGGGATGCCATCGTTCCCTGGTGGTAAATCTATTAATGCCCCCTCAGCACCTGGTATTACAGGAGCTGGGATGCCATCGTTCCCTGGTGGTAAATCTATCAATGCTCCTCCTCCAACAAAGGACCTCAACTACTACAAGAGTTTAATTCAACAACATGGGGGAGATAGACATTCGGAAGCTGGCCCTGCTGCTGTTCCCCCTCCTCCCTTTCCAGGACATCTACATAACTTCAGTAGTAACCAGCATAACATGAACCATTCAGAATACTCGAGAAACCTGGAATTGAAGCCAAAATTTCCAAAGCCATGTGCTTTCTTTAACAGTGCCAGGGGATGTTGGCATGGAGCTAACTGCCTATTTCAACATGATGGTCCGATGATCAAGCAGCAGCAGAGGATGGGGAGTAATATAGAGATGCCACATGGTGCGAAGAGGATAAAGACAGATAATAGAGAAATGAGAGGTCACCCACAACCATACATGTAGATGAGTTTTGAAGAACCAGAAATGTTCAAACGTCCCGAAGGGAGTAACCATTTTTGACCTGCTGTATCGAACTTCCTATTATCCGTTTTGAAAGAAAAAAGCAAACGTGAGATAAAAAAGAGAGATATGGTTGGTGTAAACTGCTTATCTGTTTAGATGCAGCAGCCTTGCTTTGGTTTCCCTGTTTCATGTACATCTGTTTAGAATATACGGCCTTTATTCTGTTTTGTGGCATTTGGTTTCCTCGGGTTTGAATCTTCTCTCAGATTAATATGTTTCATCTACCCCTCTCATCACTGGCCAGTATAACCTTTTTATTAAGAACCAGATGTTATTTAGTACAAGCTGACCAAAGATCAACTGGAGAAGCAAAATAGAGATGGGGTCCATTAATATTTAGGGCCCCTCATCACACCCTAAGATCTCCTTTTCACCCCAAGGAAAAAACACTCAAATACTGTCGAAGTAAGAGATGCTTTGGGGACATTATGCTTCCTTGTACCCGTAGCAACCACAACAAAAGTTAGCCATGTCTAGGCCTTAACACTTCACTTTCATGGCTTTGATTTTGAGTGTGCATCTAGTAACAGCATATATCTGTGAATTCAATTTCAATAAAATACAAGATCTGATAAGGGTAACAAATTAATCATTTGAATAAACCTTTCACCTCTGTCAAACGGACTGCTTAACTTTTAGAGAGCCTATTCATCATGATACTCATTAGGAAGTCCATTAAAACTTATCCGCGTAAGGTGGATGGGGAAGTTTAGTGGGTAGGTTTGTAGGTTTTCGGTAGACTACAACTTTTGCTCTTTCTTCCACTTTTGTGGTTTTTTTGTGTGCCTACTTATAAAAAGAAGGAAGTCCACCTAATCTCATCCATACCAATAAGCTAGAAAGACTTTGATTAAGACTTTGATTCAATATTAGAAGTATAACTCGTTTGTGCCTCCAGCTAATGATCAACTATTAGCCATGGTAACCCCCTTGGAACAAATTTGTAACCCGATTATATTTGGATCGGGTATGCGTCAATACAATTTTAATCAAATTGGGTATGGGTAAACTTCAACCCGACTCAACAACCCGAATTATCACCCCTATATGGAATAAGAAAAACATCTAACTTGTAAAAAGAGGACTTAGTTTGAAGGTAGAACAACCTGTCACTAGATTAGGTTATATGTACTATATAAGTCACTTTAGACACCTTTAATGTTTGTTTCTTCTACTATCTTTCTTATATTTGTCCCTTCACAAAAGTTCCTAGCACACCCTATTTTGGAGAGTATATTCAACTACAGTTCTTTTTATTTAATGACAATAACAACTGCAGGTGTACATAATACATAAAAAAGTGCTAGTGTAAAAAGCATTTGCAAGTTTGGATAGGATACACTAAATAAGAGGAGGGGTTTTGAACTGGGCCTTCTGCTTGACTCTTGAGTTGAACTAATATGGCCTAGCCCATTGACCGTCATACTAACCCAGCCCTGTCCTCTGAAATCTGCAATTAGTCATCGACTCCGGGAACTGGTATTACGGGGGAGGAGTGTGACTGTGCGAGGGAGAGAGGCAGGGCAAGAAAGCTGAAGAAACCGGGAAGAAAATAGAACTTAAGATGTTAAAGTTTTTATCGAAGGTGAAGGTAGAATTCAACCCGCTGGACGTCCGATCGGCGACTTGCGTTGAGCTGCTCGCACAGTGTTCATCGCGAAAGGCGAAGGAATCGAATCCATCCTGCCAAGTGCTAGCGAAGCGCCGCACAGACGACGTCCCGCCGAACATCACCGTCACTTTCGTCAACGGCGTCGAGGAGACGTTCAACACCATCTCCTCTTCCGCACATTCTATCCGATCCTCTATCGTCTCGACGGGTAAGTACCTCGAGACTGAGCAGATGTTTCGCGATGCCGGTGAAGCTTGGCCTGTTTTGATCCCTGATGAAGAGCTCCGACAACCTGCTCCAGGGATAAAGGTTTCCATCTTTTTTTCTCGTGTTAATTACTTTTGAATTTGATATGGCTTTGATTTATGCTTCTAGGGGAATTTGTTCGAACCCCTGGTGGTTTGTTTACGTCATTCTCTTTCTCGGTTCGTTATGCTTGTACTACTCGCTTTTTGTTGTTAGTGTTACCGAAAATGGGGGATTTTTAGGGAATGGATAGTCCTTCTCACTAAAAGAAACAGGAGAACACAACAAGCATTTCACTTGCACGTAAAATTGTCAGGTTTCCAGTTTTATTGATTGTTGAAAACGTATGAGAAGAAGAAAAAAGTTAATGTACCGCTGTGCTTCAGTATGAAGGTTTATGTTTCGTGTTCCTCTTCATTTCGTTGGCAAATTTTAGAGTTGAGTGTGTGTGGATCTCCATTATCTAAGCTTGACCTGCTGGTTTTTCTTTGAGTAAATTACTCAGAACCCCTTGAGTATTTAGGATATTATAGTTAACCCCCTTGTGTTTATCATAATTACTGGTAACCACCTCGAGGTTAAGGTATCTTTGACTACGAGCCCCCAAACTATATCTTTGTTAATCGGAAGTTAACTATATGTTGACCTATCAGCATAATCACATTAATAATGTCAGACTGGACAAAAAGTACTACCTAATATGTATTGTTATTTTCCTAAAATTGTCAACCTGGCCTCAAAAATGCATCTAAAGTGGGATGAGAGATAGTTAGGTGATGTTGATTAAGCAGTTTTGTTGTCCAGCCTGGATTATTAATGTGATTAAGTTGATAGATCAACACGTAGTTAATTTTCTAATAACAGAGTTATAGTTTGGGGGCTCGTAGTTAAAGATACCTTAACCTTGAGGTGGTTACCAATAATTATGATAAACACAAGGGGATTAACTGTAATATCTCAAATCCTCAAGGAGATTCTGAATAATTTACTCTTTTTCTTTGCAGCCTAAGAAAGCAGAGGAGAACAAGCCGTGAGTGGGTTAGCTTCTGCTGGTATCCGGTTAGTTGTATAATAATAATAGTGCCCAGAATTGGTCATTCGAGTTGGGCTTGTATCGAAACCCTTGATTTTAGACTTGTCATTCGAGGTGGTCTACATATATATGTAGCCAAATGGGTGTAGGCAAAACTTGTTCGTTGTGAAAAATTTCGCGTTTTATTTTGGATACAATAGTGAGATTTAGAGGATCTGTTATCGGATCCATATCATCTTCTCTGGTTGCTGTTATCAAAGTTTTAAGCATTGATTCCGGTGTTAGAAATAGAATGATGTATGATATTGCAGTAACTACAGATTCTAAGTTTTTCGGAGAAGGTCGGACCACTTTTCATACTTGTCACCATTTGCATGAAAATAGACCTGACAAAAGTAACCCGAAAAACCGAACCGAACCGATCCGAATCCGAATCTCAACCGAAAACTATAATTTGAAAAATGACCCAAAATTCGAAATAAACCGACCTGGACCAAACCGAACTGTATTATTGTAAAACCGAAAGTAAACCACAATCCACAATCATCCGAACCGAAGTCATCCGAACCAAAATCAACCGAACCGAAGTTACCCATAACCCGACGATGACCCGAAAACTGAAGTGACCCGAACTGAAACCAACTGAAAACCAACCGAACCGAACCCGAATCGAAACCAGTCTGACCCAAACTAATATATCCGATGTGACCCGAAAGAATATATTTCATTAATTATAGGAGACAATGAGAATAAAACAGAATGTTTATACCCAATATCTATTTTAAATACAAATCAGTATTTAGCATTTGTATCATACAACACTAAACAACGCCCCACAATACTTTTACAATTAATCATCACTTAGTAAGTGGCATACCTATAAAAAAGTATTAATAAACTTATATACACGAGAAATTATTTTAAATATACCACAAATATTTTGCACTATAAAATTTTAAAGTAATTAATTATCATGCATTTTCATTAATTGCACAACTAATAATGAATTAATGATAATGTGTTACTCATCAATGATAGATTGGTAAGAACCAAAAATATTTTTATATTTAGACTCAAATTTTATCACTAATTCATATCATTATTGTATTAATTATTCATATATTGATGGTGTTTTTATTAATTAGAATTTTTCAAGCCTCTATCCAATCTTGTGAATAATTCTCCCTCATTAGCAATTTAGCATAAATGTTTAATATACTTGAAGGTTTTTACCTATGTAGCAAAATTCTCATACTTATGAATAGTTCTTCATCATTAACCGTTTTTAACTACCGTAAAAAAAGTCATCAAAACTTATTAACTAATTCCATTCACTAACTATTAATAGATTGAAAATACAAGTTACTACACTTTGATACAATTTTAATAATTATCCACAAACATATCTTATTTATACTCCTCTCAAAATAATGAAACTATTAAATAATCTAAAGCTACATCAATAATTATGATAAGTTCAGAGTTAGTTGCTAAAGTATAACATGATGCAAATTATAATTATTTGTTTAAATTAATCTTTTATATACATTTATACGTGTTGAGAGTGATTGAAGTCAAATTTGTATATCATAATGATTAACTTGCGGGATTCTGTAATGGCAACCGAATTTAACCGAATAATTGACCCGAATTTGACCCATAATCTGAAAAAACCGAATGAACCAGAGGCTAACCCGAACCGTAAGTTACCCGACCCGAAGTCACCCTAACCAAAAGTTATCCAAACCGAAAATCATCCAAACCGACCCGAAATTTCAACAAACCGAACTCAATCCGAACAAACCGAATTCAACCGACCCGATCCAACCCGAACCAAATATTGAACGATTTGAAATCAACCCGAACCGAACCAATTGACCCGAACTGCCACCTCTAATGAAAAACCTAAACGAAATCTCGACTACTAGAAATACCATTCTGTCCAGCAAAACACTTTGTTTTTCGGTATATATGGACAAAACTGATCCAAACTTAAAAAATCAAATCATATACCCAAACTAAAAATCTTAACCGAATAGATAAAGCCAACCGAAAGCCCTCCAAACCATATCACCCGAGTTGCTAGCAAGACCCAACACATTATTATAACAAAAATAAGTGTGTTACTTCAATTTAAAACCGTAAAACTAAAGTCACCAAACCAGCTTAAAAGCATAACCAACAAACTAAATTAATCCAATCAAAATCGGAATCAGATAAAAATAGAATGTACAGGTCTGGTATAAACGCGAGCAAAACAACAGAAGATTTCCGTCAAAGTGGTATTCTGAGCATATCACCGAATTATTGGTAGGTGCAACTGTGTAAGTATGTTTTCCTTCAGAGAAAAACCGAGGGTAAAGCGAACCATAATGACCGCATAGTTACAAGCTTTAACTTGGGAACTCACGAATCGGAATCCAATTTTTCATATATACAGACATTTCACCATAAAATCTACATGTGGATTGATCATTCGTCACATGCTTCTTTTCCTCCGAAATCAAACTCACAAATACAACATGATTGTCTTCATTTCTAGTGAATGTAATATATACAACAGAAACCATTCCTCTTTGCTCAACATGTTCCGGTCATCTACCGATCCTCACGGCGCACACTGCTGGGATCACCCACCATATCCATCATCATCTTCTCGGGTGAGTCTTCCCAGCTTGCAAATGTTTTCAGATCAACCTAAACAAGCGTATCATGTCATACAAAAAGGAAAGGAAAGGACAGAAAAGAACCGCATACATCAACAGTGCTGTATAAATATTATGGCCATTCAGCCCAAAGCAAAGATGCACAAAATACTGAAACAAAATGAGTAAATTAAGGTTCACCCACCTTTCGCCTTTGATCAGTGAAAAGTTCCTCCCTCTTCTTGTAAGAAAGCTGTACGTCTATAGCAGATTTTCCACCTAATCCCCACACCTCCACATCCGAAATAGTAGCTTCAACTGATAGATATCCCTGATTCAAAGTCAAATAAAGGGCCAAAGTCACAACTTGCACCAATTTGAGCATATTGCCTGAATCTCCATACTACTACATTAATCTGCGTGTCCAGTAACTTTCAAACATCTACTTCACCTCACTAAAAACATATCAGATTCATCATCATCTGCAACCCCTACCTGATTGGGGAAGAGGGAACCTGGCTGGTACGTTTTATCAGTGGCATGGTGCCGGATGGTTAGCTTTGAGAAATCTTCATCGACAAAGATTCTTTCATTCCCAATACTCCCTCCAAAACCAATGCCCACGGGCTTCGGGTGTGGATCATATACCTTCCCAGTTGAATGCAAGCGGCTGTACACGTAGTTCTTCTCCTTCCCTAAAAGCCATGATTGTGAAAGATATCATCATATCCCACCTTATTACCCAATATATCCATAAAATGACACTAAGAACTTACCAGAAGGTGAAAATAAATGGAACACAGGGTAGATGGCATAGAGATATCCACCACTTCCATAGAATGCGTCTTTGTTCTCAAACCCTTGTTGAGTCAGTGCACCTACAATCCATCTTCTGTTGATGGCATTTACTCCACTGGTGGTGTCAATTGAGGAGGCGGAGATTAGAATTAACAGTGGTGCGTGGTAACCTTCCATACTTGACCAGAATCTATTCAGACCTTTCCCATGCTGGGATGACCTGAACGATAACAAAAGAAGAAGAAATTGATAACTGCATCTAGAAGTTGAAGCAGACTTCAAAGAGAGATGACACAAGAAGGTGTCTACTTCAAGAGCATCCAGAGCTATAATTATGTTCCCTTTGCTCCAATCTGGAACCATTTTTAGCAAATAAAGAAAGCACGGCATAATGAATGTAGATACCATTAAACAGCAGTTGGAAATCAAGCAAGTTCAGGAGACAAGGATCTTGCATATAATAAAAACAGAAGATTGGCATGCTTACTGGTAAAGAAGGTTATCGTAAGTGCTATTACTGTTTGGAAAGCATATGTTCTGCATCTCTTCGCTTATAGTACTTCTTTGGGAAAGTGAAATACTCCAGGCTCTTCCACAAGTTAGAAGATGAGATTCACTGGATGAAGATGGAGATGCAGCTGACATAGCAATAACTGAAGAACTTGTGCCACCTGTTGCAATCTGCAGCTAGCAGCAACAGAGGTCAACTAAGCTAATTACCCTTATGCATGATATGTTCTTAAAGAGGAGATTCTAAGCACTGATAAAATAGATAATTGACAATGGTAACTTGCAGCGGGTCATTTTAATAATTCTCTTACCTCCGCATCGGCGGCAGCTCTCATGATTCTAGCATGAACAAACTGTGAGAAGCAGTTTGCAAGATTCGGGACCATCTTTATCGCCCACATATGAATCTTTACAATACTAAGCTCGACCTCCAAGCTTGTAATAATACTAGAATCCCAAACATCAAAATCAATTTCATCCTTATCCTTCTCCAAGCAGGTAACAATAGCTGATGAAATCAAATGATTCACATCAGGGAGAGCAACTTTCTCCTCGCCGTCTTCACGACTGCTGCACCTTCTACTGCAGAAGGACATAATCCAACACAGCCAGAGAATCATTCCCAATTCTTTGGGAGTAACCGAGCCACTAGCCTTGCTATCGGCCTCATCGAGATCATCAAAGGCTAGTTTTAAAGGAGTTCCAGCTTTGTTAGCAGACAACGCAATCACTTTAAACAAAGCATTTAGCAAGGAGGATGCTGATACTCTTCCGCAGCATCTGACATAGCCTCGGACAAATTCAATCCAAGTAATCAGCCCTCCCTTTTGAGGTGCAAATAGAAAATCCGCTACACATGGTCCGAATTGATCCAACAAGCCCGCAAAACTGCTGGGCAGGGCAGTTTCCGATTCACAGCTTAGGCCGATATGCTCGATACGAAAGCATTGCTGCAAAGGGAAATTAATAAAATTAGGCAGTTCCCCTCTGCATGAAATTAATAAAATTAGGTAGTTACCCTAATTCATAAAGAGCAGAATTGGTGAAAGTGAAGCTTATGAATCAAAGCCAATAAGCGGTTTGGAACTGACGCATTGATCAATATCTTAGAAACAAGCTTCTTAAAAATGACGGGCCTCACCTATAAAAGGACAAGTTCCTGAAATAGAGTTCCTTTTTTTTTTCATTTTAACGAATTGGAAAGGATCGGCGTACCTGAAGAGTTGTCAGGGAGACCGAATGGGATATCGGATCGGACAATTTGGAGAAAGCGTTGCGAAGGAGAGGAAGAGCGCCGGTGGACGCAGCTTCTGCTTCTGCTTGTTTCTGTTCTTCAGGGATTTGCTCAGTTGAGGTTGACGCCCCCATACCTCCTTCTTCCTTCTTCCTTCTTCCACAGAGCGGTTATCGCTGAGGCCGTCTGAGTCTGTCTCCTGTGTTTCGCCTCCACCTGTATGTGTCTCTTACTTTTTTATTCTGCAATAATTGTTTTTGTTTTTTTCCTCTTCATACTTGATAGGAACAGGTTAGTTTGCAGCATAGAAGCTGAGAGCTGAAAAATAACCATTCTCGCCTTTCCAATTACTTGAACAGACGCGAGATGCTGCGCACGGTCGTACGCAACATTACGCGGGCTATTGAGGTGACACACAGTCAGCAGTCCAGTAAGTAGTCCAGTCAACTGGTGACTGGACTGTTTTTTATTATATTAACTTTAATTGGTTATAGTTTTTACAATATAAGTCCAAAAAATAAAAAAAATATACCAATGTTCATCTAAATTCAAGCTCTTTAAAACAAGACTAGTCATGGATATGTTTTAAGAAATTTTAAAATTTATATTAATTACATGTATATATTCATATATATATCAATGACACTTATGACTCATGACATCATTTAATGTATCATAATCTCTATTTTAATGAATCATAATATCAAAATTAATGAATCATATTTTCATTTTAGTGTATCATCAAAAACATATAAAAATAAAAACAATTTAAACAATAATACAACACAAAATAATATTTGATATATATGAAAAATACATGATTCACCGTAGATGGTCTAAAATACATTATACAACAATAATAGTACAATACAAAACAATAATGATTTTTTATCGGTTATGAAATTTGTAATCTAATTCACCACTTATTAATTAATGAATCATAATATCAATTTCAATGAATTATATTATCAAATTTAATGAATCATATCATCATTTTAGTGTATCAACATAAACATATAAAAATAAAAAATTAAACAATAATATAACACAAAAAAATATTTGGTATGTATGAAAAATACACGTTTCACCATATAGGATTTAAATACACCATACAACAATAATAGTACTATACAAAACAATAATGATTTTTTATCGGTTATGAAATTTGTAATCTAATTCATCAATTATTAATTAATGAATAATAATATCAATTTTAATGAATCATAATGTCAAAATTAATGAATCATATTATTATTTTAGTGTATTATTATACACATGTAAAAATAGATGTTTTTTCAAAGTTGTCAAAACATATTCATGACTGGTCTTGTTTTGAAGAGCTTGAATTTAGATGAACAGTGATATAATTTTTTTTATTTTGGACTTATATATAGAAAATTACAACCATTTAAAGTTAATAAAATAAAAAGGCAGCTCAGTCAACAAAACAGTCCAATCAGCAGCTGACTGAGACTGCCAAATCACTGTCCCACTCCTAACAAGGAGCGGTCAGCTCGTACAATCGAATCTGCCTTACTTGAAATGTCTGTCGGTTTGAATAGATCAAACCCGGCTCGGTGATCCGGTCCGGCCCGACCTAAAAAAAAGCCTAAAAAATTAGGTGTGGAAAAAACTTCGGGTGGGTTTGGACAAAAAAATTAGGTCTGAATTAAATATTGGACCCGACTTCGACAAAATTTTGGACTGAAAAAAAGTCTGGTCCGCCCGAATTTTAGTATATACTACTATTTAAAAATATACATATAATATAATATATATTTAATGTAATTTTTATATAATATATATAAGTTTTTATTTAGAATTTGATTAATTATTTGATATTTTATGTTGAATTTCTTCTTTTATTTAGAACTTTATTATTTATTCAAATTTGTATTAATTATTTATAAAAAGAAAAAAAGAAAAAAACTGGGCCGGGTGGGCCGGATAGCGGCAGAGCCAGGAAAAAATCGGGTCTGGCCCGGCCCAAAAAATAAAAAATCGGCCCTGGACATTAGAAATAGGCCCGACAGGCCTAAAATTCTTTCCAGGCTCGGCTCGCCCGCCCATTTGATCATCTCTAGTTTGAATGCTCATATTGTACTTTTTTAATTGGAATTGGGACTATGGTGTCCAATCTTTTGAAACATTAAGCTGATTTTTTGAAGATCAATGTCATTTTACTCAAAAGTGATGGACAAATGTCAATTTTTAATTGATGTATAGTTAATTATAGGGTCTGTTCGGACTTTCCCTGTAAAGCTAGGTGAAGAAGCTTTTTGATAAAGTTTAGTGTGATTAACCAATGTGTGGTTGACATGTAACTGTAGGTCAGATTTTTGTCCAACCACAATTTGACATCTGTTCCAAAAAAATTTCAAAAGTGGATTAATGTTCAAATCGCTGGGAAAGAACGCATCCATAGTACACGTCAAGTTAACATTTGTTAACTAGGGACATTTACCATAAAGCTGGAAACATGGAGCGTTCGGCGCGGACCTCAAACGTAGCAATAGGAAGCTTTATCCTAAAGCTGACTATGGTTAATAAATAGAAATTTAACATATCATTATTTTAGCCACTTATAAGCTGCCACATAATGTACTTGATTGGTAATAAGAAGATTAATCTCCTAAATGTGGTGAAAGAACGAGACCTTATGGACAAAAGTCTGAACACCCCATACATATTACATACGCAAAAGAAGAGTTACATGACCTCGAGTACACGGGGTTGTGGACATATCCCACCTAGCCCAATCACTAGTGGAACGGAAGGTTTTAACCACGATTAAAAACCTATTCAATTATGGTTAAACTGTCATTTATTCCAGTGTCACTTATACCCTGAAGCTTTTAATTACAGTAAAAAACCGTTATTAAAGCCTTAATCAGGCGCGAGATCTCACTGACTTTAGATTACGGTTCATCTAAACCGTAATCTAAAGCCCGCTAGAGCGCACACAAGAATAGGACATTAGATTACGGTTTCTATTGGAACCGTAATCTAAAGTTTTTTCTTTTCTTTTTTTTTTCAAAATAAAGCACAAACTTGTTGCAATAGCAGATTAAATTGCATAATACCATAGCGGAAGCAACTCCAAAAGATATTTTTCAGATAGAAATTGAAGTGCAATTAAAAGTTCGATTATAATCACACAAAATAGTCAGATAATTCCAAATGCTAGTAACCAAAATCCAACAGAAGCTGCTCCAACAGAAATCCAAACAACAACAGAAACAGCTCCAACAGAAATCAAGATGTCTTAAAGCAACCAAATCTCTAACAAATCAAAATCCAAACACTAACAACTTAGACAGCAAATTCTAAATGTCTTTAAAATAAACTTTTAAACTATAAAATAGTTTAATCTTCTTCTTTAGAATTTGTTCCAAAGTCAACATCAGAATCAGCATCAGCATTACGATCAGAATCAGCTAGTACCCTCTCCTCCAGTCTCCGTTCTTCTTCTAGCACGATCTTTCTCAGTTGCTCGTAGATGTAACACCCCTAGTCAAATCGGCTCCTAATCATCGTACTTAACATAGTAATCGCAACGGTAATCTAAAACAATCGAACTACTGGTGTCACCGTTCTCACTCGCCCATACGAGTAGTAACGCACTTACTGATATATTCATAATACGAAACAATTTCCCACAGTGATAACAAGAGATAGACTTAACCTTCCATTCCAATGTAAAATACAACCCTAGTGAGCATTCTAAGTATTCCAGTCCTACACACGTTTCTATGCTCGCATCGAAATGCGACTGTACATATTTACACAACTGTAACTAACTACCCAGCGTGTCCCGCTCTCTGCCGACACCGGAAGTTGCATACCTGCAAAATGTTTGTTTGTGGTATGGAATCAGCCCCTGCTGAGTATGCTACTACATGACTATCATGCCCCCTCAGACCCTCAGTTAATTGGTCGAGAGCATGCAGTTCAGTTTCATGCATGTAGTTTAATATAAAACTGTAAAGCAATAAATATATTGTAGTAAACTCAAATAACAAACAAGCCCCCGGCTTCACATATCATACCACAATATACCCACTAAGGGCGTCACAACGCATATATGAGTACGAAGACTCCACTCCACCAAACACTTAATAATTCATATTCGAGTACAATGACTCAACTCGACCAAGTACACAATAATCCACACACGAGTACAGCGACTCGACTCAATCAATTCACAAACATACATACGAGTACAACGACTTGATTCAACCAATCAATCCACAATAATTCACATACCTCGTATAACCACATAGCATAACCAATGAACAACAAGGTGAAACAACGAGGATTATAAACAGTTTAGATTCCCGTCTTTGGCATACAAGCCCAATTAATGTTCGCCTACTGTACGAGCTAATATAGTTGTTCGTAATTGTTCAGTCATACCTAATGACATCGTCTCGTTAAAACCACATGTCTCTAAGTTACCCATCTCTTATGGCGGGTCACCCACGGCAGTAGCCACTCCAGCGGTAGAGTCTTCAACCGACGAACCATTTGTAGTCCGTTGGAATTTATCTTGATACTTACAGATACTCATACGGCATCCTAGTATCGTTAATTGATCACAATTCACACCAAGAGCCACATCCTCTTGCTTAACTCATCTATACCATCGCATCGCATTACCATTTTCCTAACACGGCATACTAAGGTCGTTAGTCCAATCCTGAGTATGTCGATTCAGGATTCAGTGTTAGATACGAGAGCGGCGTTAAAAAGGCCAATGCTCCGAGTATAAGTCTCGGATAATATATATATATATATATCTTATTATCCTAATGCTACAACGTTTTCCTTACGTTCCATATATTACACATATAAGATAGCATCATTGCCGCTAGTTCGTTTTATAATATGTTCATATATACGAACAGTACTATTATCGCACAACAATAATAATAATAAAGTAGCGTTAATACACAATTCATGCATATTAATTCACACAAGCAGACATTCGATCTTATCATAGATTTTCACACAAAATGTCTGAACTGAGGAAATCCTCATAGACAATCAAGCCACATAATAACATACCGTTCACCCTAATTTAAAACGGTGGAGTATGAATCAGCTAGGTCCAATGCTCTTCGTGTCGTCTCTAACAGTCTAATAATACGTATAATAGTACAGATTAGTATCCCGTATAACAACATTACTCTACGGTACCCCGTACCATCGTTAATCCCTCCCAGTTCATTCCCCGTCATTTACTAACAACGCTTGTCGGGTTTTCGGTTTAACTCGGGATTAGTTAACGTTATATTACATGTACATTTACGTCGTGGTATATTAATATACTCAACTCAACATTCGTTGTCGCATGTAATTTAATCCACATTGTATATGTTATAATTTGTCACTATATTGCGTGTATAATCTTGATCATATATTATACATCTCACCTTAGTATTTATTTACCTAAGGTTAGTCTTCCCAAATGTATTGTTGTATAATCCATATTTAAAATACTTGAATTATTTAACTCCTTGTTATTCCATAAACAACATAACATTAGAATTTCCTTAACTAATGTTTATGATTCTTTTCTCCTTATCTTATATCATTTTAATTATGATATTATATGGTTATTGAACCATATTGCATTTCTCACTCCATAACATATATTTATTTATATATATGTATTATGGGACCATATATTATATGGTAATCCTTTATAATATGTTCATTCTTCCTTAATGAATATTTCTTATATTATAAATGTTACAACCCTTATATCATTATAAACCATATTATAAATTCTCATTCAAAACTACTCATATATACCGAACAACATTTATATTCTTTAATATTTACAAAACCACCACATTAATTATATAATGTTACATTATGGTTATATAACATATCTTATGATATTTAAATCATTAAAACATTTATAACCTATAGTTATAAAATGTTACAAAATACCAAACAACCCATATGGTTGTCGGTTTTTATTTAATTCCACCAAAGTTTCAGAAATTACATAATCATCCCAAATATTATTTCTTTGTTACACTTATATTATATACCTTATATTATCACCTTTAAACCTTAATATAATTATAACCTATGGTTATAATTCCTTAAATTAGCCGAACAGACCCCATGGTCTATTCTAATTTAATTTCCACCACTTAACTTTCTATATTCTCCAAAACACCCCATTTTATGACATATAGTTTCTAATATCATTAAAACTATATATTATACATATATCTTAATAAAACCTCATATATAATTCCAAAAATTACCAAACTATACCAAGAGGTTATAAATATCATTCCCAACCTTATACTTTCAGTATTTACGGTTTATACCCCATATGTTACCCAAATGTAACAATGATATAAAATACCTTATATTATACTTATATAATTCATACTAACTCCAAATTCAACCAAATAAATTCCTAAAAATTCCTAATAACCCAAGGTTTGTTCTAAACTCCATTTGGTACCCATTATTTCCGGAAATCACCATTCCACCCCAATATTTATAAATCTTTTACAATTTCATACTTAACTTATCATAAGTTAGTATTTAATTCCATAAATTCCCAAAATTGGTCAAAGTATCCTATATAGTCAACTTTGACTTCTAAATTCTGTTTGAAACCCAAACTTTCGATAATTACTATATATACCCCAAACTTTCCTACATTTACAATTTTGTAATAAAACTTTATAAGGTGTTATAATTTTTATTTAAATTCATTTTAAACACCAAAATTCCACCTAATATAGCCCACGGCCTATATTTTCTTGTAATTACCTTTTAACCCCAAACTTAATGCTAAATGCATAAATAAAATTAAATAAGCTCTTAAACTTAAATAGAATGGCCTAATGACATGGCCTTATTACAACCTTGAACTTGCAAAATAAATTACACTTTAAATGTCTCAAAAATACTTTAAATACACGGCCTCACCACCAATTTTTCCATATTTACCAATTTTTCCACATAATGTCTTAATTTGACCATTATGTTAATTAAATCATTTAAATGGCTAGCTTATATTAACTAAGTCATTTCTGGTCACACTTAGGTGTAATTTAACCAGTACACTCTCGCAAATATATATACCATAAGCTTTAAAGCATATAATATATAGTTAAGAGTGTTATACCTTGATTTATAAGCTTTTAAGGCTTGTACGGTCACACATGCTTGGGATCTGGGTTTAGACAGCTTCTAATTGATTTCTAACAGTAAGAACAAGATATAGTTAGGTTCCAAAAACAGAACCAACTATAAGAGTAATTTTAAGCCATGAAAAACTAGATTTCTCACCTTAAAAATGACTTTAAGCAACCTATACCTCCATGTACTGTCATGGCTGTTTGGAGGTGGTTTTATACACCTCTTGACATGAATTAAACAGAGAGTAAAGGTTATGGCTCAGCTTAGAACCGAAATTAACCAAAAGAGTCATTAAAGGTCTTAAAACATGGATTTTTACCTTAAGATTTGAAGCTGTTCCCAAGTGTTCCACAGCCCTATTTTCCGGAGGAACAAAGGGTGTCAATCTCTTAATAAAAGCATGCCAAAGGGGCGTAACAACTCATTTTTACAGAAGCTAGAACACTTACTCTTTAAACCCCCTTTTTAAGGTGTTTTTGGGTGGTTTGGGCCAACTTCGAGTGGATGAAGGTGCACCAACGGTTCTAGCATGTAAATATGAAGATTATAGAAGGTTTAGTTGGTAGGAATTCGTTGGAACAACAATAGAGAAGAAGGTAGGTGCTTAGAGCACATTTTTACCTTAAGGAATGACTTTGCTTTGATTTCTTCTCCAACATTGGTTCCAGTAGAATTTAACCCTTCCTTGCAACTTAGATCCAGCCTAGATTTGTGGGTGGAGGTAGATAAATCTTAGACCATTGGATAGCTAGTGAAAAGAGGAAGAGAATGAACTATCACATGAATTAAGAGCTTACCTTATGCCTTAGGAATGGAATTCTTTCCAAGCTTGTTCTTGGCTGTCTAGTAGCAGACTTAGAGAGGATATGAAGCTTTGAAAATCAGCATCCAAGGGGGAATGAGGAGGAAAGAGAAGAAAAATGAATTTTAAGGCATTATTGGTAAGGTTTGTGTTTAATTTAGTGTTTGTTGACTTAAGCCACCTAATGAGACTTTTTGGTTCAATGTTTTGCAAGTTGACAGCCATTTGAATGGGCATTGTCGGCCTCATGTCCCTCAAAGGGCAAAATGGTCTCTTTTGCTTCATTTTTAATGTTATGACTTATAACTTGTACATATGGAGTTATATCTTGTGTTAGTTTGTTACCAACATGTTTTATTCATCCTTAAGTGTATAAAAACATTTTCTTAAGGAATTGGTATACTTTACTATTCATTAAAACTAGTAAAAATGTATACTTTGATTCACCTTTGATATTGATGTTCTTTTTGCTCATCATGTGTATCTTGGAATTGTTTAACGTGTTAACATGTGTAACATGTATTATTTAGTGTCCAAAGGTGTATACACTTGTGTTACAAGTGATATTTACTCACAAGTCATTTTGACTTCTTAAGGTATATTTTTCCTTAAGTGTTTGTGTTCTTTGTTCATGAAGATGTGTATATCATGATAAATCAATTGTAGGTTGATTTTCGTCCTTTACTATGCCTCACTTATGTCCACGTGTTTATATAAGGTTTAGTAACCTTCATGGAGTACATATTTATTTATATAAGTGTGCTTAGGAGTTTTCATGATTAATGAATCATTATGGCTTAGCCTTCTTAACTCATTAATAGTCTATTAATTATTTTATGAACCTTAGGGGTGTTTCAATCTACCCCCCTTAAAAAGGCTTCGTCCTGAAGTCCTTATTCAAATTCAGTTCTCCTAAGGAATCAAGTTCCACTAGGTAACCACAAACAGTCCATCGCTAGGGAGTATATCCCACTAGGTTCAAACCTAGTCTATATGTATCGCAATTGATACAGCATTAATCTCATTCCATATAGTCAAAATCATGACACATTTCAATCATATCACACATAGTACTTAACAAGGTACTTAACAATCTCACAATCTTCAGAGGTATTTTGTAAGGGATACCCAAAGATATCACCTATATATATGCCTAGTATCTCGCGAGGATACCCACACATCACTACAGCGTATATGTGTGTACATATTTGCAACAATGGGGAAGCGGTCTTAAAGACCAGGACTATAAGGTCCCCAACCCCATGTTAACCAACGTCTATAGCTACCCGCAGACACACCGGTCTAATGACAAAGGACTCTAAGGCCCATAGCCCCTTGGGTAACCAACGTCTATAACTACCCACAGACACACCGGTTTAATAACGAAGGGCTCGGCGGTCCACGGCTCTATGAGTAGTATCACCTAATTTCCATAATCACCCGCAGACACACCGGTCTAATGACGAAGGACACTGCGGTCCACGGTTCTTTGGGTGATGTCACTCGCAGACACACCGGTCTAATGACGAAGGACTCCACGGTCCACGGCTCTTTGAGTGACGCCATAAATTTCAATTTCTATTCATATATGTGTCCACTTGTAGGAAGTTTCGAGAGTCATTCAACGCCGACGTGGTCAGCGTTAGTGTTGAACTATCTCTTACCCTAATTTGTGTTCGGTTTCCCCTGATCGGACCAGGATCAAGTTTGACTTCCCACGTCAATTTCAATCAATTAATTATTTACTCATTTCTAATCTTATTTCCTCTTGATATTGCCACCTTGTGTTCAATAGGTACACAAGTCAACTAGTGTAATAAATCTAGTCATCGACAAATAGGATCGTACATCCTAACCATGAACCAAGTTCTCTTGACTTACAATTATTCATACAACTCCTAGAGGATTTAATTCCACTAGGTTACACATCGGTCTCATGCCGATTCACTCATCACATTACAATAATCGGTTTCATACCGAGTCATAAATCATATAGTATGGAGCTTTCTATTCCATCTATCTGAAATCTCTCATCGGAGCTACAAGATAGTCCTACTTAAATTCTCACTTCAGAGCTAACAAGCTAGGAGTTATGTGACTAATGTTCGCAATGTTTGCGTAAATAATCGGAACTAGAGTATGAACACTCTTATCTGTTCTCCCTTTTCCTATTCGCCATAACTAATGTGAACTATATATATATATGCTCATACATATAATACCTCACAAGATTACATCAAGTAATATAATACAATCATAATACTTGTACTCTACGTACAATAATAGTTTGCAGCATGTGTACCATGCGCTACATACCCTTACGTACGGTATATTTTAAGTGCGCGAAATCGCTCTACCCCCCTTAAAAGGGATTACGCCCACGTAATCTACGAATATATCATCCTGAAGTAATAAGTTCAAGATGTTCCACTCATGTGGAATATTCGTGCACTAATGTGCTACATATTACATTACCCCTTTTCTCTTGGGTCGGGCTTTAGCCACTCTGGCTATACTACCTATCTTGGTTAGGTGTATGTATATTCATATACGGTTTGATCGGGAGATGTAAACACATCATTTTTTTCCCAAACCTGCTAGGTATGTCAAACCTAAGCAATATGGGCCCACTCGCTTCGCAAGCAGTACGCCCAACTACTTTAGGGTTAGTTTATCCTTTTAAGTAGCAGTTTCATGCCGGTTTCAACTCCATGTGATGGTGTTTTCTACACGATCTTCCATAATTATGGAAATGGAGGGAAAATTATATCGAGTTATGCTCTAGCACTTAGTGTTCACAGTAGTTATTTCCAAAATCTCAGGACGAGTCTGATATGTGCATCTATCTGGCGCCTCATAAAATTATTTCTCTCTGGGGCAAGTTCGTTCATTAGGTGCCTTATAGGTCCTCTTTTATTGCGTGAACTCATATCCCTCGTGTGTTGGTATTTTACTACACACATATGGTTCATCCCCACTCTCAATTAGGGGAATTCATTTATAACATTCTATGGGTCTGGTTTCATTTTACCATTTGTAAGGTTCGTAGGAACTGTCTTACACCCTCAGTATTAGTATGGACTTGCCCTTTCTTGGCAGTTGAGGATTTCACCTCGCTGTCCATTATATCCCTTCTAGTGTGGCATTCGCACATTTATTTGCTGTATACATTTAAAGTATTCCATCGGTTTAACTGACCTTCCTCGTTCTGCTTCTCACCAACATAATTTGGTTAATAGTCGTTTATAATGGTCGCCTCATTGCGCACCATGTACCAGTCGATTAGACGGTTATCCGTTATTGCGGTTTGCATGGACTTCTTAATCTCTAGGTTAAAGTATCTCCTCAAATGCTAGCTCTTTACCCCTCGCCTATAGTAAACATACGATGCTACTATGGGTTTTAACTTGGCATGCCTTTTCCGTTCAACCCTAAGTGGTGATAATGTACTAATGCTTTATGGCTTGAGCATGTGGTTATTATTAATTAATGCGACATCATCGCCGCGCCCTCAACGCATAATGAAATACCCTAAACCTTGATATGTGGTTTAAATATTAAACTATGGTATGTAAAGGCTAAAAAGTGCCTTAAAAACATCAGTGAACAATTTAAACCATAGTAAATGCAATAAAGCACAAAGATACAGTTTGAGCAAAAACATGCTCTAAGCTATGAGTGAACTTGGTTAGGACCCAAAGAGCCTACCAAGACTTAATAATAATCAATTATGATTTAATAAGACTAATTAAGTCCTTAGGTAATTTTGGTAGACAGTTAAACCAAATAAAACACAAGAATATATCTTAAAGTCAATATGAGCAAAAATGTGCTCTAAGCCTGGGATAAATTTGTATAAGACCTAATTGTCATACCTATACCTTAAAGTATGTTAATGAACATATTTAATCAATTACCAAAGAAAAACCAAGCTTGAAAACAAGTTAAAACACAAAAGTGCTTTTAAGGAGTTAAAGCCCGTTTTGAAAATTGTCTTGTAAATGAGTTTGACTGGCTAAATGTCCATCATTACTCTTTAATTAACATGTGTACTATATAGTATCACATTTGGGTGGCTATATTAATGGGAAATCAAAAATTTCACTTCTAAGTGCCTTGTTTTAGTGAATAGTGATTTTTATGAGCTAGTTTGTAACATATGATGTTATAAGTAATTAAATGAGTCAACAAAGACCAAACTACCCCTAAGTATATGATGGGGGCCGGTTTTTAGTAAGGTGAGTCATCACCATGAAAAAAATAAATTAAAGGAAGGAAGGAAAAGAAAGTAAAAGAAGAAAGTTACTTTAGTACATAAATATCTTCTAAAAGTAGACTCCAATCTTCATTCTCTCATTTCCTCCAATTCCCACCGTCTTCTACCTTCCTTCTTTCTCTCTTTTACGATTTGCTATAGTACCACACAAGAACTCCATCTTTGAATGCTTGTGACTCCTAGCTCCATGGTCCAAATTCAATTTCAAGACCACCATTCTCTTAGTTAAGCCAAGCTCTACAATCTTGTCTTTTCAAAACTTAAAAACCTCCATTTCGGTGCCAAGAGAAACCTCCATGGGAAGAGCTTGAGCTCATCTTTTCATGCCATGACATTCTCCTTTGCTTCAAGGTAAGGAAACTCAAAGAAAATCCATGTTTCCTCCATGTTCTTATGTTGACCGAAAATCACCATTAATGGTGTATTTACCTTGCTTTGTTTTAGCTTCATTTGAATCTCCCAAGGGCTTGGTGGAGTCCTCTCTTGATAAATATTCAAGCTCTCTTTCCATTCCAAGGTAAAACAATCATTTTAATACCTTAAGATAATATATGTAACTAGGGTTTACAATGAGATGGAGCTTAAAGCTTGAAAACTCATTATGATGTTTGTATATTTTTAAGTAGTTGACAAGGAGTGAAATGCCCTACCGGTTTTAAGAGGAAACAAGAAAGAAGTTTGAGTGGAAAAGAGGTAAACATACTATCTTAATGTGGTTTAATGCCTTAGGAGAAATGAGCTTATAAGCTTGCTAAAACTACCTAAAGAGCAAATGGTGAATGACTTAGTAAGGTGTTTCTCAAGGAGACTAGTAAAGGAACATATGTCTTGGTGTGTGTAATTGTAGGTCAAAGGCTTATGTATTGTGGAAATTCAGTGTTTAAGGATTATGCAATTTAAGGGCCTAAGAGCCATGTCATTTAAGGGCCTAAGTGCCAAGCAAGTTTAATTATGCACTATATTGTGATGTAGTGTAAAATTGGTGAAGTTTAGTGTGTATGAAAATGTGTATGATGGATCTTAGGTGTTCTTGAATGAATTAAGGTAAAAACCTAAGTGTTTGGATGTGGGTATATACTAGAGAAGCTATGGCCAAATTTGGGAAGATGTATAAGAAGTTCTAAGTGTTTTAAGGAAGTTTTGGTGAACTAGGGAGTGTTAAAGGTGAATGAAAGTTTACTTGAGAAGAAAGCATGTATTAAGGTGATTTAGAGGGATGCAAGGACTTAGGCATTGTCTTGGAAGTTCTAGGAATTCAATATGTGTTTTGAGAATGTATTTAAGTCTTGGAGAAGTTTGTTTAAGGTTTAGATAATGTTGATATTCAAGGAATAAGTGATGTTTAGGTGGGATGTGAAAAAGGAGGTTTAGTTAGTAAGAAAAGAAGTTTGAGGGATGATGTTAAGGTGTAGAGGAAACACCTTGGTATAGTGGTCAATATTGGTGAAATACCACTTGGAAAAATTAAGGAGGAAGTGTAAGCTTGGGAAAGGAATTGTAAGAATGACATAAGGAGTTTTGATATGTAAGAAAGGATGTTTGAATGATGATGTTGTGTGGAAGAAATGTCTTGGTATAATGGTTAGAATTGGCATGAATCATCACTAAGGGACTTAAGGAGTATAAACTATAAGTGTTGGAGGCTTTGGAGGAATTTGGCTAAGTGTTTAAAGGTTTAGAAGTTGAGCATTTTGCCGTGTCCGAACTTCCGTCCGGACATGGAAGTTCGGACAGGCTCTGTTGGGGAAGAAGTTTTGCACACTCGAACTGTGTCCGAACTTGGGAAGTCCGGACACATGTTCGGACGCATGGATTTCCACATTAAGAGATTCTCGACTCACGTCCGAACTTCCGAAGTCCGGACACAAGTTCGGACGTGTGTCTATTTTCAGTTCAAAGTCACGGCTTGCGTCCGAACTTGTAGGTTCGGACACAAGTTCGGACAGGCCACTGTATGGACCAAAATTGTTGTTTTAAGGTATAGAAGTGATGTGTAATGATGGGGATTGATAGGTAATGATGTTATAAGGTTGTTAAGGACATGATAGGTGAGTTTTAATGGTAATTAAGTGGGTGAAAAGTAGTATCAAAATGTAAAAGTAAAACAAGTTGAAATGTAAAGTTATGTAACTAAGTTAACGGGGAAAGTTAAGCATTAGACATTAAATAATCATGCTACCCCGATGTTAATAAAAGTACATGTAATGTTATCAGTTGTTCGAGAACTGCTCGACGAACATAAGTGGGCGTGATAAAGTGGACTCCGGTGACAGGTATGGTTTTCTTGCAACCTGTGTCCTACCGGATTACACCGGCTTGTATGCCAATGTGTTTTTCCTGTATGTTTGCCACGTTATGAGATAAATCATGAAACGAGTTTACAGTCGTTATTGTTATTGTATGTTTACGTGCCGATACCGGTAACCTCGAATGCGCTTGAAGGACTAGCTAACCACTATTAGGTAAACGTAGGAGAACGGTATCCGGTAACAACGTTTCCGACTTAAGGAACGTTCTAACCACGGCTATGCGTGAGTTGGCTATGTGATGTTTGTGTGTGATGTTTGTATGTGAATGTATGACTCTCTCTTCCCTTGTGTATGTCTAACAAGACTTAACCCACAGTTTGTGATTGTTTAATAAAGTTCTAAGTTGAACTCCTAACAAGTGCTAACGGGGGAGTGAGGAGTCCGGTCTGTTCCGGCCACGTGTGTGAGTATGGGGGTCGTTGTCATAGCAGGTTCGATCCTCTCTGTATGTTATGGTTGTTTTCCAATTTGGTTCCCAACCTTCCCTTTAGCTTAACCAAGGCTATTACTGACTCACGTCGGGCCACAGGGGCATACTATTGTTATGTTTGTTTCGGTGTGCTTGGATACTATATCCGAGACACCTTGTGTTAAGTTAACCGTTCATTTAACGAGACGGTAACGAGTTATGTAACGAGCTTATCATGAGACTGGCAACATTCTCTAGGCTCACCAGTGTATTAGTAATGTTTGGGTCGGTTCCTCAGAGGACCATTCCGTTATGTTATGTGTCTTTGTTGTGATGCAATACCTATTGCGGTGTTATGTTGTGCACGTGGAAACGTGCAAAGTGTTGTTAAGTGTTGTTTGTTATGTAGTGTAGTTATATGTTGTAAAATGTGGAGTATGTGGATCATGGATATGAATCCCAGTTTGTGATAAGAGGCGTTTAAGGATAACCCGTTTTAAGGGTAAGTGTCGTCTGTTAAGGAAGTAGCTCCATTAGAGGAGGAACACCCTAGGGAATATGAATACCTTGAGGACTTATTAAGTAAGGATACATTATCCGCTTGTTGAGCCGTTGAGGCTAAATGATTATGTGTTGTGGTTACAGTTGCATGTATGATTTAAAAATAATCAACCGCATGCTAAGACGACAATTAGTTGTGCGTGGCCCCAGCATGTGGGCTGCGGGATTACCATACCAGCAAAGGTGCTGAGCCCCTTGGGGGCCACCCTTTCTCTTCTTTTCCTATTTCAGGTACGAAGTGCTGGAAGCGTTCGAGAGTAGGACGGGTAGTCGTTGTACATGGGTAATCATTTAAGTGTATGTATACAGTAGGTGTAGTAAGACCGAAATTATTGTCGGCACCAGTTTATAAATACTCGGTATAGTGAAAGTTGTACGTTGTTGTTGTTAATGGAAAAGGATAGTAATGTGTAGTCGCTCGGGAATTTAGCCCATCAGACCGGTACAATGTATGTGTATTAGCCTTGTTAGCCACGTGGGTGGTTAACGGCGTGTAACACCAGCGAGTTGAGTTATTTGATGAGATGTGTATTCCGCTGCAGATTGTTGTTATGTATTTGTTGTTGGAGGGGGTGTTACAATATATAAGTTCTCTTGTGCCTCCCTTCCGTAGGTAGGGTATAGATATCATTACAAAGGTTTCTCTCAAGGTGATTAACATTGTGCTATCCTGAGCAAACTCTTACTACCTCATAAGGTACCACAATTCATCTTCTCATTCATGGGTTCTCCTTGTATTTACCATTAAATCAGCCTTTGGCTTCCTTGTTCACGAAAATCTCTAAAACTGGTGTTCTAACTTCTCCTTTGTGGAGTTACGACCTTCTGTCGTGTTGCTATCAGGCTATCCTTGATTTCTCCAACCTTGTTGGTTTGGCTGAGATCTCTCTCGTCAATTCATGGTTTACCTAGTCAAGATTCTGATCTCTGACTTAGACACAGAGCTGATTACCTCCTAGGTTCTTACACTACTCGTTTACATACATGGAGTACCGTACTGATACATTACTACCTACCTAACTAACTTAAGGTAAGTTTTGTCAGGCCCACGAGCTCCTAGGAGTGTGGTCGTCCCATGTCTCATTTAGTGCACTCGTAGTGTTCGTACCTGGTGGTTATCACACTCTTAGTCCCGGTAATTTCTATTGGGTAACTAGGCTACCAATTCTTAACCGTTAGTATTAGAATGGTCCTAGAGGGTTATCTGGGTTCCATGTGTAATATGTATGTTCTTTAACTTTTCTAAGATAGGTGATTGCGACATAACACCCTAATATTGGGTTTCACATGCTCGTTATCTGATATTTATGAGTGGGGATCAGTATTGTCTACTATCTCTCCTGTTCACTCCTAGGCTGTTGACGCCGTTTAGATATGAGTTTTCAGTTCTTAAACTCCACCAATTCATTGGGTTACACCCTCTGGTGTAGTCTGGACTCCACAATAAGAGTTGACACATCGTGTTTTCCCCGTCTTATGGTAGTCCCTCTTTATAGTCTGACATTAATCAGTGTTTGTGATTTATCACCTTCGCTCTCCTAGATTTGGGTCATTATGGTGGTATTAACAATCTTCTTCCATAGGCCTATGCCATACGGTATTTAGGCTCGGTGCCTATTCTGATAGTTAAATAATTGTTAGTCTCTGTATTTAATTTAATTATAGTTGGTTCTAATACTTTATCCTAAGGTTTACAATTGGGTATTCACAAACTTAGTGGGTTCTACTGATCATCGCTCTCCGTTGTGTCGTCCTAATTCTTATTCAACTCGTATCCCTCCATCCTCCTCGAGGTAACGGTATCTACCGTCCTCAGGTAATATCCACTACCCTCTGTACGGGAGTCTAGCAGCATAATGGATTCACAACACCCCCGGTGTATGCGGTGTGGGCATAACATCGGCCCCTTCATTGCATGTTCGCATCTGCCTATTCTTCTTTTATAACTCAAAAATAGTTTGCCATAATGACACTTGTCTATTATTTCCATCCACTCAGTTGGATGGGTTTTAATTAAAATCTGGGCTTGTATAGTTCACTTCTTTCTTGCCCTTCGGCAATGTTCAATGGTAGTGGTTCAACCACAAGTGTCGCGCACTCCCTAAGTATGGTTGTGCTGGTCCTGAAGATTCGACACTCCCCACCGGTATTACTTGACGTTTACTGTCCGTACCGGCACTGGGGTTAGGCTCATAGGCACTAATTATAGTTGCTCTCATTAACTCCCTTTTCACAATCTGCTAAACGGTGTATTTATTTTAGGTTTAATGGTCAGACCAGCTAGGTCTTCCCGAGCTTTTATCGACCTCCAACCCGAGGGTTTCATAATCCTTCCTTTAAAGGCAATGTCCTTGCTTCATTGCATGACAGGCTCACATGGAAGTTTAGTGTTTATTGGCAACCATTCGGACTACTCAGTCCTTTGGAAATAGTTTACCGTCACTGCACTTGCTGTAGCAACTACGCAAGGCAGGTTGAAGTTTAGTACTTTGGTTAGTATAGCACTTGTTGTGGCAAGTGCGCCATGCAGACTGAGCCACGGGTACGGTGCGTGTCAGTTGCAGTGCTATTCCTTAATCGGGTTTCCACTCCTGTCGAGGAGGTTCTTGTTCAGATTAAGACTGTCTCATTCCAGCACTCGTTCCCACAAGTTTACTGTGGTAGTAAGGTATTACTTCCCTTCCGAGCTGTTGTATGGTAGCAATTTAGCGAGTTCCTATTTCTACAACTCTCTTGATCTCTCCACATGCACGTTGGGCCGTCTTGAACCTTCAGTGTTGCATGGGTTCAGAGTCACTCGCTTCGGGTGAGACTTCGAAAAGGTCATCAAATCCGTCTGTTATATATCTCATAAATTAATCTTGACTCATCGTTTCCACCTTCTTTCCCCCAGGCGCACTTATCAACGCTTTTCCTAGATGTAGGAAGGGGTTGCTTTGCTTATTGCAAGCTGGCCCCGTTAGTCCTACGGGAGTTGTCTCCTCAACCTCGGTTTAATATTTAACTCATACTTGGTATGGTAGACATTACGTCATTACCAGGACCCCCTGTCCTATATAATTCATCCCATCACAAGTTCTCGTTTTTTTTTCTTCAATTATCATAATTCTTATAGCATCCACATCGGGTCATCCCGATCAGGAGGAATTGTCCTTCTCCGTGGTGCTTCTCATTTCATTGCCTCTCTAGGCAGTACTCGAGGTACGGGCTACGGCGGGTGGGGTACCATTGCAAATTCCCGGGATGCTCTCCCATCAAGTGCGAACGGTTCCTACCGTCTTCGCGTTACTTGGGGTTGCTGGACCTTCACCGCCTTCCGCTACGCCTCATCCTTCCTTAGTACTCTTACCCAGACCTCTCCTTGACGTATGTCAAGAGGACGGGTTAGACCCTTACTCGGTCTCATACCGCAGTCTCAGTCGGTTAATATTGAAGTACCTCTACGGCTATTGTGTGCAAGCATTAAGCATTGCATCGACCTCACAAGGTCACGTATCCTCACAGCGTTTCCCGTAATCCCAAAAACCTATGCTCACTCTCCAGATCCTACTATCTCTTGTCATCAGAGCGGTACTCCGCTCTGATACCACTTTTGTAACACCCCTACTCAAATTGGCTCCTAATCGTCGTACTTAACATTGTAATCGATGCGGTAATCTAAAACAATCGAACTACTGGTGTCACCGTTCTCACTCGCCCATACGAGTAGTAACACACTTACTGATATATTCATAATACGAGACAATTTCCCACAGTGATAACAAGAGATAGACTTAACCTTCCATTCCAACGTAAAATACAACCCTAGTGAGCATTCTAAGTATTTTAGTCCTACACACGTTTTTATGCTCGCATCGAAATGCGACTGTACATATTTACACAACTGTAACTAACTACCCAGCGCGTCCCACTCTCTGCCGACACCGGAAGTTGCATACCTGCAAAATGTATGCTACTACATGACTATCATGCCCCCTCAGACCCTCAGTTAATTGGTCGAGAGCATGCAGTTCATTTTCATGCATGTAGTTTAATATAAAACTGTAAAGCAATAAATATATTGCAGTAAACTTAAATAACAAACAAGCCCCCGGCTTCACATATCATACCACAATATACCCACTAAGGGCGTCACAACGCATATATGAGTACGAAGACTCCACTCCACCAAACACTTAATAATTCATATTCGAGTACAATGACTCAACTCGACCAAGTACACAATAATCCACACACGAGTACAGCGACTCGACTCAATCAATTCACAAACATACATACGAGTACAACGACTTGATTCAACCAATCAATCCACAATAATTCACATACCTCGTATAACCACATAGCATAACCAATGAACAACAAGGCGAAACAACGAGGATTATAAACCGTTTAGATTCCCGTATTTGGCATACAAGCCCAAATAATGTTCGCCTACTGTACGAGCTAATATAGTTGTTCAGTCATACCTAATGACAACGTCTCGTTAAAACGACATGTCTCTAAGTTACCCATCTCTTATGGCGGGTCACCCACGGCAGTAGCCACTCCAGCGGTAGAGTCTCCGACCGACGAACCATCTGTAGTCCGTTGGAATTTATCTTGATACTTACAGATACTCATACGGCATCCTAGTATCGTTAATTGATCACAATTCACTCCAAGAGCCACATCCTCTTGATTAACTCATCTATACCATCGCATCGCATTACCATTTTCCTAACACAGTTGTAACACCCCGTCCAAAGCCATTCGTGGATATCGTAAAACTTAACAACTTAATCACAAACGTCGCAGCGGATATAACAAACACCGGGACCTTGCCACGGTCTGATCATTAGAATATACCGAACCCTACCGAATTACAACACTTATCCAAAAATACACAACCGACCAAAATACCACCAACCAAAATACCACTAACCAACCGAGTTTAAGTATCTAAGTCATAGGCACAAACTTACATCAGTTTAAATATCAACAGACAGCCGCACATGCGTAACCCGTGCCCAAAAATAAGTAACCCATCCTAAGTCTAACCGCTCCTACTCTCGTGGTGTGACTTCATGGGCCTCTTAGCTGAAAGTGTAAAAACAGCCCCCGAAGGGGGTCAACACGAATGCTGGTACGCCCTCTCATGGCCCCCAAGCTAACGGGGCTACGACGACTAATTGTCGATAGCATGGAAATTGATTAGATACACAATCATAATATGAAGTGCAATAAACAACCATCCACAGATGAACATACATAGTTCACACACGAATGAACAACTCAAGCGTTACCTTACCTAGCGGGTTAGTAACCACCTCCGTAGACCTGATTCCACTTAACCTTAGTTCACCTTAACTTACCTCAGTCTTATCCTTATCTTAATCTCAGTATACAAACCGTTTCTAGAAGGGAAATGGTTGTATCTTACCTTAAACTTAGGATTTAGGTGATCCTACCGCACCATCTTAATGCCACCTACCTTGGACGGGAGTCCAGTGTAGCTGAGCCGGCAACCGACCCTAGGCAACAAGTCCGAAGACAAGTCCTTAAGCGGAGGACGGATCTGATTCAGATACCGACCCCCTTTCCTTAGCATGCATGACCAAAGTCAGTCCCGGGTTCCTCACTCCCCCCTTAAGTTCCAGTTAGTGAAAATCTTACAAACTGTGTGTTAGTTAAACCTTAAGGGGTATTAACCAACAGATACCAATACTTAGCTCCTTTTCTTAACTCAATAAGTAATAAACTTAGTTAGTAACAATCTCAAGTCTCGTGGGTTAGTGTAAGGAAAACACATTCACAACGAGAACAAGTATAACCGGTTGCATGCTTTATCTTGTCTTAGTCATAGCAAATAAACAGATAGCACACAAGCCGAGGGACACCTCGTTAGCAAGCAGGTCACAAGAAAGACTGTACCGTTCACCGTCGATTGTCCCCTTGTCTAATTCTCCTCCGGGTTCCAAACTTTCAAGTCCTAGAATTCATCAAACTTAGGTTATTAATTAACTACACATTACTTAACTTATTAACTTACTTAACCCATAATGATCCCCATCCAACACTTCTTGAGTTTTATACTTAACCCTACAAACTTAGCTTTAAACATTAAAGTCTTTTCCTTACTTAATCCCCTAGGTCTTTAGGTTTCTAATCACCATTGCCCCCTTAATGGCGTACCATTAATACCATTAAGCATTTTTTTAAGTGTTAAGGGTCGACCGACCCACCGACCGACCCAACCCCTGGGTCGGTCCGTCCCAGAAATTTTCTGGTTCGAACAATTCCCTTAGACCGACCCATGACTGACCCAACCTTATGGGTCGGTCCATCTCAGAAATTTTTCCGTCTTTTGAAAACCATCCGTCCGACCTAGAGTTAAACCGACCGACCCAAACCCTATGGGTCGGTCCATTCCAGAGACAAATTTCTACGTTGAATTTTTGCCCGACTGACCCAAAGCTAAGCCGACCGACCCAAATCCCTCTGGGTCGGTCCAGTCCAGAGACATTCTGGCTGGCTTAACATGGTCCGACCGACCCAGAACTGGGTCGGACCCTGGGTCGGTCCACTACAAATTTTTCTCTTAAATTGTTCTTTCAATTCCAAACTCTTCCACAAGTGTCCTAATAGATCTAACACCACCTTGGCACATTAAACCCTCCTTATTAAACCCATTAAACTCATTAAAACAACCTCCAAAGATTCTCTCAACCTTTTACTCAATTCTTACAAACACTTCCAACACTTAGCACTTATTTTCCCTATATTTCTAACATGCAATTCACCTAGAATTTTCACTAACCAAATGCTCCCTCCTTAAGAACTTGACCACTCCATATACACTACTTTCCACCCTTATTGCATTTATCAAACTTCCTTAGATTCTAAACTCTAGTTCCCACCTAAACCATTTCAAAGTCTTACACCTTATTCCCATCAAACTTGCACAAGTCTTCTAACTTCTTTTATCAAGGTCTTGGTGCCTAAAATTCACCATTGTAACCCCTAGGTCCTCATAGACATACCTAAGTCATCCTAGTTCACTAGAACATCTTGACTCATTCCTTTTCAACCAAAACAACTCCTAAGATTCCTAGTACTTCCTTAGTCATAAAATCTCCTTAACACATCTTAAACACTTAGGTTCTTCACTAAATTTTGCCATGGGTTCTCTAGTATATTGCTACACCAAAACATTTAGTTTTTCACCAAAAAATAGCTATCTACATTCAAACTCTCATCAAACCTCCTTAGCACACATCCTACACCAAACTACACTACATCACAATATAGTGCATAAACTTAAATTGCTTGGCTCTTAGGCCCTTAAATGCACAAATCTTAAACACTGAATTTCCTCAATATATATAGCCTTTGACCTGCAAATACACACAACAAGGCTCCCATTGCAATATAAGTTCTCTTATAATTCACCTTGACATTCTTAAACTATCTCCTTTTCTCATTTTCTCCTTAGTCCCAAGTTCACAAGTATAATCATTGTTTTTCCTAGGTTTTATTGCCCTTTCCTAATGTAAACTCTAAGCTAAGCTTATCACCTATTCAAATCCCATCCCTTAATGCATTAAAACACCTTAAGGTAAGACACTTACCTTGCTCTTTTACAAGCTTCACAAACTTTCCTCCTTAGCCTTTTTCCTTGAACAATCTCGGTCACCACTTAAACTCTCCTTGCCAATGTTCTAACCAATATCCAATGACTCCAATGAGTACTAAACAACACACTAACCTTAAGGAATAAAACCTAGGTTAAAAATGTGTTTTAAGGTATTAAATTGATTGTTTTACCTTGGTTTCTCAAGACAAGCTTGGATATGAGTAAAGAAGGACCTCCTTTATCCTTTGGAGAGTAGAAACAAGCTAGAACAAGGCATAAAAATGGAGCCCCATGAGTATAGATTTTCGGTTATGTGAAGAAGTGGTGGGAACTTGATTTTTCTTACATATTCTTTACCTTAAGAGAATGGAGAAGCCAATGACTCTCCAAGCTTGAGTTTCCTCCTCTAATGGCGGTTTGGCTTGGCACCAAAATAGAGCTCTTGAAGTTTTGGAAAGATAGAAAGGAAGAGCTTGAGCTAACTAAGAAGAATATGTAATTTGTTTAGGTTTTAGAGCTAAAATGAGTGAGTAGTGATCTAAGCAAGATGAGGCTTACATGGGGTTGTTCTTCACGTTGAAGAAGAAGAGAGGAGCAGCACAAAACCGGTGGGAACAAGATGAATGAAGAAAGGAGGAGAGAGATGGCTTAAAAGGTAAGTTTTCTTTTAAAAGTAAATAGTAACCTTACTTACTTTTTCTCTTCTTTTCTTTTGTTATTTGATCAAGTGGTGAATCATCACCTTAAAAACCGGCCACCCCCTCTAGTTAAGCTAGTCATGGTCTTGTTTGACCAACTAACTAAACTAAATTGACTAAAGACTAAACTAGGCACTATTTGATTACTATTCACAACTAGTGCACATAATTGTGAAATTTTTGATTTCCCATTGATTTAGACTTCCTAATGTGATACTAATTAGTACACATGTTAATTAAAGAGTAATGATGGACATTTAGCCATTCAAAACCCATTTACAAGACAATTTTCAAAAATGTCCTTTAGACTCCTTAAAGCACATTTTATGTTTTAACTTGTTTTCAAGCTTGGTTTTCTTTGGTAATTGGTTTAAAATGACCATTAGGATATTACTAAGGTCTTAGCATGATATTTGGGTGCTCACCCAAGTCTCTCCAAGCTTAGAGCACGTTTTTGCTTAACTGCTCTTTTGGTGTTTCCTTATGTTTTCTTTGATTTAAATTGTTCCCTAATCTTTCTAAGGCATTATTTAGCCTCCTTATATCTTAGTTTATCACTTAAACACTATATCTAAGTTTGGGGTATTTCAATCTACCCCCATTAAAAGAACTTTGTCCCCAAAGTTCACACGTGTACTTAACCATTCACGGTACTCAATTTCTCAATCTTAACACCACATCTTATATTCTCATTCACACGTCTCAAGACTCAAAGGTCAATCACAAATACAATACATAAGTATTATACATATCTCAAACTTATCACCAAAGTGTAGCAACTTACACAAAATCACATCTTACACAACCAAACAAACGACAAACATGTTCGTTTCCTAACTCAAAAGCGAGGAAGCTCTACCCCCCTTAAAAAGGGGTACGCCCCGTAGACCTGGCAATTTGGGTCGCTGGGTCGGGTTGATATCAACCCTAACCCAACCCATTTAAAATATCATCAACCCATGCCCAACCCAAAAATGGATGGGTCAGAAAGTCATGACCCTAACCCAACCCGTTTAAAATCCTTCAACCCTAACCCAACCCACCCAACCCGTTTTTTAAGCATACAATAATTTAGACGGATTAGGAGTAGACTTTAATAAAAAAAAATCCAGTGCTAACTAATTAGGATGAAACAAAAGGAAGAGAAGTAATCTTGCTTGATCGACCCAACTTTAAACAAATTTCATGTTATGCAAAGAATGTAAAAGTACTACACCAATTTCCCATGAATAGAATAACACGTACTTTTTCCATAAGTTTATATTTATCAATCTGAGCATAAAACTCTACCACTGTTGGGGAGGAATCCTATCTAGATATGCACATGATCTAGTTCCCTTAATAAAGAGGGAACAAAAATGAAAATCTTCATTATACATTAAAGAAATATACTAAAGACAAATCTTCTAAAGTTAGAAATAATTTATAAACTGAGAGCTCAAAGTCTCAAACTATGACTAATAGTTTTAAAAATAATTACACCTGTTTAAAATGAGTGCTCATGCTTGAGAAAAGTAAAATCACAATCACTTAATCGTTACCAACAGTTGAGGAACTTCTATGCAGCACGATATCTGTATTGTTGGCTTCAAAAATCACTAAGAGGTCTATAATCAAGATCCTACTTACAAAAAATACATATCACCTACTTTTGTTCACCATTCTAGATAATATAAACATACATATGTTCTCAAGAACAACTATGGCAGTGAGAATAAGAAAAACAAACCTTGGGCAGAGACGAAGAGTGACATAGACATGAACAATGACGTAGAGAAGAAAAATGGATGTCAGTCTACAAGTCGAGAGTATTTGAGTTTTCAACATTATGTTAAGGTCTGGTTGGGCCCTTTGTTTGATATGAAGCTGGTTAGGCCGTTTGTTTAGTTAAAAGTATGTGATATTATTAAAGATGGGATAGTCCAACTACACTTGGGCTTAAGGCTAAGGTACAGTTTCATCTGGAAATAATATATATATATATATATATATATATATATATATATATATATATTGTGAATTAATTATTAACAAAATATTTTCGGGTTTCGGGTTGGGTCATGGGTTATGATCTCTACCCTAACCCAACCCACAAATTTAGCTTATTACCCTAACCCAACCCAAAAAATAGATGGGTCAATAATCAAGACCCTAACCCGCAAAAATATGGGTTGGGTTCGGGTTGGGTTTCGGGTTGGGTCAAAATTGCCAGGTCTAACGCCCCGTACCCTATACAGACGATCTAGTCGGTAAACAAAGAAGGGTACTTCACCCTCATCTTATCCTCTAATTCCCATGTGGCCTCTTCGACATCTTGGTTAGACCAGAGAACCTTCACCAGTTGCACTGACTTATGGCGAGTGTCCCTAGTCTTACTATCCAAGATTCTCTGAGGAGTCTCCACGGATCTCATATTCGGTTCCAACGTCAACGTTTCAGGTTCTAACACATGGGAGGGGTGGTGCATGTATTTCTTTAGTTGTGAAACATGAAAAACATCATGCACTTTACCCAGTTCAGCAGGTAAATTCAACCTGTAAGCAACCGGGCCCACCCGCACCATAATCTCATAAGGACCAACAAATTTAGGGCTCAGCTTGCCCTTCTGCCCGAATCGAAACACACCCTTCATCGGTGATACCCGCAGAAATACCTGGTCGCCCACTGCGAACTCCAGGTCTCGTCGTCGAACATCAGCATACGACTTCTGCCTATCTTGACCAGCTTTCATATTCTCCCTGATTTGCTGAACTTCAGCCTTAACTTGTTCTAAATATTCTGGTCCTATAATGACCGTCTCACTCGACTCTTCCTAGCAGAGCGGTGTACGACATGGTCTACCGTACAACGCTTGAAAAGGTGCCATCTTGATCGAAGCATGATTGCTGTTGTTGTATGAAAACTCGATCAGATGTAATTTGTCAATCCAACTGCCCTGGAAGTCTAAGGCACATGCCCTCAGCATGTCCTCGAGTGTCTGAATCGTACGCTCAGTCTGACCATCTGTCTAAGGATGGAACGCGGTACTCAGCTTCAGTTCTGTACCCAACGCTTCTCTAGTAGCTCTCCAGTACCTCGAAAGGAATCTGGTATCTCTATCCGACACTATGGTCTTTGGTATCCCGTGATGTCTCATGATTTCTTTCTCAAACAACTCAGCTAATTTGGTCACCTTCCAAGTATCCTTCATCGGTATGAATCGGGCTACTTTGGTAAGGCGATCCACCACCACCCATATCATGTTGAGACCTCCCCTAGCAGGTGGGAGTCCAACTACGAAGTCCATGGAGATATCATGAAACTTCCACTCCGGAACTGGCATCGACTGTACCATTCCGCCCGGTCGTCGGTGCTCAAATTTCACCTTCTGGCATGTGAGACACCTCAAGACGAACTCGGTAACATCTGTCTTCATTCCCGACCACCAGAAGTATCTCTTCATGTCTTTATACATCTTAGAGGCTCCCTGATGGATGGAAACTGAAGAACAGTGTGATTCCCTAAGTATATGGTCTTTCAGATCCGTGTTACCCCGTGGTATGCATAACCGGCCCTTAAGTCTGATCAGATCATCATCATGAAGTCTGAAGTCGTATTTTTGACTCTCAAAGGTACCATCTGTCAGCTTCTGTCTGACCTCCCTCATGTACTCATCTGTCCTCTGAGCCTCTAGCACCTCATCACCAAGCTGGAGAAAGAAACTAGCGAATGGAGTGAGTGTGCTCGACGACTCAGGGCGTCTGCTACAACATTGGCCTTTCCCTCTTTGTATTGGAGGTCAATGTCATAGTCCTTCAGAAATTCTAACCATCTCCTCTGTCGAAGATTCAACTCCTTCTGAGTGAATATATATCTCAAGCTCTTATGGTCGGTGTAGATCGTCACACTAACCCCGTATAAGTAGTGGCGCCATATCTTCAAAGTGAAGACTACAACTCCCAGCTCTAAATCATGCGTGGGGTAGTTCTCCTCATGTTTCTTCAACTGGCGTGAGACATATGCCACCACCTTGCCATGTTGCATGAGCACGCAACCCAGCCCTCTGCCGGATGCATCACAGTACCTCAAAGCCCTCCGTACCGTCTGGAATGGTCAGAACCGGTGCAGTGGTCAGTGAGTCTTTCAAACTCTGGAATGATCTCTCACAGTCAGCCGTCCATAGGAACGGTGCATCTTTCTTCATCAGACTGGTCATCGGCTTTGCGACCTTGCTGAAATCCTTAACAAACCGCCGGTAGTAACCTGCCAAGCCAAGGAAGCTCCGAATGTCGGTAATTGTCTTTGGTCTCGGCCAGGTGCGTACGGCATCAATCTTTGCTGGATCCACCGAGATCCCAGCATCTGAGATGACATGACCCAGGAAAGAGACCTAGTCAAGCCAAAACTCACACTTGGAGAACATAGCATATAGCTGGTTCTCCCTCAATATCTCCAATACTCTCCTCAAGTGTTCCTCGTGCTCAGTCTTCGATTTTGAGTATATCAAAATATCATCAATAAACACCACAACCGACTTGCCCAGCTGCTCCCGGAACAAGCGGTTCATCAGGTCCATAAACTTCACCGGTGCGTTCGACAAACCGAACGGCATCACTGTAAACTCATAGTGGCCGTATCGTGTCCGGAATGCCGTCTTCTCGATATCTCCCTCCTTAATGGCTATCTGATGATACCCCGATCTGAGATCAATCTTGGAAAACACAGATGCTCCCTTCAACTGATCGAACAGATCGTCAATGCGGGGTAGTGGGTACTTATTCTTCACTGTCACTGTATTCAACTCTCTGTAGTCAATGCAGAGGCGGAGACTACCATCCTTCTTCTTCACGAAGAGAACTGGCGCTCCCCATGGTGATACACTTGGTATGAAGAATCCCTTGTCTAATAAATCCTTTAACTGCTCTTTTAACTCATTCATCTCTGCCGGAGCCATGCGGTATGGTGCCTTGGCTATCGGTCCGGTACCAGGTAGCAGCTCGATGGTGAACTCTACCTCCCGAGTGGGTGGCATGCCGGGCAGTTCCCGTGGAAAGAGATCGGGGAACTCCGACACTACCGGTAAGTCGGGGTCGAACTTGGGGTCTCTCTCTATGTCCTGGACATAGCAGAGGTACACTTCCTCCTTCCTCATCAATTCTTTGTACATTGCCATGGCGGTGATGATCTTAGTCGAAGGCTCTCTGGGCCTTTGGCGGTATGATATTGTTACCTCAGATGGACTCCTGAGCAGCAGTCGATGCTCGGCGCAGAGGATACGTCCCTTGTGCCGCTCCAACCAATTCATCCCAAAAATAACATCAAATCCCAACTCTTTGAACTCGATGAAACTAACTGGAAAATCTTCTCCCTTAATTCTGACGATGGCTCCTCGGTAGTAGCGAGTGCAACGAATCTTCTCCTCAGACGGGAGCGTAACCGTGAAGTCGGGTAGCTCGTCAGCGTCTAGCCCCAACCTTCTCGCAAAAGATGCCGAGATAAAGGTATGCGAGGCCCCTGAGTCGAAGAGAACCGATGCCTCAATCCCATTAATCGGAAAGGTGCCGGTGAGGATAGTGATGCTTGCGCCGGCCTGTGCCTCTGTAAGTATGCTTAGCGCACCTTCCGTACCGAGTCCATAACCTAATTGTGTTTCACAAGCTTCATGAGTAATGATGGTATAACAAGAGTCATAATAATTAATATGAACAACACTGTTATTTTATTCATAACCATCCTGTTTACAACATGTGCTTCTTGCTTACAACTCATTCCTTATCTTAAACTAAAAATGTTACATGGCTAATATTGTCTAAAGGTTAGGTTTAACCGTCCTGGTTTCATATGCGTCGCATTAATCACTGCTGACGGTGCTGTATTTAGCTTAATTCTCTTAATCGCATGATACAACATTCTCGATTTTCCTCCCATAATTAATACATCTCCAGACTTAAGTACTAACTTATTTGCACGGTCCGCACGCTTCTGCTCGCCGTATAAAAATTCTGCATCATCCCCAATGGACCAAGACACTACGGGTATCCCTCTTTCGAGAGACCCCGTTGTCTCGTCCTTATCCTAGTGTAGTCCGAGTCGCCCGTCTTTCTCGTAGAATTTTACAATGCAAATGTCCGCTTGTATGTCTGGAATCGGTTCAGCTTCCAACTGCTGAGCGATTTCCATGACTTGTGTATTTACCGGATGGAACTCTTCGGGTATGCCCGGTGGTGAGACTCCATCTTGTGTCCTCACATTTTGGTAAGTCTTGGCATATGGATTCCAATCCTTGCCTAAGCTCATCATCTTTAACTTCATTCTTGCTCCTCCCGGGTACTCCGGTGTATAAAAACCTCCCGGTCCCACTCCTAGTTGACTGCATCTCCTGATGATGGCTATCTGTGCTTCGGGTGTCAGGTATCCCCTTAATAATATCATACCTGGGTGGATGACCTGACATTGCCCGGTTGGAAAGTCTCGGGTTTCGATGTCGGTGTATTCTGGGTTAGGTGTTGAAGGCATTGGATAGCAAATATTGAAGTTTCCTATGGTGGTAATAGGTCATATCTCACTTAAGTTCTAATCTTATCTTATTCTCACTTAACTCAATTATTCACCCAACATGCATGATAATGCGGTAAGCAGGTAATTATATCACTTAACAGTTTTAGCAGTACCTGGTCTCGATGAGGGTTCAGGCTCATCGTCCCGGTCCACCATGTGCAGTGTGGGTCCCGACTTCTGGGCTACCCGTGGGTTCTTGTCTGCAGCTAGATCCAGCTCCCTGATCAGTCTTGCCCTTGTCCCTCATCTCGGGCCTAAAGGCTCTGCTAGCGGGGTTCCGGAAGCACTCGTATGCTCGGTGCCCATACACCCCACAGTAGTTGCACTCAACCTTGTTTCCCTTACAATCAAGCCCGGGGTGGTCCTTGTGACACCACTGACAGATGTAGCATCGCTGGTAGCCACCACCGGCTCCCTTATCAGTCTCAAATCCTGATCATTTACAACATTAGTACTCATATCTCAAACGGCTGCTAATTGTCTCTTAACTCACTCAATATTAACTTCTTTACCCTTTGGCGCCCTTGAGCGGAGGGGCTTAGCTGCATATGCATATGTCAACTTCAGTGGCTCTTCTGGAGCCTTCTCCTTTTCCTCCTTCCCTTTTTGGTTCTGACCTTTCTGGGCTTGAGGCTGGTACTTCAGTTTCTTGTACCCTCCTTGCCCTTGATGCTCGGTGCACTTCCCGGCGTTCTTTCTCTTAGCATTGTCCTCGTCCCTCAGCTGGACGGTTATCTCAACCTTAGCAGTGGCATGATAGCACTCCTGCAAGGTAGTATAGCTCGTTGGCCCCATGCCGTAGCGGAGTCGATGGCTAAGCCCGCCATAGAAGCGGTCCACCAGTATCTGGTCTGAATATCCTAGACCTACCAGAAGACGAAGGAAGGCGGTAAACTCTGAGTAATACTCATCTACCGTCATCTTGTCCATCTGCTTAAGCGCATCCAACTGCAAACGCTTCTTCGTCTGGACATGGGCGGGATAGTACTTTGCTCGTAGCAATGCTGTGTACTGGTCCCAGCCGAAGTCTGGATTGGCCATATGCTCGGCCCTCACCAGCTTCCACCAATCGCCTGCTGCCCCATTCAGGTAGAACACATCTAGACGCACCTTGATCCTAGCAGGGACGTCAAGGGTCTCGAAGACGGTCTCCAGCTCGGAGATGTACGCCTCAAGCTTGGCGGGGTCTGTCTCCCCCTTGAAGTGTGCGGGTTGAAGGTCAGCTAGACTCTTCACCCAGTTTGGTTCCCGGGGTTGTGGCGGTGGAGGTGGTGCACCCACACCAGGCTGATAGCCCATGTGCCCTAATGCGGCAGCTACGATCTCTGCGATCGTCTGCCCTCCCGGTATCTCTGAAGTATCATCACCTCTACCACGGCCTCGGCCTCTCCTTCCTGACATCTGAACAATCACAACTCACATTAGATTCGTATTCACCACTGTTTCGGTCAACAAATTTATAACGTCCGTAGACGGCAAAGACGATCCACCCTTAATAGTGGTCATCTGACTCTACTCACTTTAACTTCTCACGCCCTTAACCCTTTACTTATGTCTTAACTCATAACCTAACTCGGTGGTTACTTATGTCCAGTATTTCTTGATCAGAGCGTAACTACGCTCTGATACCACTTTTTGTAACACCCCGTCCAAAGCCATTCGTGGATTTCGCAAAACTTAACAACTTAATCACAAACGTCGCAGCGGATATAACAAACACCGGGACCTTGCCACGGTCTAATCATTAGAATATACCGAACCCTACCGATTTAAAACACTTATCCAAAAATACACAACCGATCAAAATACCACCAACCAAAATACCACTAACCAACTGAGTTTAAGTATCTAAGTCATAGGCACAAACTTACATCAGTTTAAATATCAACAGACAGCCGTACATGCGCAACCCGTGCTCAAAAATAAGTAACCCATCCTAAGTCTAACCGCTGCTACTCTCGTGGTGTGACTTCATGGGCCTCTTAGCTGCAAGTGTAAAAACAGCCCCCAAAGGGGGTCAGCACGAATGCTGGTACGCCCTCTCATGGCCCCCAAGCTAACGGGGCTACGACGACTAATTGTCGATAGCATGGAAATTGATTAGATACACAATCATAATATGAAGTGCAATAAACAACCATCCACAGATGAACATACATAGTTCACACACGAATAAACAACTCAAGCGTTCCCTTACCAAGCGGGTTAGTAACCACCTCCGTAGACCTGATTCCACTTAACCTCAGTTCACCTTAACTTACCTCAATCTTGTCCTTATCTTAATCTCAGTATACAAACCGTTTCTAGAAGGGAAATGGTTGTATCTTACCTTAAACTTAGGATTTAGGTGATCCTACCGCACCATCTTAATGCCACCTACCTTGGACGGGAGTCCAGTGTAGCTGAGCCGACAACCGACCCTAGGCAACAAGTCCGAAGACAAGTCCTTAAGCGGAGGACGGATCTGATTCAGATACCGACCCCCTTTCCTTAGCAAGCATGACCGGAGTCAGTCCCGGGTTCCTCACTCCCCCCTTAAGTTCCAGTTAGTGAAAATCTTACAAACTATGTGTTAGTTAAACCTTAACGGGTATTAACCAACAGATACCAATACTTAGCTCCTTTTCTTAACTCAATAAGTACTAAACTTACTTAGTAACAATCTCAAGTCTCGTGGGTTAGTGTAAGGAAAACACATTCACAACGAGAACAAGTATAACCGGTTGCATGCATTATCTTGTCTTAGTCATAGCAAATAAACAGATAGCACACAAGCCGAGGGACACCTCGTTAGCAAGCAGGTCACAAGAAAGACTGTACCGTTCACCGTCGATTGTCCCCTTGTCTAATTCTCCTCCGGGTTCCAAACTTTCAAGTCCTAGAATTCATCAAACTTAGGTTATTAATTAACTACACATTACTTAACTTATTAACTTACTTAACCCATAATGATCCCCATCCAACACTTCTTGAGTTTTATACTTAACCTTACAAACTTCGCTTTAAACATTAAAGTCTTTTCCTTACTTAATCCTCTAGGTCTTTAGGTTTCTAATCATCATTGCCCCCTTAATGGCGTACCATTAATACCATTAAGCATTTTTTTAAGTGTTAAGGGTCGACCGGCCCACCGACCGACCCAACCCCTGGGTCGGTCCGTCCCAGAAATTTTCTGGTTCAAACAATTCCCTTAGACCGACCCATGACCGACCCAACCTTATGGGTCGGTCCATCTCAGAAATTTTTCTATCTTTTGAAAACCATCCGTCCGACCTAGAGTTAAACCGACCGACCCAAACCTTATGGGTCGGTCCATTCTAGAGACAAATTTTTACGTTGAATTTTTGCCCGACCGACCCAAAGCAAAGCCGACCGACCTAAATCCCTCTGGGTCGGTCCAGTCCAGAGACATTCTGGCTGGCTTAACAAGGTCCAACCGACCCAGAACTGGGTCGGACCCTGGGTCGGTCCACTACAGATTTTTCTCTTAAATTATTCTTTCAATTCCAAACTCTTCCACAAGTGTCCTAATAGGTATAAAACCACCTTGGCACATTAAACCCACCTTATTAAACCCATTAAACTCATTAAAACAACCTCCAAAGATTCTCTCAACCTTTTACTCAATTCTTACAAACACTTCCAACACTTAGCACTTATTTTCCCTACATTTCTAACATGCAATTCACCTAGAATTTTCACTAACCAAATGCTCCCTCCTTACAAACTTGACCACTCCATATACACTACTTTCCACCCTTATTGCATTTATCAAACTTCCTTAGATTCTAAACTCTAGTTCTCACCTAAACCATTTCAAAGTCTTACACCTTATTCCCATCAAACTTGCACAAGTCTTCTAACTTCTTTTATCAAGGTCTTGGTGCCTAAAATTCACCATTGTAACCCCTAGGTCCTCATAGACATACCTAAGTCATCCTAGTTCACCAGAACATCTTAGACTCATTCCTTTTGAACCAAAACAACTCCTAAAATTCCTAGTACTTCCTTAGTCATAAAATCTCCTTAACACATCTTAAACACTTAGGTTCTTCACTAAATTTTGCCATGGGTTCTCTAGTATATTGCTACACCAAAACATTTAGTTTTTCACCATCAAATAGCTATCTACATTCAAACTCTCATCAAACCTCCTTAGCACACATCCTACACCAAACTACACTACATCACAATATAGTGCATAAACTTAAATTTCTTGGCTCTTAGGCCCTTAAATGCACAAATCTTAAACACTGAATTTCCTCAATATATATATCCTTTGACCTGCAAATACACACAACAAGGCTCCCATTGCAATATAAGTTCTCTTATAATTCACCTTGACATTCTTAAACTATCTCCTTTTCTCATTTTCTCCTTAGTCACAAGTTTACAAGTATAATAATTGTTTTTCCTAGGTTTTATTGCCCTTTCCTAATGTAAACTCTAAGCTAAGCTTATCACCTATTCAAACCCCATCCCTTAATGCATTAAAACACCTTAAGGTAAGACACTTACCTTGCTCTTTTATGAGCTTCACAAACTTTCCTCCTTAGCCTTTTTCCTTGAACAATCTCGGTCACCACTTAAACTCTCCTTGTCAATGTTCTAACCAATATTCAATGACTTCAATGAGTACTAAACAACACACTAACCTTAAGGAATAAAACCTAGGTTAAAAATGTGTTTTAAGGTATTAAATTGATTGTTTTACCTTGGTTTCTCAAGACAAGCTTGGATATGAGTAAAGAAGGACCTCCTTTATCCTTTGGAGAGTAGAAACAAGCTAGAACAAGGCATAAAAATGGAGCCCCATGAGTATAGATTTTCGGTTATGTGAAGAAGTGGTGGGAACTTGATTTTTCTTACATATTCTTTACCTTAAGAGAATGGAGAAGCCAATGAACTCTCCAAGCTTGAGTTTCCTCCTCTAATGGCGGTTTGGATTGGCACCAAAATAGTGCCCTTGAAGTTTTGGAAAGATAGAACGGAAGAGCTTGAGCTAACTAAGAAGAATATGTAATTTGTTTAGGTTTTGGAGCTAAAATGAGTGAGTAGTGATCAAAGCAAGATGAGGCTTACATGGGGTTGTTCTTCACGTTGAATAAGAAGAGAGGAGCAGCACAAAACCGGTGGGAACAAGATGAATGAAGAAAGGAGGAGAGAGATGGCTTAAAAGGTAAGTTTTCTTTTAAAAGCAAATAGTAACCTTACTTACTTTTTCTCTTCTTTTCTTTTGTTATTTGATCAAGTGGTGAATCATCACCTTAAAAACCGGCCACCCCCTCTAGTTAAGCTAGTCATGGTCTTGTTTGACCAACTAAATAAACTAAATTGACTAAAGACTAAACTAGGCACTATTTGATTACTATTCACAAACTAGTGCACATAATTGTGAAATTTTTGATTTCCCATTGATTTAGACTTCCTAATGTGATAATAATTAGTACGTATGTTAATTAAAGAGTAATGATGGACATTTAGCCACTCAAAACCCATTTACAAGACAATTTTCAAAAATGTCCTTTAAGACTCCTTAAAGCACATTTTTTTATTTAACTTGTTTTCAAGCTTGGTTTTCTTTGGTAATTGGTTTAAAATGACCATTAGGATATTACTAAGGTCTTAGCATGATATTTGGGTGCTCACCCAAGTCTCTCCAAGCTTAGAGCACGTTTTTGCTTAACTGCTCTTTTGGTGTTTCCTTATGTTTTTTTTGATTTAAATTGTTCCCTAATCTTTCTAAGGCATTATTTAGCCTCCTTATATCTTAGTTTATCACTTAAACACCATATCTAAGTTTGGGGTATTTCAACAGTAGACTAAGGTCGTTAGTCCAATCCTGAGTATGTCGATTCGGGATCTAGTGTTAGATACGAGAACTGCGTTAAAAAGGCCAATGTTCCGTGTTTAAGTCTCGGATAATATATATATATATAATCTTATTATCCTAATGCTACAACGTTTTCCTTACGTTCCTTATATTACACATATAAGATAGCATCATTGCCGCTAGTTCGTTTTATAATATGTTTATATATACGAACAGTACTATTATCGCACAACAGTAATAATGATAAAGCAGCGTTAATACACAATTTATGCATATTAATTCACATAAGCAGACATTCAATCTTATCACAGATTTTCACACAAAATGTCTGAACTGAGGAAATCCTCTGAGACAATCAAGCCACATAATAACATACCGTTCACCCTGATTTAAAACGGTGGAGTATGAATCAGCAAGGTCCAATGCTCCTCGCGTTGTCTCTAATTGTCTAATAATACGTATAATAGTACAGATTAGTATCCCGTATAACAACATTACTCTACGGTACCCCGTACCGTCGTTAATCCCTCCCAGTTCATTCCCCGTCATTTACTAACAACGCTTGTCGGGTTTTTGGTTTAACTCGGGATTAGTTAACGTTATATTACATGTACGTTTACGTCGTGGTATATTAATATACTCAACTCAACATTCGTTATCGCATGTAATTTAATACACATTGTATATGTTATAGTTTGTCAATATATTGCGTGTATAATCTTGATCATATATTATACATCTCACCTTAGTATTTATTTTCCTAAGGTTAGTCTTCCCAAATGTATTGTTGTATAATCCATATTTAAAATACTTGAATTATTTAACTCTTTGTTATTCCATAAACAACATAACATTAGAATTTCCTTAACTAATGTTTATGATTCTTTTCTCCTTATCTTATATCATTTTAATTAGATTAATATGGTTATTGAACCATATTGCATTTCTCACTCCATAACATATATTTTTTTATATATATGTATTATGGGACCATATATTATATGGTAATCCTTTATAATATGTTCATTCTTCCTTAATGAATATTTCTTATATTATAAATGTTACAACCCTTATATCATTATAAACCATATTATAAATTCTCATTCAAAACTACTCATATATACCGAACAACATTTATATTCTTTAATATTTACAAAACCACCACATTAATTATATAATGTTACATTATGGTTATATAACATATCTTATGATATTTAAATCATTAAAACATTTATAACCTATAGTTATAAAATGTTACAAAATACCAAATAACCCATATGGTTATAATTCCTTAAATTAGCCGAACAGACCCCATGGTCTATTCTAATTTAATTTCCACCACTTAACTTTCTATATTCTCCAAAACACCCCATTTTATAACATATAGTTTCTAATATCATTAAAACTATATATTATACATATATCTTAATAAAACCTCATATATAATTCCAAAATTTACCAAACTATACCAAGAGGTTATAAATATCATTCCTAACCTTATACTTTCAGTATTTACGGTTTATACCCCATATGTTACCCAAATGTAACAATGATATAAAATATCTTATATTATACTTATATAATTCATACTAACTCCAAATTCAACCAAATAAATTCCTAATAACCCAAGGTTTGTTCTAAACTCCATTTAGTACCCATTATTTCCGGAAATCACCATTCCACCCCAATATTTATAAATCTTTTACAATTTCATACTTAACTTATCATAAGTTAGTATTTAATTCCATAAATTCCCAAAATTGGTCAAAGTATCCTATATAGTCAACTTTGACTTCTAAATTTTGTTTGAAACCCAAACTTTCGGTAATTACTATATATACCCCAAACTTTCCTACATTTACAATTTTGTAATAAAACTTTATAAGGTGTTATAATTTTTATTTAAATTCATTTTAAACACCAAAATTCCACCTAATATAGCCCACGACCTATATTTTCTTGTAATTACCTTTTAACCCCATACTTAATGCTAAATGCATAAATAAAATTAAATAAGCTCTTAAACTTAAATAGAATGGCCTAATGACATGGCCTTATTACAACCTTGAACTTGCAAAATAAATTACACTTTAAATGTATCAAAAATACTTTAAATACACAGCCTCACCACCAATTTTTCCATATTTACCAATTTTTCCAAATAATGTCTTAATTTGACCATTATGTTAATTAAATCATTTAAATGGCTAGCTTATATTAACTAAGTCATTTCTGGTCACACTTAGGTGTAATTTAACCAGTCCACTCTTGAAAATATATATACCATAAGCTTTAAAGCATATAATATATAGTTAAGAGTGTTATACCTTGATTTATAAGCTTTTAAGGCTTGTATGGTCACGCCTGCTTGGGATCTGGGTTTAGACAGCTTCTAATTGATTTCTAACAGTAAGAACAAGATATAGTTAGGCTCCAAAAACAGAACCAACTATAAGAGTAATTTTAAGCCATGAAAAACTAGATTTCTCACCTTAAAAATGACTTTAAGCAACCTATACCTCCATGTACTGTCATGGATGTTTGTAGGTGGGTTTATACACCTCTTGCCATGAATTAAACAGAGATTAAAGGTTATGGCTCAGCTTAGAACCGAAATTAACCAAAAGAGTCATTAAAAGTCTTAAAACATGGATTTTTACCTTAAGATTTGAAGCTGTTCCCAAGGGTTCCACAGCCCTATTTTCCAGAGGAACAAAGGGTGTCAATCCCTTAATAAAAGCATGCCAAAGGGGCGGAACAACCCATTTTTACAGAAGCTAGAACACTTACTCTTTAAACTCCCTTTTTAAGGTGTTTTTGGGTGGTTTGGGCCAACTTCGAGTGGATGAAGGAGGACCAACGGTTCTAGCATGTAAATATGAAGATTATAGAAGGTTTAGTTGGTAGGAATTCGTTGGAACAACAATAGAGAAGAAGGTAGGTGCTTAGAGCACATTTTTACCTTAAGTTATGACTTTGCCTTGATTTCTTCTCCAACATTGGTTCCAGTCAAATTTAACCCTTCCTTGCAACTTAGATCCAGCCTAGATTCGTGGGTGGAGTTAGATAAATCTTAGACCATTGGATAGCTAGTGAAAAGAGGAAGAGAATGAACTATCACATGAATTGAGAGCTTACCTTATGCCTTAGGAATGAAATTCTTTCCAACTTGTTCTTGTCTGTTTAGTAGCAGACTTAGAGAGGATATGGAGCTTTGAAAATCGGCAGCCAAGGGAGAATGAGGAGGAAAGAGAAGAAAAATGACTTTTAAGGCATTATTGGTAAGGTTTGTGTTTAATTTAGTGTTTGTTGACTTAAGCCACCTAAATGAGACTTTTTGGTTCAATGTTTTGCAAGTTGACAGCCATTTTAATGGGCATTGTTGGCCTCATGTCCCTCCAAGGGCAAAATGGTCTCTTTTGCTTCATTTTTAATGTTATGACTTATAACTTGTACATTTGGACTTATATCTTGTGTTAGTTTGTTACCAACATGTTTTATTCATCCTTAAGTGTATAAAAACGTTTGCTTAAGGAATTGGTATACTTTACTATTCATTAAAACTAGTAAAAATGTATACTTTGATTCACCTTTGATATTGATGTTCTTTTTGCTCATCATGTGTATCTTGGACTTGTTTAACGTGTTAACATGTGTAACATGTATTATTTAGTGTCCAAAGGTGTATACACTTGTGTTACAAGTGATATTTTACTCACAAGTCATTTTGACTTCTTAAGGTATATTTTTCCTTAAGTGTTTGTGTTCTTTGTTCATGAAGATGTGTATATCATGATAAATCAATTATAGGTTGATTTTACTCCTTTACTATGCCCCACTTATGTCCATGTGTTTATATAAGGTTTAGTAACCTTCATGGAGTACATATTTATTTATATAAGTGTGCTTAAGAGTTTTCATGATTAATGGTTCATTATGGCTTATCAGCCTTCTTAACTCATTAATTGTCTTTTAATTTATTTTATGAATCTTAGGGGTATTCCAATATACCCCCCTTAAAAAGGCTTCATCCCGAAGTCCTTATTCAAATTCAGTTCTCCTAAGGAATCAAGTTCCACTAGGTAACCACAAACAGTCCATCGCTAGGGAGTATATCCCACTAGGTTCAAACCTAGTCTATATGTATCGCAATTGATACAACATTAATCTCATTCCATATAGTCAAAATCATGACACATTTCAATCATATCACACATAGTACTTAACAAGGTACTTAACAATCTCACAATCCTGAGAGGTATTTTGCAAGGGATACCCAAAGATATCACCTATATATATGCCTAGTATCTCGCGAGGATACCCACACATCACTACAGCGTGTATGTGTGTACATATATGCAACAATGGCTAATCGCGGGGAAGCATTCTTAAAGACCAGGACTATAAGGTCCCCAACCCCATGTTAACCAACGTCTATAGCTACCCGCAGACACACCGGTCTAATGACAAAGGACTCTAAGGCCCACAGCCCCTTGGGTAACCAACCTCTATAACTACCCACAGACACACCGGTTTAATAACGAAGGGCTCTACGGTCCACGGCTCTATGCGTAGTATCACCTAATTTCCATAATCACCCGCAGACACACCGGTCTAATGACGAAGGATACTGCGGTCCACGGCTCTTTGGGTGATGTCACTCGTAGACACACCGGTCTAATGACGAAGGACTCCACGGTCCATGGCTCTTTGAGTGACGCCATAAATTTCAATTTTTATTCATTTATGTGTCCACTTGTAGGAAGTTTCGAGAGTCATTCAACCCCGACGTGGTCAGCGTCAGTGTTGAACTATCTCTTACCCCAATTTGTGTTCGGTTTCCCCTGATCGGACCAGGATCAAGTTCGACTTCCCACGTCAATTTCAATCAATTAATTATTTACTCATTTCTAATCTTATTTCCTCTTGATATTTGCCACCTTGTGTTCAATAGGTACTCAAGTCAACTAGTGTAATAAATCTAGTCATCGATAAATAGGATCGTACATCCTAACCATGAACCAAGTTCTCTTGACTTACAATTATTCATACAACTCCTAGAGGATTTAATTCCACTAGGTTACACATCGGTCTCATGCCGATTCACTCATCGCATTACAATAATCGGTTTCATACCGAGTCATAAATCATATAGTATGGAGCTTTCTATTCCATCTATCTGAAATCTCTCATCGGAGCTACAAGATAGTCCTACTTGAATTCTCACTTCAGAGCTAACAAGCTAGGCGTTATGTGACTAATGTTCGCAATGTTTGCGTAAATAATCGGAACTAGAGTATGAACACTCTTATCTGTTCTTCCTTTTCCTATTCGCCATAACTAATGTGAACTAAATATATATATATATATATGTTCATACATATAATACCTCACAAGATTTCATCAATTAATATAATACAATCATAATACTTGTGCTCTACGTACAATAATAGTTTGCAGCATGTGTACCATGCGCTACGTACCCTTATGTACGGTATATTTTAAGCGCGCGAAATCGCTCTACCCCCTTAAAAGGGATTACGTCCATGTAATCTACGAATATATCATCCTGAAGTAATAATTTCAAGATGTTCCACTCATGTGGAATATTCGTGCACTAATGTGCTACATATTACATTACCCCTTTTCTCTTGGGTCGGGCTTTAGCCACTATGGCTATACTACCTATCTTGGTTAGGTGTATGTATATTCATATACGGTTTGATCGGGAGATGTAAACACATCATTTGTTTTCCCAAACCTGCTAGGTATGTCAAACCTAAGCAATATGGGCCCTCTCGCTTCGCAAGCATACGCCCAACTACTTTAGGGTTAGTTTATCCTTTTAAGTAGCAGTTTCATGCCGGTTTCAACTCCATGTGATGGTGTTTTCTACACGATCTTCCATAATTATGGAAATGGAGGGAAAATTATATCGAGTTATGCTCTAGCACTTAGTGTTCACAGTAGCTATTTCCAAAATCCCAGGACGAGTCTGATATGCGCATCTATCTGGCGCCTCATAACTCCAAGTTATTTCTCTCTGGGACAAGTTCGTTCATTAGGTGCCTTGTAGGTCCTCTTTTATTGCGTGAACTGATATCCCTCGTGTGTTGGATTTTACTACACACATATGGTTCATCCCTACTCTCAATTAGGGGAATTCATTTATAACATTCTATAGGTCTGGTTTCATTTTACCATTTGTAAGGTTCGTAGGAACTGTCTTACACCCTCAGTATTAGTATGGACTTGCCCTTTCTTGGCAGTTGAGGATTTCACCTCACTGTCCATTATATCCCTTCTAGTGTGGCATTCACACATTTATTTGCTGTATACATTTAAAGTATTCCATCGGTTTAACTGACCTTCCTTGTTCTGCTTCTCACCAACATAATTTGGTTAATAGTCGTTTATAATGGTCGCCTCATTGCGCACCATGTACCAGTCGATTATACGGTTATCCGTTATTGCGATTTGCATGGACTTCTTAATCTCTAGGTTAAAGTATCTCCTCAAATGCTAGCCCTTTACCCCTCGCCTATAGTAAACATACGATGCAACTATAGGTTTTAACTTGGCATGCCTTTTCCGTTCAACCCTAATTGGTGATAATGTACTAATGCTTTATGGCTTGAGCATGTGGTTATTATTACTTAATGCGACATCATCGCCGCGCCCTCAGCGCATAATATAACTCTCTTGTGCTCCCCCTTCCCGGGTAGCATATATATCATTACAAAGGTTTCTCTCAAGGTGATTAACATTGTGCTATCCTGAGCAAACTCTTACTACCTCATAAGGTACCACAATTCATCTTCTCATTCATGGGTTCTCCTTGTCTTTACCATTAAATCAGCCTTTGGCTTCCTTGTTCATGAAAATCTCTAAAACTGGTGTTCTAACTTCTCCTTTGTGGAGTTACGACCTTCTGTCGTGTTGCTATAAAGCTATCCTTGATTTCTCCAACCTTGTTGGTTTGGCTGAGATCTCTCTCATCAATTCATGGTTTTCCTAGTCAGGATTCCGATCTCTGACTTAGACACAGAGCTGATTACCTCCTAGGTTCTTACACTACTCGTTTACATACATGGGGTACCGTACTGATACATTACTACTACCTAACTAACTTAAGGTAAGTTTTGTCAGGCCCACAAGCTCCTAGGAGTGTGGTCGTCCCATGTCTCATTTAGTGCACTCGTAGTGTTCGTACCTGGTGGTTATCACACTCTTAGTCCCGGTAATTTCTATTGGGTAACTAGGCTGCCAATTCTTAACCATTAGTATTAGAATGGTCCTAGAGGGTTCTCTAGGTTCCATGCGTAATATGTATGTTCTTTAACTTTTCTAAGATAGGTGATTGCGACATAGCACCCTAATATTGGGTTTCACATGCTCGTTATCTGATATTTATGAGTGGGGATCAGTATTGTCTACTATCTCTCCCGTTCACTCCTAGGCTGTTGACGCCGTTTAGATATGAGTTTTCAGTTCTTAAACTCCACCCAATTCATTGGGTTACACCCTCTGGTGTAGTCTGGACTCCACAATAAGAGTTGACACATCGTGTTTTCCCCGTCTTACGGTAGTCCCTCTTTATAGTCTGACATTAATCAGTGTTTGTGATTTATCACCTTCACTCTCCTAGATTGAGTCATTATGGTGGTATTAACAATCTCCTTCCGTAGGCCTATGCCATACGGTATTTAGGCTCGGTGCCTATTCTGATAGTTAAATAATTGTTAGTCTCTGTATTTAATTTAATTATAGGTTGTTCTAATACTTTATCCTAAGGTTTACAATTGGGTATTCACAAACTTAGTGGGTTCTGCTGATCATCGCTCTCCATTGTGTCGTCCTAATTCTTATTCAACTCGTATCCCTCCATCCTCCTCGAGGTAACGGTATCTACCGTCCTCGGGTAATATCCACTGCCCTCCGTACGGGAGTCTAGCAGCATAATGGATTCACAACACCCCGGTGTGTGCGGTGCGGGCATAACATCGGCCCCTTCATTGCATGTTCGCATCTGCCTATTCTTCTTTTATAACTCAAAAATAGTTTGCCATAACGACACTTGTCTATTGTTTCCATCCACTAAGTTGGATGGGTTTTAATTAAAATCTGGGCTTGTATAGTTCACTTCTTGCCCTTCGGCAATGTTCAATGGTAGTGGTTCAACCACAAGTGTCGCGCACTCCCTAAGTATGGTTGTGCTGGTCCTGAAGATTCGACACTCCCCACCGGTATTACTTGACGTTTACTGTCCGTACCGGCACTAGGATTAGGCTCATAGGCACTAATTACAGTTGCTCTCATTAACTCCCTTTTCACAATCTGCTAAACGGTGTATTTATTTTAGGTTTAATGGTCAGACCAGCTAGGTCTTCCCGAGGTTTTATCGACCTCCAACCCGAGGGTTTCATAATCCTTCCTTTAAAGGCTATGTCCTTGCTTCATTGCATTACAGACTCACATGGAAGTTTAGTGTTTATTGGTAACCATCTGGACTACCCAGTCCTTTGGAAATAGTTTACCGTCGCTGCACTTACTGTAGCAAGTGCGCAAGGCAGGTTGAAATTTAGTACTTTGGTTAGTATAGCACTTGTTGTGGCATGTGCGCCATGCAGACTGAGCCACCGGTACGGTGCGTGTCAGTTGCAGTGCTATTCCTTAATCGGGTTTCCACTCCTGTCGAGGAGGTTCTTGTTCAGATTAATACAGTCTCATTCCCACACTCGTTCCCACAAGTTTACTGTGGTAGTAAGGTATTACTTCCCTTCCGAGCTGTTATATGGTAGCAATTTAGCGAGTTCCTATTTCTACAACTCTCTTGATCTCTCCACATGCACGTCGGGCCGTCTTGAACCTTCAGTGTTGCATGGGTTCAGAGTCACTCGCTTCGGGTGAGACTTCGAAAAGGTCATCAAATCCGTCTGTTATATATCTCATAAATTAATCTTGACTCATCGTTTCCACCTTCTTTCCCCCAGGCGCACTTATCAACGCTTTTCCTGGATGTAGGAAGGGGTTGCTTTGCATATTGCAAGCTGGCCCCGTTAGTCCTACGGGAGTTGTCTCCTCAACCTCGGTTTAATATTTAACTCATACTTGGTATGGTAGACATTACGTCATTACCAGGACCCCCGGTCCTAAACAATTCATCCCATCACAAGTTCTCGTTTTTTTTTCTTCAATTATCATAATTCTTATAGCAACCACATCGGGTCTTCCCGATCTGGAGGAATTGTCCTTCTCCGTGGTGCTTCTCATTTCATTGCCTTTCTAGGCAGTACTCGAGGTACGGGCTGCGGCGGGTGGGGTACCATTGCAAATTCCCGGGATGCTCTCCCATCAAGTGCGAACGGTTCCTACCGTCTTCGCTTTACTTGGGGTTGCTGGACCTTCACCGCCTTCCGTTACACCTCGTCCTTCCTTAGTACTCTTACCCGGACCTCTCCTGACGTATGTCAAGAGGACGGGTTAGACCCTTACTCGGTCTCATACCGTAGTCTCGGTCAGTTAATATTGAAGTACCTCTACGGCTATTGTGTGCAAGCATTAAGCATTGCATCGACCTCGCAAGGTCACGTATCCTTATAGCGTTTCCCGTAATCCCAAAAACCTATGCTCACTCTCCAGATCCTACTATCTCTTGTCATCAGAGCGGTACTTCGCTCTGATACCACTTTTGTAACACCCCAACTCAAATCGGCTCCTAATCGTTGTACTTAACATAGTAATCGCAGCGGTAATCTAAAACAATCGAACTACTGGTGTCACCGTTCTCACTCGCCCATACGAGTAGTAACACACTTACTGATATATTCATAATACAAAACAATTTCCCACAGTGATAACAAGAGATAGACTTAACCTTCCATTCCAACGTAAAATACAACCCTAGTGAGCATTCTAAGTATTCCAGTCTTATACACGTTTCTATGCTCGCATCAAAATGCGACTGTACATATTTACACAACTGTAACTAACTACCCAGCGTGTCCCGCTCTCTGCCGACACCGAAAGTTGCATACCTGCAAAATGTTTGTTTGTGGTATGGAATAAAGCCCCTAGAGAGTATGCTACTACATGACTATCATGCCCCCTCAGACCCTCAATTAATTGGTCGAGAGCATGCAGTTCATTTTCATGCATGTAGTTTAATTTAAAACTGTAAAGCAATAAATATATTGCAGTAAACTCAAATAACAAACAAGCCCCCGGCTTCACATATCATACCACAATATACCCACTAAGGGCGTCACAACGCATATATGAGTACGAAGACTCCACTCTACCAAACACTTAATAATTCATATTCGAGTACAATGACTCAACTCGACCAAGTACACAATAATCCACACACGAGTACAGCAACTCGACTCAATCAATTCACAAACATACATACGAGTACAATGACTTGATTCAACCAATCAATCCACAATAATTCACATACCTCGTATAACCACATAGCATAACCAATGAACAACAAGGCGAAACAACCAGGATTATAAACAGTTTAGATTCTCGTCTTTGGCATACAAGCCCAAATAATGTTCACCTACTGTACGAGCTAATATAGTTGTTCGTAATTGTTCAGTCATACTGATAAATCAGGAATTTGTCTAAGTTTACTAGGCTAATTCATGCTTAATTGTCTACATTATGACTTTATATTCCTTCCTTAATGCTTTATTTACACTTTATTATTATAATTGTCTCCAATGATCAATTTGATATATTTTCAGGATAAAATGCTCAGCAAAAAGCTTAAATGAAGATTTTAGAGGTTGAGGCAACAAGTGGAAGTCAAACCAGAGTCAAAGGCTGATTTTCATCAACTACTGCTGTGTTTTGTTAAGGGTCCGGGTTTGTATCCTACTTTGCAAACCCGGACCATCTCATCGTAGAAGTCTCTGCCTAGTTTCAGACGTGGTCCGGGTTTGCGTTCTACTTTGCAAACCTGGACCATCCTCAAGCGAGAACTCTCTGCCTAGTTTTTGTGGTGGTCCGGGTTTGCAAACAAGAGCGGAGCGCCAGTTTTGCTACGGAAATAACGGATTAGTTGTTTTATCTTTAGTTATCTGTTATTATATCTTCTAGCGGTTGCTTATTTAGGTGAGATTAAAGATAGAATTCTGAGGCTTATAAAAGGAGAGTCTGGCCAACGTTAGAAGGGGGCGACTTACACCACAATTAGTCACGTTACAACACAGAGAGATTAGCTTAGTTTGAGATTGATTTTGATTGGGAGCCTGGAGCAGAGCAGAGAAAGAGATTCATCACGGAGACTTCACCAGAAGTCTCAGAACAGAATTCCTTCTTGTTCTCTATTTCTACTCATTACAGTTTTCTTATTGTAACCATGCCAATGGCTGAGTAGACCTTTTAGATTTCGGTTTGCTATGTAACCCTGAATTTGCTATTCCTGTTCCTTTGTGATTTAATACAATTCAATTGAGTAAAGTTATTTTCCTTTCTTAATTTCTTTAATCGTTATAATTTGGCCAATTATAAAGATTAGTATTTTGTTAGCTTATATGTGACGACTATGGCTTTCAATTGAATTCAGGAAAATAATTGGTTAGTTTAGAGACGGTAATTCCTCTAATTGCTAATTGACTGATAATCTAGGTTGTTCTTAAGGCGGTTAGTAAACAGTGGGTTCATAACGAGAGTTAGAATTCGGTCTTTGATAACTAGAATTTGCTAAGCGGGAGACCGGAGGTGAATTAACTTTGTCCTAGGGTTTTACTCAGATTTATCTTGGAAATCACTTTGGAATAGGAATTGCAGATTTAGGGAGCAATTGTAAACCGGGATCTCCTTCCCAATCAGTTTCACAACAATTATTTTCTTGCTCTTTACTGTTTTACGTTCTGTTTACAGTTTTTAATTGTCATCAAATCAAACCCCAAATTCCTGTTTTAATTTGTTATTTAGTTCTTTTATTTCTTTTCCGGTTAGTAAAGATTTAAACTAGACATCGCCTCCTCTGGTTCGATAATTAGGGAATACTCTCTATTAAAACTTGCTAGAATTGATCGGTACACTTGCTGATAATACGTTTCATACCGTACAAGTTTTTGGCGCCGTTGTCGGGGAGGCACGGTTATTTAGTTTGGTCTTTATTTTATCTTTATTTTGTTTATTTTATCTTATTAGTTTATTTTATTTGTTTTATCTTTTTTCTTCATTATTTTATCTTTATTTCGAGTTTCCTTTAACTTTTGTTTCTGTTGTTTTTATTTTTGACTAGTTCAACCGGTAGGTTAGGTTAGATTAGATAGATTTATTTTGTTTTATAGTTTTGCTTAGTTGGTTTTAGTTAATTAATTTCTTTTCTGTTTTGGTTTTGTTTTAGATATTCTTTTATCTTCCAGATTTTGTTTCTGATTTTATTCCTTTATTTGAATATTCTGTGTTTAGTAATTAGGATCTTTATCTGCATATTTTGTGAGTTTATTTCTTTTTATCTTTCTCTGATTCTTGTTGTTTTAGTTTAATTACTGCTGCCCTTTTAATTTGCGCTATTATAGTTTCAGTTTACTAACTCTCGGTTTATGGTTAAAACCCGCTCTGTAGGAGAACCGGAGTTCGAGCTCAATCTTGAGATCGAGAGATTCGCAAGACAGCTTCGCAAGGATTTGAATCTGGATCCCCCAGTTGGAGAGCAGGTCCCTGAACCACCTGTTGGCGAAGAGGTTCCGGAAGTGCAACCAGCAGTTAACATGGCGAACAATGAGAGGCAGATGAGGGACTACACCCGTCCAAGTGTTGAGGGGTTGGTGTCACCGATAGTGATTCCAGCATTGCCAGTGGGAGTGCAGTGGCAGTTCAAGACCCACTACGTGACCATGGTGATGAACGCACCCCAGTTCAGCGGGACGGTCACTGAAGATCCGAATATCCACCTCACTACATTCCTGAGATTGGTAGGAGCGTGTTCGACACCAGCTTCGCAGGATGTTGCTCGGCTCACTCTGTTTCAATTCTCCCTGAGGGATAGAGCAGCTGAATGGTTAAACTCGCTGACACCTGATAGTATCACTACTTGGGAAGAGCTGGCTAATGCATTTCTGGCGAAGTATTTTCCACCCTCCCGGATGCTGACCATGAGAGGTGAAATTACAAACTTCAAGCAGTTCACGGGTGAGACGTTATCTGAAGCTTGTGAGCGTTTTAAGGGGATAGTAAGGAAGGTACCACATCACGGACTAGGTGAAGAGGTTGTACTGTAGTCTTTTTACAAGGACTTGGACCCGTCTAGCCGGTTGTTGGTTGATACGTGTGCTGGAGGAAGTTTGATGGAGCTGCCCATTAAACAGATTAAAGAGCTGTTAGAGACTACTACTACAACAGCTAATCAGTGGGGAGGTACGAGAGCCGGAGAAGCTGCACCAAAGTAACCTGCTGGAGTTTATGAAGTGGATGCGAATACTTTTCTGGCTGCCAAGATAGAAGCGATGTCAAAGCAGTTTGAGCGTATGTGTGCAATGATGAATCCGTAGTCAAATGCAGCAGCTGTTCCTGAGGTTTTTCCACCTTGTGAGTATTGTGGTAGAGCTTCAAACATATGCCAATGTACTCCACCACAAGAAGAGGCAGCAAATTATGAGGGTAACAGACCGGGTAATTATTTTGGGAATCAAGGCAATCCGGGTTACCACACTCAGCAGCAGAATCGTTACCAAGCTGGTGGTAACAACAACTACAATCAGAGACCTCAGCAGCAGTATAGTCCTTCCTACTAGAAGCAGCCGCTGCAGAATCAGCAAGCGTAGAATTCGGGTGCTGGAGCGTCTTCTAGTATGGAAGAAGTTCTGGCCAGGATGAATGATTTCATCTCGGTTAGCACGAAGAAGTTCAATGAGCTGGAAGCCTTCAATCAGGAGCAGAGAACCTTCAATAATGACCAGAGGACATTCAATAGAAACATCGAGACTCAGCTGTCTCAGATATCGCAGCAGTTGGCTCAGCGTCCTTTGGGTTCCTTGCCTAGTTAGTCAGAGCAGAATCCGAGAGAGCATGCCAAAGCTGTTTTTGTTGTGGAAGATGATGCTCCACTTGTTGCTGTCATTCAGCCAGTTCGAAAAGAGGTTGAGGTCTCTAGTAAAGCTTTTGAAACACCCAAGGAGAAGGAGTCTCCTGAAACTCGACTTTCTTACTCTTCTGTTTCTAATCATAAATTTGAATAACCTATTCCTTTTCCTCACAGGTTAAAGAAAAGGGACCTTGATGAACAACTTGGAAAATTTCTTAACATTTTTAAGAAATCAACTAAGGATATGCCTTTTTATGAAGTGCTTAAGTCTATACCAAATTATGCTAAACTAGTAGATGATATCTTGGCTAAAAAATCTTCTTTGCAGGAAAAGGAAACGGCGAAGAAGGTAACTACTAGGAGCGGTAAAGGTAAAACTAATGAGCTTGAGGTGGTGAATATAGAGGAACCGGTGCTAGAGAATGAGCGTAATTGCGAAACCACCCAATCTCCTCCACCTACACCACCTGCAGTTGAAGTTTCTCCTCCAGTTCCCTTCCCAAACAGAACCAAGCGTTTCAAGGAGGATATTGAGACAGGGACTATTCAGCTTACAGGAACTTGTTCAGCGATCATACAAAAGCGCCTACCAGAAAAATGCAAAGATCCTGGAAGTTTCACAATTCCTTGCAAGGTAGGAGACATTGACTTCGACCACTATCTTGCTGATTTGGGAGCATCGATCAGTCTCATGCCATACGCTATATTTGAAAAGCTTGGGATTGGGGACTTACAACCTACACGAATGACGCTTCAGCTAGCAGATCGCTCAATGGTTTATCCTTGTGGGATTGCTAAGGATGTGATGGTTAAGGTGGAGCATCTATACTTTCCTTGTGATTTTGTCGTACTCAACATGGCTACAGATCCAACAGTTCCTATCATCCTTGGAAGACCCTTCCTAGCAACGGCCGACACTCGAATCGAAGTTGCTCACGGTACAATCACTTTGAATGCAGAGGGTGAGCAACTACTATTTTATGCTGCTAGGTCTTCGAAACAAGTTTTGGAAGCTTCTCGAACTTCTTGTCGCTGGGTTCCAAAGACAGCTCAATCATCTAGAGTCTCTTGAGAGAATGAGGCACGTCTAGCCAAAGACATTAAAGAAGGGCAGCTGGCTGGGAGGCAACCCAGTGTTATATTTTCTTTTGTTAGTTTTTAATTTTGGTTTTAATTTCTTTTTGTAGTTATTTTCCTAGTTTTGTGGTTTATTAATTTTTAACCCCGTTTTGTAGTTTTGGCTACTTCTGGTGTTTTTCTTATCAAATGAATTCTTCATGATGATACTGCAACCAAGCTGCAACACTTGAGCAACCAGGGGCGAAGTCGTTCTACATATTGCAACAATAATAACCAGGGGAGTTCTGTTCTACCTTTTTCACTTTGTTTTAATTTTGGAAGCAATGAGGGCATTGCTTAATTTTAAGTGTGAGAAAGGAAGGTTACACTTGGTTTTATATTGAAAGCAATGAGGGCATTGCTTGATTTTAAGTGTGAGGAAGGGAAATTACACATGCTCATGCTCAATTACATTCGAATGTGCTAATTTTGAACATTTTTAAAGGCTACCACTCCATTTTCACTACATTTTTGTTGGCCCTCAAAAATTTTTAGTTGCATAACATACCTGAGTCTTATTCAGTGGTTGGATAAGTTGGTTGGGAACACTGCACGAGTAGCACTAGTTTTTGTGAGATCGAAGCTGGAAAACAGTTGTGGAAATTCTGGTTGCACTGCTTGTATGTACAGTTTTGATTAATGCTTGTCTATTTCTTCATTAAAAAGTTAAGCCTATTAGTGTAACTAGTTGATTTTGATTTCACTTGGGGACTTTGGGAATGATTCTTGAATGAAAGGAAGGAAGGACAAAGGCAAGGTACTCCTCTAATCGAACTTTTAACCCAGAAACAGGCCTCGTCCATTTGGTAATTAAGTCCTTGGGGTGCCTCACCACCCATCTACCTAAGGTCATCTGATCCGGGATAGAAGACCCAACACCGCTACATGAATGGAGAGAAAAGTCTGAGGGATATAAAAGAGAAAGTTAATGGTTGTTAGAAAGTTGAAGAAATTTATTTCAAATGCAAAGTGCAAATTCTTTCTTGATTATGAGTACGTGGTGATGAAAGGTAATATGGAATAAGATTTTACTTCTCACCCCTTGTTGTCCATGGATTGTGGAAAGTTAATTGGAAAGTAGTCCCTGAGTGAAATTGGAGTCAGGTGGTTTTACTATATGTCTTAAGACTTTGGAAAATACTTCTCAATTCACTGTTTATGAAAACCTGCAAGTGTGGATCATTGTTCTCTATGACTGCTTTTCATTATTAGATCTCCTTGTGCACGGTTCTAAACTGACGTCTCCCTTCTGTAAGATTTCAGTATGTTTCTATTTGCTTGAGGGCAAGCAAAGATTAAGTGTGAGGAAGTTGATAAGTTAGGAATTTGTCTAAGTTTACTAGGCTAATTCATGCTTAATTGTCTACATTATGACTTTATATTCCTTTCTTAATGCTTTATTTACACTTTATTGTTATAATTGTCTCCAATGATCAATTTGATATGTTTTCAGGATAAAATGCTCAACAAAATGCTTAAATGAAGATTTTAGAGGTTGAGGCAACAAGTGGAAGTCAAACCAGAGTCAAAGGCTGATTTTCATCAACTACTACTGTGTTTTGTTAAGGGTCCGGGTTTGTATCCTACTTTGTAAACCCGGACCATCTCATCGTAGAAGTCTCTGCCTAGTTTCAGATATGGTCCGGGTTTGCGTCCTACTTTGCAAACCCGGACCATCCTCAAGCAAGAACTCTCTGCCTAGTTTTAGTGGTGGTCCGGGTTTGCGTACTTGTTTGCAAACCCGAACCAATATAAGCGGAGCGCCAGTTTTGCTACGGAAATAACGGATTAGTTGTTTTATCTTTAGTTATCTGTTATTATATCTTCTAGCGGTCGCTTATTTAGGTGAGATTAAAGATAGAATTCTGAGGCTTATAAAAGGAGAGTCTGGCCAACGTTAGAAGGGGGCGACTTACACCACAATTAGTCACGTTACAACACAGAGAGATTAGCTTAGTTTGAGATTGATTTTGATTGGGAGCCTGGAGCAGAGCAGAGAAAGAGATTCATCACGGAGACTTCACCAGAAGTCTCAGAACAGAGTTCCTTCTTGTTCTCTATTTCTACTCATTACAGTTTTCTTATTGTAACCATGCCAATGGCTGAGTAGACCTTTTAGATTTCGGTTTGCTATGTAACCCTGAATTTGCTATTCCTGTTCCTTTTTGATTTAATACAATTCAATTGAGTAAAGTTATTTTCCTTGCTTAATTTCTTTAATCGTTATAATTTGGCCAATTATAAAGATTAGTATTTTGTTAGCTTATATGTGACGACTGCGGCTTTCAATTGAATTCAGGAAAATAACCGGTTAGTTTAGAGACGGTAATTCCTCTAATTGCTAATTGACTGATAATCTATGTTGTTCTTAAGGCGGTTAGTAAACAGTGGGTTCATAACGAGAGTTAGAATTCGGTCTTTGCTAACTAGAATTTGCTAAGCGGGAGACCGGAGGTGAATTAACTTTGTCCTAGAGTTTTACTCAGATTTATCTAGGAAATCACTTTGGAATAGGAATTGCAGATTTAGGGAGCAATAGTAAACCGGGATCTCCTTCCCAATCAGTTTCACAACAATTATTTTCTTGCTCTTTACTGTTTTACGTTCTGTTTACAGTTTTTAATTGTCATCAAATCAAACCCCAAATTCATGTTTTAATTTGTTATTTAGTTCTTTTATTTCTTTTCCGGTTAGTAAAGATTTAAACTAGACATCGCCTCCTCTGGTTCGATACTTAGGGAATACTCTATATTAAAACTTGCTAGAATTGACCGGTACACTTGCTGATAATACGTTTCATACCATACACATACCTAATGACAACGTCTCGTTAAAACGACATGTCTCTAAGTTACCCATCTCTTATGGCGGGTCACCCACGACAGTAGCCACTCCAGTGGTAGAGTCTCCGACCGACGAACCATCTGTAGTCCGTTGGAATTTATCTTGATACTTACAGATACTCATACGGCATCCTAGTATCGTTAATTGATCACAATTCACACCAAGAGCCACATCCTCTTGATTAACTCATCTATACCATCGCATCGCATTACCATTTTCCTAACACAGCAGACTAAGGTCGTTAGTCCAATCATGAGTATGTCGATTCGGGATCCAGTGTTAGATACAAGAGCGGCGTTAAAAAGGCCAATGCTCCGTGTATAAGTCTCGGATATTATATATATCTTATTATCCTAATGCAACAATGGTTTCCTTACGTTCCTTAGATTACACATATAAGATAGCATCATTGCCGCTAGTTCGTTTTATAATATGTTCATATATACGAACAATACTATTATCGCACAACAGTAATAATAATAAAGCAGCGTTAATACACAATTCATGAATATTAATTCACACAAGCAGACATTCAATCTTATCACAGATTTTCACACAAAATGTATGAACTGAGGAAATCCTCAGAGTCAATCAAGCCTCATAATAACATACCGTTCACCCTGATTTAAAACGGTGGAGTATGAATCAGCTAGGTCCAATGCTCCTCGCGTGGTCTCTAACTGTCTAATAATACGTATAATAGTACAAATTAGTATCCCGTATAACAACATTACTCTACGGTCCCGTACCGTCGTTAATCCCTCCCAGTTCATTCCCCGTCATTTACTAACAACGCTTGTCGGGTTTTCAGTTTAACTCGGGATTAGTTAATGTTATATTACATGTACGTTTACGTCGTGGTATATTAATATACTCAACTCAACATTCGTTATCGCATGTAATTTAATACACATTGTATATGTTATAGTTTGTCACTATATTGCGTGTATAATCTTGATCATATATTATACATCTCACCTTAGTATTTATTTTCCTAAGGTTAGTCTTCCCAAATGTATTGTTGTATAATCCATATTTAAAATACTTGAATTATTTAACTCCTTGTTATTCCATAAACAATATAACATTAGAATTTCCTTAACTAATGTTTATGATTCTTTTCTCCTTATCTTATATCATTTTAATGTATATATGGTTATTGAACCATATTGCATTTCTCACTCCATAACACATATTTATTTATATATATATATATATGTATTATAGGACCATATATTATATGGTAATCCTTTATAGTATGTTCATTCTTCCTTAATGAATATTTCTCATATTATAAATGTTACAACCCTTATATCATTATAAACCATATTATAAATTCTCATTCTAAACTACTCATATATACCGAACAACATTTATATTCTTTAATATTTACAAAACCACCACATTAATTATATAATGTTACATTATGGTTATAAACATATCTTATGATATTTAAATCATTAAAACATTTATAACCTATAGTTATAAAATGTTACAAAATACCAAACAACCCATATGATTGTCGGTTTTTATTTAATTCCACCAAAGTTTCAGAAATTACATAATCACCCCAAATATTATTTCTTTGTTACACTTATATTATATACCTTATATTATCACCTTTAAACCTTAATATAATTATAACCTATGGTTATAATTCCTTAAATGAGCCGAACAGACCCCATGGTCTATTCTAATTTAATTTCCACCACTTAACTTTCTATATTCTCCAAAACACCCCATTTATAACATATAGTTTCTAATATCATTAAAACTATATATTATACATATATCTTAATAAAACCTCATATATAATTCCAAAAATTACCAAACTATACCAAGAGGTTATAAATATCATTCCTAACCTTATACTTTCAGTATTTATGGTTTATACCCCATATGTTATCCAAATGTAACAATGATATAAAATACCTTATATTATACTTATATAATTCATACTAACTCCAAATTCAACCAAATAAATTCCTAAAAATTCCTAATATCCCATGGTTTGTTCTAAACTCCATTTGGTACCCATTATTTTCGGAAATCACCATTCCACCCCAATATTTATAAATCTTTTACAATTTCATACTTAACTTATCATAAGTTAGTATTTAATTCCATAAATTCCCAAAATTGTTCAAAGTCTCCTATATAGTCAACGTTGACTTCTAAATTCTGTTTGAAACCCAAACTTTCAGTAATTACTATATATACCCCAAACTTTCCTACATTTACAATTTTGTAATAAAACTTTATAAGGTGTTATAATTTTTATTTAAATTCATTTTAAACACCAAAATTCCACCTAATATAGCCCACGGCCTATATTTTCTTGTAATTACCTTTTAACCCCAAACTTAATGCTAAATGCATAAATAAAATTAAATAAGTTCTTAAACTTAAATAGAATGGCCTAATGACATGGCCTTATTACAACCTTAAACTTGCAAAATAAATTAAACTTTAAATGTCTCCAAAATACTTTAAATACACGGCCTCACCACCAATTTTTTTACTAATTTTTCCACATAATGTCTTAATTTGACCATTATGTTAATTAAATCATTTAAATGGCTAGCTTATATTAACTAAGTCATTTCTGGTCACACTTAGGTGTAATTTTAAGGCTTGTATGGTCACGCCTGCTTGGGATCTGGGTTTAGACAGCTTCTAATTGATTTCTAACAGTAAGAACAAGATATAGTTAGGTTCCAAAAACAGAACCAACTATAAGAGTAATTTTAAGCCATGAAAAACTAGATTTCTCACCTTAAAAATGACTTTAAGCAACCTATACCTCCATGTACTGTCATGGCTGTTTGGATGTGGGTTTATACACCTCTTGACATGAATTAAACATAGAGTAAAGGTTATGGCTCAGCTTAGAACCAAAATTAACCAAAAGAGTCATTAAAGGTCTTAAAACATGGATTTTTACCTTAAGATTTGAAGCTGTTCCCTAGTGTTCCACAGCCCTATTTTCCAGAGGAACAAAGGGTGTCAATCCCTTAATAAAAGCATGCCAAAGGGGCGGAACAAATCATTTGTACAGAAGCTAGAACACTTACTCTTTAAACCCCCTTTTAAAGGTGTTTTTGGGTGGTTTGGGCCAACTTCGAGTGGATGAAGGTGCACCAACTGTTCTAGCATGTAAATATGAAGATTATAGAAGGTTTAGTTGGTAGGAATTCATTGGAACAACAATAGAGAAGAAGGTAGGTGCTTAGAGCACATTTTTACCTTAAGGAATGACTTTGCTTTGATTTCTTCTTCAACATTGGTTCCAGTGGAATTTAACCCTTCCTTGGAACTTAGATCCAGCCTATATTCATGGGCGGAGGTAGATAAATCTTAGACCATTGGATAGCTAGTGAAAAGAGGAAGAAAATGAACTATCACATGAATTAAGAGCTTACCTTATGCTTTAGGAATGGAATTCTTTCCAAGCTTGTTCTTGGCTGTTTAGTAGCAGACTTAGAGAGGATATGGAGCTTTGAAAATCGGCAGCCAAGGGAGAATGAGGAGGAAAGAGAAGAAAAATGACTTTTAAGGCATTATTGGTAAGGTTTGTGTTTAATTTAGTGTTTGTTGACTTAAGCCACTTAAATGAGACTTTTTGGTTCAATTTTTTGCAAGTTGACAGCCATTTGAATGGGCATTGTCGGCCTCATGTCCCTCCAAGGGCAAAATGGTCTCTTTTGCTTCATTTTTAATGTTATGACTTATAACTTGTACATTTGGACTTATATCTTGTGTTAGTTTGTTACCAACATGTTTTATTCATCCTTAAGTGTATAAAACGTTTTCTTAAGGAATTGGTATAATTTACTATTCACTAAAACTAGTAAAAATGTATACTTTGATTCACCTTTGATATTGATGTTCTTTTTGCTCATCATGTGTATCTTGGACTTGTTTAACATGTTAACATGTGTAACATGTATTATTTAGTGTCCAAAGGTGTATACACTTGTGTTACAAGTGATATTTTACTCACAAGTCATTTTGACTTCTTAAGGTATATTTTTCCTTAAGTGTCTGTGTTCTTTGTTCATGAAGATGTGTATATCATGATAAATTAATTGTAGGTTAATTTTCCTCCTTTACTATGCCCCACTTATGTCCACGTGTTTATATAAGGTTTAGTAACCTTCATGGAGTACATATTTATTTATATAAGTGTGCTTAGAAGATTTCATGATTAATGGTTCATTATGGCTTATCAGCCTTCTTAACTCATTAATTGTCTTTTAATTTATTTTATGAACCTTAGGGGTATTTCAGTAGAGGTTCATCGGGAATGCCTCAGGTGGGAATGCAATGCCTAGGATATCTTGTTGAGTGCGTTTCAAGGGTTTGAAGTCCTTAGGTTTGTAGCTGCAACCCTTACCGGCAGGTTTAGGTACATAAAATGTGGGTGGGGACCTTTAGGCTTCAAGGTCTTTCACATCCATCATTTCCATGCACAACGTCATCATTGACGAAGACGTTGTAAGGTCATGCACGGTGTAAAATTTCAACACCGGTGTGTCATCTTCCCACTGTTTCCTGTTACATAAATCGAACAGAAAGAAAATGTTATGAGAAAGACATGCACACAACAAATCAGAAAGATTAAGAAAAAACATCAAGAACAACAAAGACACATGCATTACCTTTCACCCTCTTTTTATCAGCTGGTGGTGAATCTTTTTATCAGGCGACGCTGAGCCAGACAGCGCCTCTAGGCTAAAGGGATCATCCTTATGATACAATTGACACTATATATAACAATATGCAAGAAAACAATATAAGAAAGCAAAATAGAAGAGATATATGCTCGTATGTAACAGTAGGTTATACAGATATAAATATATCTGCTAATTATTGGGAACTGAAATAATCAAATGAACGTTAAATTAAACTGATATCAGCACAAAAATCGGATAAACCCTACTCATTGACTATTCAGATGAACAAATAAACCCAATACATATGAAATCACATATGAACATGCATCAATCAGTTTGCATGCATTCGAAACATGTATGGTTTAACACCACTTCTAAAACACATCCACGCTACAGATTAACAAAAAAACCAAAAGTCACTTCATTTACATTAACTTTAAAGAACTTACGCTGTTCGTCCTACGGAACATGTTTGACGTTGACGAGTAGGGTTTGGTGAGACTGTGGAAGAGAGGTGTCGATCTACGCAGCGGAAATATTCATCAGAACGAAAGAATAAAAGCAAAGAAAAAGAAGGGAGAAGAGAGGAAGAAGCTTACCAGTTGGTTTGAAGCAGAGAGAGTTTTTGGCTATGGTGAGTTTGCGCGGAAGAAAAGTTACGACTTGACAATAGAAGGAAATAAAGAGCATGCATGGGAAATTGTGTAAGACATCCAATCGACAGGGGTAGTATGGGTAATCAGTACCTGTACAATATCAAAAAACTTTAAAGTTTGGAAAAAATGCGCCCAAATTTAATACTGTCGCACTTTTAATTACGGTTCTGTAAAAAACTCTAATCTAAAGCCTCACGCCAACCTGTAGAACGATGTCGTCTATTGAGTAAGAGCACGCGCGGATATGGATCTGTAGAATGACGTCGTCTAGTGAGTTAGAGCATGCGTAGGTCAACGAACTTTAAATTAAAGTTTGTAGGAGAACCGTAATCTAAAGCCACATGCCAACCTTTAAATTACAGTTCTGCATATAACCGCAACCTAAAGTCCATTGTTGTTACCCACTTTTCATCACCCGACTCACTACATATTACAGTTTATATAAAAACCGTGACTTATTATCTCCGGCCCACCAGTTAAACTACGGTTGGTCTATTAACTGTAAATTATTATGCTCATTTATTCCTTTTTTTCCCTAGTGAATCAAAAGTAACATTAAAGCATCTACCAACAATTATAGGAGGAAAACTTGTAACAGATTCATTACATAGCACAAAAGTTATAGAAGTAAAATATTAACACATAGTTGCCAAGGAGGAAAAGTCTAGGGAGACCTTGTGTTCATCAGAAAGGATCTTGTTCCAACCATCCATAGTACCTTGATTGTTGATTAGCACCAAAATTATATAGATGTGGCCTTAGACAGCTTGATGAAGACCAAATAGAATGGTGCATAGCTCCGCTTGACGATCAGCATTTGCATTATACATTCTTTCATTAAAAGCCACGGTAAGATCACCTGCTTGAGATGAAGTTATACCAATAATAATCATAGATGCACCAAGAAATCTACAACAACTAGTAGACATAATATGATCGTATTGAAATTTTGAGATTTGAAGATCAGCAGACCATCTTGGGGACAAACATTTTCTAGATTTTCGATAAACATCAATAAAAGCTAGGTTTAAGTCAATGGTTTCTTTGATGTTCAGCTCTAGATTATGTCTTATCTTTATCCTGGCATCATATAGCCCAAGCTAGATTGATGACCTATGCAAATTTCTTGCGGGGGCCAAACCTTGGCATTACAACAAATCCAGTCTTGAAAAGGCCCTTCATTAGGCGAGGGTAAGCTGCCTAGATTGATGATGTTTTTCCAGTGATCAATAGATTCCCAACATTGAAAATTCCCATGAAAATCAGTGTCAATCATGCCACGTAAAAAGCACATATTCTCTCCTCCAATATGCTTGGCTATGTTAGCCAGACATGGAGTAATACGGTTGACTCGCTTCCAAGAAAAGTGGTGCACTCTTGGGGTAGAGCATGGAACATATTTTGCTCCTAGTCTGTTCATAAAAATATGTTTAACAGAAGCTGATTCTGCCTGTAACGACCCCAAACACGGGCTAGTTCTAGATGATTGCGAGCGGTCTTTCCAGACACTAAAGGATCTTCTGACGTCGGCACCCGTACTCACTATCCCCAAGGGTACCGACGGATTCGAGGTGTACTGTGACGCTTGTGGTCACAGATTGGGTTATGTGCTTATGCAGCACGAGAAAGTCGTCGCCTATGCATCCCGACAGTTGAAGAAGCACGAGGAGAACTATCCCACTCATGATCTAGAGTTGGGTGTTATGGTCTTCGCACTGAAGATCTGGCGCCATTATTTGTATGGAGTGACGGTCACCATCTATTCCGACCATAAGAGTCTTCAGCATCTCTTCACACAAAAGGAGATGAATATGCGAAAGAGACGGTGGGTCGAGTTCCTGAAGGACTACAACATGGTTCAGAAGTAAAAGGAGGGCAAGGTGAACGTGGTTTCCGATGCATTGAGCCGCAGAGCTCACTCCTTATATGCATTCCTATTGGGAAGCAGTTTGACTGATGAGATTTAGAGCACCCAGGAGGCCGATCAGTATATGCAGAGCATCAAGCAGAGGTTGATTGAGGGCACAATTGAGGGTCAGAAGTATGACTTCAGACTTAATGACAACAACATGATTAGATTGAATGGCCGGTTGTGTATCCCTGAGTCATCTCCACATCTGAAGGAGAAGATACTTCAGGAGGCTCATTGCTCATCTTTATCCGTCTACCCCGGGTCTTCGAAGATGTATAAGGACTTGAAGGTCCATTTCTGGTGGAGCGGGATGAAGAATGATATGGCTGAGTTTGTGACCCGATGCTTGACTTGTTAGAAAGTCAAGTTTGAGCATATGAGACCAGGTGGATTAGTGCAGCCTATGCCTATTCCATGCTGGAAGTTTGAGGATATCTCCATGGATTTTGTTGTTGGTCTCCCGCCACTAAGGGAGGACTGAACATGATATGGGTCATAGTAGATCGATTGACGAAGGTGGCGAAGTTTGTACCGATGAAGGACACCTGGAAGGTTCCTAAGCTAGCAGATCTCTTCCAGAGAGAGATCATCAGACACCATGGCATACCTAAGACGATCATGTCAGATAGAGATTCCTGATTCTTATCCAAATTTTGGGGACAGATGCAAGAGGCCTTAGGCACGAAGCTGAAGCTGAGTACAGCCTTCCACCCATAGACTGATGGTCAGAGCGAAAGGACCATTCATATCTTAGAGGATATGCTCCGAGCATGAGTCTTAGACTTTTAGGGGAGTTGGATCGATAGGCTACATCTCATATAGTTTGCGTACAACAACATCTACCATGCCTCGATTCAGATGCCACCATTCGAGGCTTTATAAGGCAGACCCTGTAGGATTCCTTTATGCTGGGATGAGGCCAGCGAGAACTCAGTCTTAGGGCCTGAGTACTTGGAGCAGACGAAGGAGGATGTCCTACAGATTCACAAGAATATGAAGGCAGCTCAGGACCGACAAAAATCCTATGCCGATGTCAGGAGGAGAGCTCTTGAGTTTGCAGTTGATGACATGGTCTACCTCAGTGTTTCACCGATGAACGACATTCTCATATTCGGTCAGAAGGGAAAGCTTAGCCCTAAGCATGTGGGTCCTTACCGCATCACAGAGCGAGTGGGCCCATTAGCCTACAAGCTGGATCTACCTGCTGAACTCGGGAGAGTGCACAACGTGTTTCACGTATCTCAGCTTAAGAAATATGTGCCTCACCCTTCTCACATCTTAGAGCCCGAAAGGCTCGAGCTAGACCCTACTCTCACCTACAAGGAGACTCCACTCCGCATCCTTGATACGAAGACGAGGGACACCAGAAACAAGACCGTCCAAATGTTCAAAGTTATGTGGTCGAACCACGATGTAAAGGAGGCCACTTGGGAGTTGGAGGACTCCATGAGAGTCAAGTAGTGCTTTTTGATTAGTTGTTGTTATATACTTGTGGGTGGTTGTTAGGTAAAAACCTAACGGCAAGTATACTGGTTGATTATACAAGTTTATCTAGAAGTGTCTCTCCAGGTTATCGAATCCAAGGGAGGCAGCGTTTTAGTTTAATTAATATTTAAGAATAAACTAATGAATCGGTTTACTCCAGTAACAGGGGGTTTTGTTTGTTGAATTACTACAGTATGAAACAAGAATGTAAATAAGAGCAAAGGTAATAAATGCAAGACAATGAGCAAAATAATGATATTTTTGATTTAATAAAAAGGGGAAATTACGGTTTGCTAATCCTCCAATTTCTTCGGTTCCTTTCTCAATGTGTTTACCAAAATTTAGATTAAAATCCCAGATCTGAAATATTCCACGTTCGGTCTCCCGCTCGGTGGAATCTAGTTAACAGCTAATAAATCTTAACTCTCGTTACAAATTTACTAATTGCTAACAACTTTAAGAATAATCCAGTTTAATGATCAGTTAATATCCTAGAGGAATTACCATCTCTAAATTAACCGGTGCTGTTCCTGTTGTCGACTATCTACCGCAGTTCTCACTTATAAGCAGATAAACTGATAAAATCAAGTAATTGGCCAGATCACAAGATTTATAAGAATAAATAAGGAACAACACTTTAATCTATTAAAATGGTAAATCACAAAGATAATGGAATCTTGAATTTGGATTACATAGTAAACCGAAATTTATACAGACTACTCAGCCATGGAAATGAAAATACTGAAAAAATGTGTAAACAACATTAAAGAGGAAGAGAAGAAGAAACTCTGATTTAAGACTCTTTAATGGAGTCTTGGTGTGTGATCAGTGCTTTCTTCTGCTCCTTCTCCAGAAAAGATGGTGAAGTCTTCAACTGCTTTGTGCACTCCAGACCCCTGTGGATGTATGTAGGTGTATAATGAGGTGGATGATATGAATGAAACGTGGTATATGAGATGGAAATGGATGGAGTGATAAGTGAGAGTGAATGAGATGGAGTTGTGGTGATTTCTCTCTGCAGAGTGTGTCTTGAATAAGAGGAAGAGAGTTCTATTTATAGAACTTGTTTGTTGAATACGTAGTAGAAGCAGCATGGTGGTGGAGATGATGCTGGAATTTGTGAGTGGAAAGGTGAGTGTTTATCGTGGGTGATGAGCTGAATTTGGGGAGATAATTAGATTAGTGGAGGGATGATTGGAAAGTAGCAGTGGAAGGGACAAAAATAAGGCTGGAAAGGAAATCGGTAGTGCATGGGCGGTTTGTTTAATATGAAGAAAACACAATGCTACCTCACGAGCGCGCTACAGACTGTCGATTCAACGTCATGGTCCGGGACTAGGTCCTGTATGAAGTCCCGGACCGAAGTTTAAAACAATTCGAGGATGCTGCTATGGTGTGGTCCGGGACTTAAGCCATGTATAAAGTCCCGGACCATGGTGTCAAAACAGGTCGAGATCAGCCTCCTTATGTGGTCCGGGACTTAAGTTATGTATAAGGTCCCAGACCATGCTTGTATTCCATTCAAAAGTTGAGCTAGTTTATGGTCCGGGACTTAAGTTATGGAACAAGTCCCGGACCATGTCGGAAATTAGGTCAAGGGTGAATTTCTTGATTCTACTTAGCTTGTTTGATTTGCCATGTGTTCCAACAATGATAGGAATGTGTTTCCTTGAGATTAAAACCTGAAAAAGCACACAAAAACCATAAAAGAAGACAATTGCAACAAGAAACATAAAAATGCTCATAAGACAGGAATTTAGCAGTAAATGATAACAAATTAGGTATCAAAAGACCCTATAGAAATAGGTAAATTCCTGACTTATCAACTTCCCCACACTTAATCTTTGCTTGTCCTCAAGAAATTACTGCAATCAAAATGTACCATAATTTCAAAAGCGGGGATTTATCGGGTCAGGAAAGTGTACTAGGAAATCTAATGCTGAAAAACAGTCATAAGAAACAACGACTAGTACTGCAAGTTTTCTTAAACAGTGAAGCTAGGGTGTTTGACAAATGCATGAGACTATCATCATAACTATTTAATCCAAACTTTACTCAGGGCTTTACTTTCCGTTTGCTTTCCACATTTCATTGGACGGCAAGGGGCAAGAAGTAATGTCATTTTCCATATTACCTTTCATTGCTACATACTCATAATCAAGGAAGAATTTGCAATAAACTGTTTAGCATGAAAGAACTTTCCTTCCAATTTTTCTGAGCAAGCATTATTCATTTCATCACCTCAGACTTTTTCTCCCCATCCTTGTAGCGGTGTTGGGCCTTCTATCTCAGATCAGATGATCTTAGGTAGATAAGTGATGAGGCACTCCATGGGCTTAATTACCGAATGGGAGAGGTCTGTTCCGGTTCAGAATAGATTAGCGGAATACCTTGCCTTTGTCTTTTCCTTCCATTCATTCCAAAACTTTCCAAAGCCCCAAGTTAGTTCAAACAAAATAGTCACAAAATGGTCTCACCTTTTATTTAAGGAAATAGATAAAAATTTTAACCAAAACTGATAATATAAGCAGTATAACCAAAGTTCTTATGACCGAAGTTTGAGATTAAATCTCAGAAATATTGGCTACTTGTACGTTATTCTCGACTGATGCATCTAACCACAACTGAAAACCAAGTATGTCGAATTAAAAATTTTGTGGAGGGTCATCAAAGGTTAATGAAGTGAGAATTAGTAGTGTCAGGAACCACAGAAAATAAGCAATAAACGCACAGCCCCCCTTACTACCAACTTCCCCACACTTAGAAAATAGCAATGCCCTCATTGCTGCATGAATATGATCATAGCGCAAAAGAAAGAATACAACTCCCCTGAAAAATGGGTGAAGATGACGTCCCCACACTTATGAAAAGGAACGGGAGACTTATGGAGTGGTGGAAAAATTTCGGCAGAGTCTCCTTTGTATTTTGTCGATATCGCACACAAGTATGGCAATCCTGTTTGAATGAAGCAGCAGCAGACAATATGTTGCAGGGAAAGCAGTGAACATAACCAAGGAGTGTAAGTAGCAGGAGTACCAAAGTAACAACAACAATCCAAAAGCAAAACGAAGATTACCAGAAGATGCAACCTAACAAGCTAAAAGTCATTAAAACATCTAAAATTACCAAGTCAGCTGAAAAGTCAAAAGAACAATAAAAGATAGGTAGACTGATGAAGAAGAGAGCATAAACCCCAAACATGTACTATCGACGGGGCATGCACCAGGACTTCAACTGTGTAAAGCGCTCATCATAATCACGGAATCGGGCCTCCTGACGAGCCGCGTACTCAGCAAACTGGGCATCCCGCCTGGCCTCATAGTCAGTCTGACGGGTCTCCTGACGAGCCGCATACTCAGCAAACTGGGCATCCCACCTGGCCTCATAGTTAGTCTGACGGGTCTCTAAAGCGGAGAGTCTTGTACCATACTCATCCAGACGACTCGTAAAACCGTCAAAGTAAGTTGTAGCAGTCCCCCTCCAGGCTCTAAACTCATGCAGCAACTCATCATAGCCCGGGGCCGGACCAGCAGGTATCGGGAAGGCGGGGGCCTCACCACCAGCAGCAGCAGCCTCATCAGCAACGACCTCAGCCTCATCAGCAGCCGCATCAGCCTCATCAGCAACCTCAGCAGCGTCCTCAACAACTCGGAGTGCGTGTGCAACGCGTCGGCGCTTCACCCACTGCCCGTCGATCTTCTCCCACTGAAAGAATCTCATCATCGTCATATCGAGAGTAGACCGAGGATACTGAGGCTGCTCATCAGATACATCCACCCCCTTAGCAGCAAGTAACGAGTGTAGGAGGTGTGGGAATGGGAGAGAAGCGAAGTGATCGGTCTCAACCACCCGGAGCATGGAGTTAAAGATAACTTGATGCAGAGCAGGTGGAACCCCTGCAGCGGCATAGTTGTCGTCCAGGATGTAGCGCATAAGCCAGCAGTCATTCATATTCAGATCAGCGCACTCCCGGGGGCGAACATTATACATCAGCACCACTAAAATCAGATGCTCTCTAGGGGTCGGTAGCTTATCCCCCGTGACAACGTGCTTGTCCCGGTTATTCTGACGCTGCCGATTTTGAACGTCGGGATCATTGACAATCAAATTAATGTAGTACTCCTTAGCCTGTCGAGTCAACAATGGCATATTTGCCCTATTCTCCGCAGTGGGAACCCGAACAGCTATGGGCAATTCCAAACAACGCCTAATGCTCAAAGCAGTCACAGAAATATTCACCCCTTTTACCACCAAATTAATAGCATCCCTCTCCTCGTTCACAGTCGCATTAGCATAAAATAACTTCACTAATCTCGGATAGAATCTCCCACCTCTATTCAGCAAACATGACCATCTACGTGCACTAAAAATTGATTCCAGATCAAATTCGGCTATCAAAGTCGGGCAGACTGACTTTCCGTTCGGTAGGTACAATTCGCGGGGCGCTTCATTGATGAATTCTGATCAATCGCTCCAGGATCCGGAGTGGAGATGCGCTCGGGTCGGTTGATGGAGGAGCGGCGGCGGATGAAGATGCGCCTGCCGTGTTGGTGCGTCGAGCTCGTTTGGGTTCCATTTGAATTTTGGATTAGGGACTGGTGATTAAGGCTGCGTTTGGTTTGAGTACGGGAAGTGTGGGACAAGTTTGGGTGGTGGTATTCTGCGGTGGTGAGGGGCGCGTACGAACAGGTTGGAGTGGGTGGTGTTTGGTGTCTGGGAGCGACGAAACGGGTGGTGGTGGCGTTGGCGTTTGTGGTTGCGCGAGGGTGGAGAGGCGACAGAGGGAGTGTGGTGGGTGGAGTGGTGTAGCGAAGATGAGGCGCGGGTGTTGGGGCGCGCAAAGGAGCAGGGCGGGTGGCGGTGGCTGGTGTGTGTAGGCGAGGGCAGGAGTAGAGGAGTGGTTGCGGTGACTGGCAAAATCGGATTGGTGGCTGGTGGTGCGTGGTTGTAGACGACGAGAAAAGAAGGGTGGGTGTTGGGTTGGTTGTGCGACAGAGGGAAGGCGGTGGTGTAGTGGGTGTCGTGGTGTGCGAAGGAGCAGGGTGGGTGGCGGTGGCGAGGACGGGAGTAGAATGCGACGACGAATGGCGTGAGATAGGGGGTCGGGTGGCGACAGAGGCTGGTGGTGTGTGGGTACTGGGTTGGGGATTTGGGATTTTAGAAATGAGAAGAGAGGTTGAAGAATGAAGATGATGGCTTTGTTTGTGTTTTTTTTGAAGGTGTGTTGGTCCGGGACTTAGGTTTTGTATGAAGTCCCGGTCCGCTATGTTAAAATAGGCTGAGATTTGCCGTCTCTCTTGGTCCAGGACTTAAGAGATGTAAAAGGTCCCGGACCACCCCATGATTTCTGTCCGAGATTTCTCATCACTTCCAGTCTGGGACTTAGGATATGCAAAATGTCCCGGACCACCCCTGTTAATTATGTCGAGACTCCACGCTCTATCTGGTCCGGGACTTAAGTCACGGATCATGTCCCGGACCACCCCATTTATTCCACTGAAGGATTGCCTTCTAGTACTCTGTTTCTCTTCCTTCATCAAACCTACACTTCAACAAAACCAACCAAAGAAAAATAGCTAACAAAGGAATTAGAACAAGTAAAAACATGAATTAAAACGAAAAAAAAACAAGAAGATAAAAGAAAGGAGATTGGGTTGCCTCCCAATGAGCTGCCCGTCTTTTCGGTCTTTGGCTAGACCGTGCAACTGCAAGATTAGTATGGAGGATCATGCACTGTGATCATCGAATGGACTTCGGCGATGTCACCACTTAGATAGTGTTTCAACTGAGACCCATTGACTTTGAATGTCTCCCCTTCTGTATTGACTAAACCTATGGCTCCATAGGGCGAGACACTCGTCACTGTGAACGGTCCAGACCAGCGAGATTTCAACTTTCCCGGGAATAATTTCAGGCGGGAGTTGAATAGAAGCACCTTATCTCCAACGTGAAACTCACGCTTGACCAAAAGCTTGTCATGCCACCTTTTTGTCTTTTCCTTATAGATCTTGGCATTTTCATAGGCTTCCTCTCTAAATTCTCCCAGATTGCATAACTGCATCTTGCGCTTCTCACCAGCCTTTTGTAAATCAAAATTTAATGCTTTGATGGCCCAAAAAGACTTATGCTCCAACTCTACAGGCAAGTGACATGCCTTGCCATATACCAATTTGTATGGAGACATACCTAAGGGTGTTTTGAAGGCGGTGCGATATGCCCATAAGGCGTCATCTAGCTTGAGTGACCAATCGCGTCTAGAGGAAGTGACAGATTTCTAAAGGATCCACTTGATTTCTCTATTTGTAATCTCGGCTTGCTCGTTTGTTTGTGGATGATATGGTAGGGAAACCTTGTGCCGTACGCCATACTTCAGTTGGAGAGCTTCAAACTGTTTGTTGCAGAAATGGGTACCTCCATCACTAATGATTGCTCGCGGAACACCAAAACGAGTGAATATATTCCGCTTCAAAAATTTCAGCACTACTTTTGCATCATTAGTTGGTGCTGCTATTGCTTCAGCCCATTTTGTAACGTAGTCTACTCCTACCAAGATGTAGAGGTTACCTTGAGATGATGGAAACGGCCCCATGAAATCAATGCCCCAAAGGTCGAATGGTTCAACTTCCAATATAGAATTCAAGGGCATCTCATGGCGTCTAGATAGGTTCCCCTGCCTTTGGCACTGGTCACATGTAGATACAAACTGATAGCAATCTTTGTTCAAGGTCTTCCAAAAGAAACCTGCTTCCAAAACTTTTGCGGCTGTCCTAGCAGGACCGAAATGACCTCCTGCTTCTCTTGAGTGACAATGAACAAGGATATCTCTTATTTCAGTATCAGGAACACATCTTCGAATCATCCCGTCCGCACAAACCTTGAAAAGAAATGGATCATCCCAACGGTAGTGCTTAACAGTGGAGAAGAACTTCTTCCTCTGCTGATATGTTAATGCTGGGGGTACTATCTGTTTTGCAAGATAGTTTGCAATATGCATACCAAGGATCTCCAGTGGAACCAACTTTGAACACGTACTCATGGGAAGAACTCGTTAATTGGTATACCATCATCAGCATATTTAATCCGAGATAAGTGATCAGCCACTCCATTCTGTACTCCGGGTTTATCTTTTATCTCTATATCAAACTCCTGAAGGAGTAGGATCCATCGAATCAACCTCGGTTTTGCTTCTGCCTTCTTGAATAAATGTCGTAGGGCGGAATGATCTGTATGGACTATGACTTTACTCCCAATGATGTACGATCTGAATTTGTCGCATGCAAAGACGATGGCTAACAGCTCCTTTTCTGTTGTTGCATAATTTTTTTGTGCATCATTAAGTGTCTTGCTTGCATAGTAGACTACCTTCAGCATTTTGTCATGTCTTTGCCCCAGAACTGCTCCCATAGCAAAATCGCTAGCGTCACACATGATCTCGAATGGTAGAGACCAATCAGGCGCAACAACAACCGGTGCAGATTAGCTTTTCCTTGATGATGGTAAATGCCTCAAGACATTCTTTAGTGAAGTCGAATTTCACATCCTTGGCCAGCAAGTCACACAACGGCTTAGATATCTTCAAAAATCTTTAATGAACCGTCTGTAGAAGCCCGCATGACCTAGGAAACTCCTCACATCTTTTACTGTTGCTGGTGGTGGTAACTTATCGATCACTTCAACCTTAGCCTTGTCCACCTCAATACCTCTGCTAGAGATCTTGTGTCCCAGTACAATGCCCTCTTGCACCATGAAGTGGCATTTTTCCCAGTTTAGGACTAAATTGGTTTCTCTGCACCTGGCTAAGATATCCAAATTTTCTAAACAAGAGTCAAAAGTTAGTCCAAAAACTGAAAAATCATCCATGAATACCTCGATGCATTTTTCAATGTAGTCGGAAAATATGGCTGTCATGCAACGCTGGAAGGTAGCTGGAGCGTTACATAAACCGAAGGGCATGCGTCGGTAGGCATAGTGCCATATGGGCATGTGAAAGTTGTTTTCTCTTGGTCCTCTTCAGCAATAGGTATCTGAAAATACCCAGAGTAACCATCCAGAAAACAGTAATATTTATGCCCTGCAAGTCTCTCCAACATTTGTCAATGAAAGGAAGAGGGAAATGATCTTTTCTGGTTGCAGCATTCAACTTTCGATAGTCAATGCACACTCTATGCCCTGTAATAGTTCTCTGAGGAACTAGCTCACCTTTATCATTGGGAATTACAGTAAATCCCCCTTTCTTGGGCACTACTTGTGTAGGGCTCACCCATTCACTATCAGAAATTGCATAAATAATACCTGCATCGAGAAGCTTAATGACTTCCTTCTTTACCACCTCCTTCATGTTTGGGTTCAATCTTCTCTGGGGTTGAACTAGTGGTTTATAGTTTTCTTCAAGAAAGATGCGGTGTGTACAAAAGTGAGGAGCTATCCCCTGGATATCAGCGATTGACCAACCTATCGCCTTCTTGTTCTTCCTAAGCACCTGCACTAGTTGTTCCTCCTGTTTATCAGTTAGTTCTGCAGAGATAATGACAGGCAAACTAGAGGGTTCAATTAAGAAAACATATTTTAAATGGCTGGGGAGAGGTTTCAGCTCCAAGGATGGTGGTTCTTTGATAGAGGGAATCAACTCCTGAGGTTCCCTTTCAGCTTTTCACGTTCTATTGTGGGACCTTTTCGATATCGTCCTCCTGCTGATAATTGGAATGCCACAGCAGAGACCTGGATCATCATGAATTCCATCTATGGATTCCACTAAGCATTTCTCTAACTCATCAATGTCAGCAGGGCTAAATACATAATCCTGCAGTAGAGAGTCAATAGATTCCAAACTAAAACAAGCATGTACATCAGATGGGTGTTTTGTAACTTTTGACATGTCAAAAACAAGCTGTTCATCATGCATTCTCAATATTATCTTACCACCCTCAACATCAATGAGGGTTCTGGCTGTTCGCATAAATGGGCGCCCAAGGATTAGTGGTACTTCTTTGTCTTCCTCCATATCTAAGATCACAAAATCAGCAGGGAAAACAAAAGTACCAACTGACACAACCAAATCTCGCACTACTCCTTTCGGTAAAATAATGGACCTATCTGCTAATTGAAGAGTAATACGGGTGGGATCACATTCACCCAATCCAAGTTTAAGGTACATAGACAGGGCATTAAATTGATGCTAGCACCCAAATCACATAGTCCCTTACCACAGTCGATATTACCTATAGAACATGGGATGATTGGAAGACCTGGATCATCGAGCTTCGGGGGAAGCTTTTTAGTGAGCACAGCAGAAACTCTCTCTGTCAACTGGACTGTTTCCTTTTCTATCAATGACCTTCTATTTGAGAGGATGTCCTTCATGAATTTGCATAGATAGGCATTTGCTTTAACGCATCTGCAAAAGGAATATTTATGGTTAGTTTCTTAAAGATGCTCAAAAACTTACCGAACTGCTCATCAAGGTCTTTCTTCTTTAGTCTGTTCGGGAATGGAATGGGCAACTCAACAGCTGCTCTCTGTGATGGTTTGGGGCTGTGGGCAGATTTTTGATGTCTCATGCTCTGCTTTTAGGTTCGCCAGCCGGCGCATTTTCCAACATTGGTTGCTCAACAATCTCAACCTCTTGACCCGCATCATTTTCTTTATCGGGTTGATTGGGAGTATCCACAGCTTCAGGGATTGGATGATCAAGCTGTCTACCACTTCTCAAGTTTATTGCTTTAGCATATTCTCTTGGATTCATCTCTGGTTGACTAGGCAAGGACCCTGCAGGTCTCTCTGAAAGCTTCTGACTGATTTGAGCCAATTGAGTTTCCATTCGCTTATTGTAAGCTTTTTGTTCTTGCATGAATGCCTTTTGGTTGTTGTTGATTTCATCTTGCTCATTGAATCTGGCTTTTGTTGATGTAATGAATTCGCACATCATGGCTTCCAAGTTTGAGGAACTACTAGCTCCTTGACTTTGCATCTGTTGGTTTTGAGGGGGTCTCTGATAGGACTGATTATATTGTTGTGGTGCCTTCTGATTGTAGTTGTTGTTCTGAAATCTTTGCTGCTGATATCCCTGATTGCTTTGGTTGTTATAGAAATTTCCTTGTCTGTTCCCCAGGTAATTTACCTCTTCACTTGGTGGAGATGTACACTGACACAAGTTTGAGCTTCTACCAATATTCACAAGGTGGATAAACTTCAGGAGATGCTGCTGCATTTGACTGCGGGTTCATCGCTGCACACATACGCTCAAACTTTTTGACATCGCTTCTATTTGGCAGCCAGAAAAGTACTCGATCACTTCATAAACTCCAGCAGTTTTCTTGGTGCAGCTTCTCCGGTTCTCGCACCTCCCCACTGATTGGATGCATTGGCAATGGTCTCCAATAGTTCCTTGATTCTAGCTATTGGTAACTCCATGAGGCTTCCTCCTGCACAAGTGTCTACCAACAAACGGCTTGAATGATCTAAATCTTTGTAAAAGGACTGCAAATTACCTCCTCTCCCAAGCCATGGTGTGGTACTCTGCGCACAATCCCTTTGAAACGCTCCCAAGCCTCAGATAATGTCTCACCGGTGAACTGCTTAAAGTTGGTAATCTCTCCTCTCATATCAGCATTCGAGAAGGAGGGAAATATTTTGCCAAATGCATTTGCTAACTCCGTCCAGGTAGTGATACTGTTGGGTGTCAATGAGTTTAACCATTCTGCAGCTCTGTCCCTCAGGGAAATGGGAAGAGAGTCAATCTGGCAACCTCTTGTGAAGCTGGTGTAGAGCAGCTCCTACCAATCTCAGGAAAGTGGTGAGATGGACATTGGGATCTTCGGTGACTGTCCGCTGAACTGGGTGCTTCATGACCATAGTAACATAGTGCGTCTTGAACTGCCACTGCTCCTGTTGGCAACGCAGGAATTACTATTGGTGAAATAAGCCCTTCGACGCTTGGGCGGGTATATCCCTCATGTGCCTCTCCGAATTCAAATTCTCCATATTGGTTCCTGAGGTGTTGTTTAGAATCTCTCCTTCAACTAGTAACTCAGAAACAATCTCCTCTGCTGGTGAATCTTTTAGGACACCTCCTGCTCAATTGGAGGATCCAGCACTAACCTTTTTCGAATCCTTCTTGTTACTCTGTCTATCTCTGGTTCAATTTCGAATTCAGGGTTTCCTTCAGAACGAGTTTTAACCATAAACCAAAATCAGATAACTGACAGTAATGTAGTTGTAAAAGAACAAAATAAAATAAAACAAGGGATAAACTAAAAAGACAAAAAAACAAAAATAAAAAAATAAATAAAAATTAAACTAAGCAACCGTGCCTCCCCGGCAACGGCGCCATTAACTTGTTGGGTAAAAACCTAACGGCAAGTATACCGGTCGATTATAGCAAGTTTTCCTAGAAGTGTCCCTCCAGGTTATCGAATCCAAGGGAGGCAGCGTTTTAGTTTAATTAATATTTAAGAAAAATAACAATCAGTTTACTCTAGTAACAGGGGTTTTGTTTGTTGAATTACTAAGTACGAAACAAGAATGTAAATAAGAGCAAAGGTAATAAATGCAAGACAGTGAGCAAAATAATGATATTTTTGATTTAATAAAAAGGGGAAATTCCGGTTTACTAATCCTCCAATTCTTCGGTTCCTTTCTCATGTGTTTACCAAAATTAGATTAAAATCCTGATCTGAAATATTCCACGTTCGGTCTCCCGCTCGGTGGAATCTAACAGCTAATAAATTAACTCTCGTTACAAATTTACTAATTGCTAACAGCTTTAAGAAATCCAGTTTATGATCAGTTAATATCCTAGAGGAATTACCATCTCTAAATTAACCGTGTTGTTCCTGTTGTCTATTATCTACCGCAGTTCTCACTTATAAGCAGATAAACTGATAAAATCAAGTAATTGCCAAATCACAAGATTTATAAAATAAATAAGGAACAACACTTTAATCTATTAAAATGGTAAATCACAAAGATAATGGAACCTTGAATTTGGATTACATAGTAAACCGAAATTTATAAACTACTAGCCATGGAAATGAAAATACTGAAAAAATGTAACAACATTAAAGAGGAAGAGAAGAAGAAACTCTGATTTAAGACTCTTTAATGGAGTCTCAGTGTGTGATCAGTGCTTTCTTTTGCTCCTTCTCCAGAAAAGATGGTGAAGTCTTCAACTGCTTTGTGCACTCCAGACCCCTGTGGATGTATGTAGGTGTATAATGAGGTGGATGATATGAATGAACGTGGTATATGAGATGGAAATGGATGGAGTGATAGGTGAGAGTGAATGAGATGGAGTTGTGGTGATTTCTCTCTGCAGAGTGTGTCTTGAATAAGAGGAAGAGAGTTCTATTTATAGAACTTGTTTGTTGAATACGTAGTAGAAGCAGCATGGTGGTGGAGATGATGCTGGAATTTGTGAGTGGAAAGGTGAGTGTTTATCGTGGGTGATGAGCTGAATTTGAGGAGATAATTAGATTAGTGGAGGGATGATTGGAAAGTAGCAGTGGAAGGGACAAAAATAAGGCTGGAAAGGAAATCGGTAGTGCATGGGCGGTTTGTTTAATATGAAGAAAAACAATGCTACCTCGACGCGCGGTACAGACTGTCGATTCAACGTCATGGTCCGGGACTAGGTCCTGTATGAAGTCCCGGACCGTAGTTTAAAACAATTCGAGGATGCTGCTATGGTGTGGTCCGGGACTTAAGCCATGTATAAAGTCCCGGACCATGGTGTCAAAACAGGTCAAGATCAGCCTCCTTATGTGGTCCGGGACTTAAGTTATGTATAAGGTCCCGGACCATGCCTGTATTCCATTCGAAAGTTGAGCTAGTTTGTGGTCCGGGACTTAAGTTATGGAACAAGTCCCGGACCATGTCTGAAATTAGGTCGAGGGTGAATTTCTTGATTCTATTTAGCTTGTTTGATTTGCCATTGTTCAACAATGATAGGAATGTGTTCCTTGAGATTAAAACCTGAAAAAGCACACAAAAACCATAAAATAAGACAATTGCAACAAGAAACATAAAAATGCTCATAAGACAGGAATTTAGCAGTAAATGATAACAAATTAGGTATCAAAAGACCCTGTAGAAATAGGTAAATTCCTGACTTATCAGTGGTACAGAGGTGTTACCCTTTTTAAGGGGGGGGGGGTAGAGCCCTTTGGTGTGCACATGTGTGCTTTAGGATTCTTGGTGTTTTGTGTGTTGTTGTATTGTGCACTTGTGTTGCACTATTTATGGATGTATGTATTTTGTATTGTGCACTTGTGTTACACCATGTGTGGATGTGTGTATTTGTATGATACATTGGAAGTGCACTTTATTGCACTTAGTTTATGAGATATATGTACTTTTATCACACCTGGATAAGACATTATGCGCACTTGCTGCACCTTAAGATATGGTGATACGGGACTTGATCCCTAGGATTGATGCTAGTCATGGAACTAGATTTCCTAGGACCAATTGATTAGAAGTGAGACTTCGGGATGAAGTCTTTTTAAGGGGGGTAGATTGAAATACCCCAAACATTAATTACCTTAATTAATAAGGGATTAATTAAAAAGCAGAGATTAATTAATGAATATCCACTAAAGAATACTACAACCACTAAACATATATGCATAGATAAATATGTATAGTCCATGATGGACACCAAACCACACATGAAATCATGAACTAAAGAAATTACATTAACAAGATGAAAACAACTCCTAAAATTAATACAACATGTAACACATTAATACATGTACTAATATCACCAACGATGTGATAAAGTTATATAAATTATTTTATATAGTCAAACCAAATTATAAGTGCAATAACCACTTATATATACACATTAGAACAAGACAATAACATATGTCACAACCTAACACATAAATCAAGTCATAATGTACAACTTTAAGTGTTACAATATTAAGTTCCAAAATTTGAAACTTTCCCCCCAAAAAGCATGGTATGGCCGGCTGCATAGGCTGGTAAGAGAGGAGCCAAAAAGCAATTAAAATAAAATAAGCAACAAAGGACAACTAGCTTACACACCTACACACCTAAGTCAAGATTTTGCCTTTCTAATACCCATTCTTCTCACTCTCTTTCTTCTTGCATAAGCTCTCCCATTCAGCATCATACTTCTCCCTCTCTCTCAACCGAGCTGCATCCCCCTCCTTCCCCATCATCTTCTTCCTTGAGCTCAAGATGACAACAATGGTGCTTTAAGCCTTCTTTCACCTCTTTTCACCTTAAAACTCCATTTTTCTTGCACAAAACCGCCACTCATCTCTTCTCTCCTCATCTTGGTCGAAAATATATGAGTATGGGTCATTAAAATCAGATGAAACAAGGGGTGGAAAGCTAACTCAAGTTGGTACAAGTTAAGGTAAGAAAAATGACTCTAACTCATTCCTTCTTCCATTTTAAGATCTAGAACTTCAACTAATGTTTCCCCACCTCTCCATGTCTGAAAATGACATGCTTAGATTCTCAATACAACACCAAAACCATGGGGAAGAAGCTAGGCAAGTTCAACAACAAAAACAAGGTAAAATGTGCTCTAAAACTTCATCTCTTCCATGGGTTAAATCATGCCCAAAAATCCACCATTTCTTACACCATTTTTCTTCAATTTTCTCACACTCAAATTAAGCTCCATCCACACCCAACCATGGACGAAAATCAAGAGACAAAACTGCTCAAAGAAACCTTCTATCATAAATCTTGATTTTGAGTCATTTTAACTCCCTATCACTTGGAGATCTACACAAGGTCTAACTACCTACATATTTTCCTATATTTTACTGAAAGTTGAAGGAAACATATCCATTGGAAAGTCAAGGTAAAAACCCTCCTCCTTAATGGACATTTTGTGCTTCAAACTTCCTTACCTTTATAACTATGAAAGAGTGCATAACTTATGATCCTTTTTCTGTCCTAACCATGGCTGAAAGCTCCTTGGAAAAACCCAAGGCAGTCGTGAGTAAGAGGAGGCAAACAAGGCTTAAAAATCAACTTTAGAAGGTAAGGACTTTAACTAAGCTTCATGGCTTTTAAGTTCTGGTTAATCTTGTGTTTAATGACAAAAACTAACCTAAGCCTAACCATATATAGTGCCAAATTTACAAGAACTTTCAAGGGAGTTTTGGGGCCTTAAACAAGTAAGTTTCTCTTAGAACACTTTTTATGTTTTAAAACAACCTGTCTTGTAAAATAAAATAGGGCCCAAAATAAATGGTGTTATATGAGCACTTTTGACTGAAAAAAGTACTTAAACACTATGGTAACTTGTTAGGTTAAGTTACTTTGATAAATAACAACTTATAATGTCATAAAAGTTACAAAAAGGGGTTGTAATGCAAAATATTAAAATTTGTTGTATATAACTATAAAAATCCGTGACTATGCTGCTATTTTAAGTATTTTTATGTCATTAAGTGTTACATTTGAATTTTGTAATAAGGCCAAGTGTTTAGGCCATTTTTATAAGTCATTTAGCACTTTTTATGCAATTAAAATTTAGTATATGTTTAATATAAGATTTTGACAAAGGAACCTAGTGATTAGGCCTGTCAAACGGGTTATCCGTTCGGGTTTTGGGTCATATCTTTTCGGGTCAATATCCGTTCGGGTCATTAAACTTTCGGGTCATTTCGGGTTCGGGTCATTCGGGTTCGGGTCATTTCGGGTTCGGGTCATTTCAGGTTCGGGTTGTAATAGTGTCAGATAGAATCGGGTTTCGGTTATTTCGGGTCATGGTTAATATTTTTTTGAAAAAATTATAATATAAATATATACCTAATTTCTATAAGAATATACAACATATAGATTATAGTACTTTCAATACAATGCCTGTTCTAAATTTCATTCAGATATACTAAGTTTAAATCAAGTTTTTTGTCATATTTATTTGGGTCATTCAGGTTTGGGACAATTTATGGTCACTATTATTTTATGTTATTTGAGTTTGGCTAATTTTTAATTACTATTATTTCGAGTCATTCCGGGTTCGGGTCGGTTTCGGGTTATAAATTTTTTGGGTCATTTTGGGTTCGGGTCATTTCGGGTTTTACCCAATCGGGTTTCGGGTTTATTATATTTAAATATTTCAGGTTCAATCGGGTTTCGGGTTCCGATAAAACGGACGGGTTTTCAGGTTGGGTCAAATTTTGACAGCTCTACTAGTGATAAGGGGCTTATTAGGGAGTTTAAAACCACCTAGAAATATCAAGGAAAAATAACTACGAATTTGAGTGGAAATTGGTTTAAGTATAAGGTTAAAATTAAGTTAAAAGTGATTATAAACTTAAATATTGTTCTTATGTACAAAAGGGTAAATTATGGGTGGTTAAGTTTAAATAAATTAAATCTAGGGTGTTAAGGTAGTATATGGCCGAAAGTTAGGCCTTAATTGGAATTTAGATGTAAAATATAAGCTTTTGTAAAGTTAAGGGCCTAAATGGTAACTCTAGGAAAAGTTGGGGTCAAATTCGTAATTATGGAAAAGTTATTGTCAAGGAAGTAGGTTGGTGGTCAACCTTGACCATAGTTGGGGTGTTGACCAAATTGGATGAGAGAAATAATCAAATTAGCAATTTAAGGAAGTTTAGGGGTAAAATGTAAGATTTGTAAAACTTGTGAGGCAAAAGTGTAAATCTGGAAAATGTGGGCCGAGATTGGGAATTAAATATGAACTAGGGTCTGCTGGGATTATTGAGGAAAAGTTAGGTGACAGTTGGAATTAAATTAAGAAGATTATGAAGTATAAGAGTTAAAAGGGTAAAATTGTAAAGTTTAGGGGTTAAGAAAAAGGTTTATAAAACTAGTGGGGCAAAAATGTAATTTCGGGAAATTTGGGTAGAAAGCAACAATAAAAAAAGCGTAGGGTCTGTTGGTAATTTATTAAAATTTTTGGGGCTGGTTTTAGAATTAAATTAATAAGACTGTGTAACATATAGTTTAAGGATGATTTTGTAAAGTTTGTAAAGAAATGTGGGTCAAGTTGTAAATAAAGAAAAGCTAGAGATCAAGGAAATAAAACTGTAACAGCAAGGGGGCTGTTCTAACTTTATAATATAAGTTAGGAAACCATAGGTTAAAATTGGTAAAGAGTATAAAAATTATAACATAAGACATAAGGAGTATAATTGTAACATTAGGAAAATTAGAGTGGAAGATTTGTAATTAAAGAAAAAGTAAGGGCTGTTGCATAAAAATCAGAAGGTTGGGGGAGGTAAGATTTAACATATGATTGAGAGTATTATAAGTGTTACACTTGTACAAGTCCAAATGACATTAAAGGTAAAGATGAATATAAGTAAGGAATTTTAATTTCGCTAAACTAATGTGAGCATTTGAGGACTAGTGGAATTATAAAATAATGTGGGAATTAAATAAACCTTGGAGTTTGAAATAATATTTTATATAACCCCACGTGGCATTGGATCCTAATCTAAATATTGAGAGGTGAAAGATAACACAAAGTAAGGGAAATAAATGTTACACATGAGACGATAAGAAATATCATTATCCCATGATATCTATAATTCATATAAACTTATATGAATATGTGAGGTGTAAAAGATTATATGATGTGGTGTAGAAGTCATATAAAGAAGCTAGAGAATGATTGGAGGTGGAGGAATTAAGCATACAACATTAGATATAATAACTAATGTTAAGTTGTAAAAGTTGAACAAACGAATGAATTGTATAAACCAAGATTTATAGTATGAATTATATGGATTTTTTGACTTAACTAAATTAACCAAGTCAACCCAAATTGACCAATTCAACTTAATTGACCAAAGAGAGTCAAGATTACCAACTCACAATCTAAAGGGGAGTTCGAAGTCTAATAAACTATAAGACCAATTATAACTTATAGTAATGAACTATATTGTTACAAATACATTAGGATATATGTATGAGAATAAATAACCTTAGATTAAATGAGGTGTTATGTAACTTAAACATCATGAGTTGTGAACTAATACCACACGTTAGCTATGTCATAAACAAGTATAAACTAATCCTGAAAATATTTGAGAACACGAGTAACAACGATAACCGATTAAGGGGTAAATCACAGGGTTTAAACCGAGGGGGATTAGTAGCTAGTGGGTTACCGAATTGGTTTGCAATACAAGCAGTATATTCCAGAGATACGAGCTAGGCGCCACGAGCTGTGAGCTAGACGAGCTTAGAGGATAAGCGTGATACGTCACGCTAGCATTGTTCAGCGGTGAACGGTATGTTATTGCGTGTTCTGATTGTGCCTGAGGATTTCCTCGAGTTTGGATGTGTGAATTATTTGTCAAGAGGATATGTATGCTTGGATGTAAATGTGCTATGTTATTTATATGTCGAATCTATGTGCCATTATTATGCACACGATAGTCTTACGAATTGAGACAGATACCGAACACAAATGTATATAATATATCTTAAATTAAGATATGAGTAGTGATAGGGAAACATCACTCATGGAAGGATACTAACATCAATGATACATCCTAAGATAACCCAAAGAGAGACAGGCACACCACTCTCAAGTAGAGATGAACTCAAATACGAATATACACTAGATGACTTCTAGGTATACATCAAAGACCTAAAAGGTCCACATACATCCGAAGAGTTAATCATTGGACAACCTAAGATTGAATCTTAGGCATTTAGATTAAGAGAACTTAATCAATTCAGTGAGAGGTTGGTTATGGTAAGTGGTATGAATGTGGTGAGAAATCCAAGACCGCCAGGTTGCGCATTATGATCCCGAGGGGATGACTGACAACGGGTCCGCTCAAGGAAATTCCAAGTATTGTATGGTTACTTGGTCAGAGACACCGCTGTTGGTGGAACGGGAAATTGGGCCCCAGTAATATTATATCCTACAACTTCAAGTTGGACGGAGGCACCACCGCTGGTGTAAGGGCATTTAGGCCCAGAAATTGTAAACTGAGTGAGAGTACGATGGCAAAGTGGAAAGTTAATAAGTGAAATAAGAAGTGAATTAAGTTGAGAGTTCTATTACATGTAAGAACGAACAACGGCCCTAGAGGCACTGACATGAGAAACGTTAAATCTAACTCTCGTTGCGTTACTCTACCTTCTCACGTATTGCATGATCATATGTTTGTTGTGAGTGGAATGAACTATGTGATTATTTGTTCAACTGTTGCTTGATTTAATATCGCACTTTACAGTTTGTTATCTTGTAAAACGGAACAACATAAAACCGGAAATGCATGTTAACAATTGGCCTAATTATCCTGAGTAGTATAAAGGTCCAAGAGGATCATGTAGTAGCATGCTTAGAGTTGTGCTGAGCCTTTATGGCCACCAATTATAGGATTGTAGCTGACAAAGACCGATACGCGAGTGCGGGACTTTTTTTGAGTAGTTAGCAGCATACCTGCTGTCATACCATAGTATTTTGTCGAACTATATATGGTATTAGTTAGGTAGACTGCTCACTGTCCTTTTTGGATTCGGTATTGTGAACTAATTTGTATTATGTCTCTGTCATCACTACGGGATCGTGAATTGTATTTTGTTGGTAAACACTTCATTACTCACTAGGGTAAGTAATGGCGGGTAACACTCGGGTTTTAAATAGGATCGACTTTACTTTCCACTGCGAATCGTTAATTATTTCTGTTAAGCGCGTTAGACTATCCAGATTTGCGAGTAGGGGTGTTACACATATGAACCTCACCCCCTCAAAGCCTTAGAAATACCCCATTTCGCTCAAATGAGGGTAAAGATTTTGGGGATAACAAACCTATTACCCATCCCCCACCTATTCACCAAAATAAAAAAGTTTCCACCCTTTTTAACCCCTCTCTTAAATCCTGGAACGTGGATAAGATAGACAAGAATTTCCTCTCAATATATGCTCACCTGATCAAATCTATTCCTTTTGATCCCGATGAAGAGGATAAGTGAGTGGCACCATCCTTCCAAAGGTAACTATTCAACAAATTGGCATATGACATGCTCCAAGAATGGGAAAGAGTTCTCTATGATTCTAGTAGTGATCAACCAGGGATAGTTTGTCTGTAAACCAGATTAAACAACCACAAATGTAGCCCAAGAGTTAAACTTATTTTTTGGAAATTTCAAAACAATATCCTACCATATGTTGCCAATATAGCTAAGAGAATTTGTGGCTCTCTTTTTGAAATACTCCAAACCTTAGTATGTGGTTTAGACATTAAAATATGGTACAATAAGGCTAAAAAGTGCCTTAGAAACATTAGTGAACAATTTAAGCCACAGTAAACACAAATAAATACCTTAAAGTCGATATGGGCGAAAATGTGCTCTAAGCTTGGGATAAGCTTGGTTAAGACCTAATGAGCTTACCAAGACCTTATGTATATGTTAATGAACATATTAAACCAACTACCAAAGAAAACCAAGCTTGAAAACAAGTTAAAACACAAAATGTGCTTTGAATGAGTCTTAAGCACATTTTTGAAAAATTGTCTTGTAAATGGGTTTTGAATGGCTAAATGTCCATCATTACTCTTTAATTAACATGTGTAATACTTAGTATCACATTAGGAAGTCTAAACCAATGAGAAATCAAAATTTTCACAAATATGTGCCTTGTTTTGTGAATAGTAACCAAATTAAGCAAGTTTTTAACATAAGGCAATATAAGTAATTTAATTGGTCAACAAAGACCATAAAACCCCTTATTATAATATGGGGGCCGGTTTTCTTGTGTGACTCACCACACTTAAACAAAAAAAAGAGCTAAGTAAAGTAATAAAGTAAAAGTACTATTTACTTTAAGCATAAATATCTTACAAACTTAACTTATCTTCATTCTCTTCTTTCCTTCTTCATTTCCCACCGTCTCCAAATTCATCTTCTCCCTCTCATTCACGGTTATGCTACAGCACCACCACCATTCTTCATCTTCAACCTCTTGTAATTCCTAGCCCCATTTACCAAATCAAAAACTAAGACCACCATTCTTCTAGTCTCATCAAGCCCTTCAACCTTGTCTTCTCAAAACTTCAAGACCACCATTTTGGTGCCATGGAGATCCACCATTGAAGGAGCTTGAGCTTATATTTTTGCCTCTTGTTGACCACCTTAGCTTCAAGGTAAGGAAAAACCAAAGAAAACAACATTTCCTCCATGTTTTGATGTTGACCGAAAATCACCATTGATGGTGTTTTCTCTTGCTTTGTTCTAGCTTCATTCCAATCTTTCAAGGACTAGGTGGAGTCCTCTATTGCTACATATTCAAACTCTCTTCTAATACCAAGGTAAAACAACTATCTTAATGTTTTAAGACAAAGTGTAAATTAGGGTTTATAAATGAGCTTAGGCATGAAGCTTGAATGCTCATTGTCTTGCTTGTATATTGATTAGAAGGTTGACAAGCAAACCAAAGTCCTTGCCGATTTTAATCAAAGAAGGAGCAAGGAGAAATAAGTGAAAACTTGTGAAGGAAAAGAGGTAAATGTGTTAACTTAATGTAGTTTAATGTCTTAGGAGAAAGGAGCTCATAATTGCTTGTTAAAACTACTTAAAGAGCGAATGGTGAATGACCTAGTAAAATGCTCTCAAGGAGACTATTAAAGGACATATGTGTTGTTGTATGTATTTGCAGGTCAAAGGCAATATATTGTGGGAAATTCAGTGTTTATGGTTTATGCAATTTAAGGGCCTAAGAGCCATGTTATTTAAGGGCCTAAGTGCCAAGAAATTTAAATGATGCACTATATTGTGATGTAGTGTAAGTTAGGTGAACTCTTGTGTATAAGAGTGCTCTTGATGGATTTAAGTGTTCTTGAATTTTTAATGATGAAAATTTTGTGTTTTGGTGTGACAAGATGCTAGGAGAACCCATGTCGAAATTTAGATAATGTATAAGGAGTTGTAACACCCCATCTCAATCCAAATGTGGTTTCGCAACTTAACAACATATACATACAAGTCACAGCGGAATTCAATACACTCCAGGACCTTGCCACGGTCTGATTGACAGAATATACCGTACATTAGTACATATCAATCTTAACCAAATACATATCCTTCTTACGATCCCCTCACATCTTATACATCTTACTAACTCAAAATGCCATACGAGTGTACATGCACAACTCGTAGGCCACTCTTACCCCATAACATTTGTACCCCTTCTTACTCTTGTGACGGCCGCCTTCTGACGTTCACCTGTGTAGTAAAAACAGCCCCCAAAGGGGGTCAGCACGAATGCTGGTACGATCCTCTCATGGCCCCCAAGCTAACGTGGCTACGACGACTAATTGTCGATAGCATGGAGGTTGATTAGATGCACAACATAATAGAAAGTGCAGTAAACAACAATCCAAATATGAACAATCAAAGTTCAAACATAATAAACGACTTAAATGCGTTCCCTTAATTAGAGAGTTAATTCTTTAACTCCTTAAGTTATGTTTCCTCTTAATCTTAGTCCATCCTTATCTTACCTCAATCTTAGTCTTATCTTCGCCTTAGAAACAACCATCCTTTAAAAAGGAATGGATGTAGCTTATCTTAGTCTTATAATACAAACCAACTTTAAAAAGGAATGGTTGCAACTTATCTTAATCTTAGAATACAAACCACTCTTTAAATAGAAATGATTGTATCTTACCTCAATGTTTATTTTTGTCGGGTCAAAAGCAACCCTAGCCAATGAGCTATTAACTCCATTGGTTGAATAAACAACTTATCTTATAATTTAGGATTTAGGTGATCCTACCGCACCATCTTAATGCCTCCTACCTTGGACTGTATGTCCAATGTAGCTGAGCCGGCAACCGACCCTAGGCAACAAGTCCGAAGACAAGTCCTTAAGCGGAAGTCGGATCTGCTATAGATACTGACCCCCTTTTTCCTTAGCATGCATGACCGGAGTCAGTCCCGGGTTCCTCACTCCCCCCCTTAAGTTCCAGTTAGTAGAAGTCTCAAGACAATGTTTGTTTGTTAACCTCTTTCGGTTTATAACAAACTAATATTAGGGAGCGTTCCTTAGTCTCACTCAATTCCTTACTAAACGTTGGTTAGTAAGTTCTCACGGTAAGTTGTGTAAGTTTTCAAACATCACACAACAATACAATAAACATAATGTTCCGGTTGCATGCTTTATCTTGTTTAGTGAGCACACAAAAACAAATAGCACACAAGCCGAGGGACACCTCGTTAGCAAGCAGGTCACAAGAAGAACTGTACCGTTCACCATTGGTCGTTTCGGTTGCTTACTCTCCTCCGGAGTCCAAACTCTCAAGTCCTAAAACATTGATTCAGTTTTAGGTTGTTAATTACTTAGCTTAATTCAACTTAATTAACTTTCTTAACCTATAATGATCCCCACCTAACACCTCTTAAGTTTTACAACTTAATCTTACAACTTAACCTTAAACTTTTAAGTTTATACTTAACTTAATCCCTTAGGTCTTTATACCTCTAATCATCAATGCCCTCTTAATGGGGTACCATTAATACCTCTAAACCTCTTTAGGGTTTCTTTCTTTTTTTTTCATCTTTAGGGTCGACCGACCTTACCGACCGACCTAACCCAAGGTCAGTCCATTCCAGAACTTATTACCGTTTGAAAATTTTACCCCGACCGACCTTGCAAGTCCGGTCCCCAAGGTCGGTCCATTCCCGAGAGTTTCCCCGTGGGATATTTAAGCCCGACCGAACTTGCCAAGGTCGGTCCCAAGTTCGGTCGATTCCAGAGACTCAATTCGTACACAAAATACAAGCCCGACCGAACTTGTAAGTCCGGTCCCCAAGTTCGGTCGATTCCAGAAACTCTTTCCGGTAGTGTAAACTGAGCTCGACCGACCTTGCAGGTCTGGTCCCTAAGGTCGGTCGGCTCCAGAACCTTGTTTCTAAATTCACATTTGACTCCAAGCTTCCCCACAAGTTCCCCCATGTGTCCTAATACCATTTAGGCACTTAAACTCACCTTAGAACTTCAACCAAACTCTCCAAAACAACTTCCAAAGATCTTTTTAAACATTTACTAAATTCTTACAAACACTCCTAACACTTATCATATAATTCCTTACATTTCCAACTTGTAACCTTACCAAAACTTCAACCAACCCAAATGTTCCCTCCTTAACAGTTAGAGCACTTCATAAACATTATTTTCCATCTTCAGTTCATTTACCAAAACTTCCTCAAGTCACCTTGCATATCCATGCACCAATTCCTCTCTTTTCCATTTATTACTCATCATTCCTAAACTCTTGGACATACCTAAACATTTCTTCCCATCCTCTTAGCACCTTAACCTTGTTCTTCTTTACCTTGACCTTCCTACTCCCTTCTTAGACACCTACATCCCTTTTACTCAATTTACTCACCATTCTTGTGATCTTACTCTCTTATACTTTCCTAGCCGATTTCCTTGACAATCGACAACATTCTCCTTCAATCTTCACTCCCATCACCTAAGTCCACTCATTACCATCTAAACTAAAACCTTATTGTTCCTCCACTAGTATTATCTTCACTTACACAAGCTTCCCAAAATTCTCATTGTTATATTCTCAAGTTCATACCTAGATCACCTCAAAACATTATACTTTATTTCTTCAAGTCTTAACATTCCTCATACCATGATTTTGGTGTGTTTAATACACCCACCAATCTTCTAATTCTTCCTAGACAACTCTAGGTCATTCTCATCCTCAAGAACTCCTTAGATAACTCATTTCCACTCAAATTCCTTTTAATGATCCGAAGTGAATCCTAGGGCATCCTAACTCACCACTACCACTTAAACACTTTGTTTTCTACTCAAATTTCGCCATAGCTTCTCTAGTACATTATCATGCCCAAATGCATTATTTTTCCTCATTCAACCATCTCACACACATCAAGTTCTTTCTCATCATATTTTATCACTCAAACCAACTCATTCACAACAAACCCAATATAATGCAATAAGCTTAAATTGCATAGCACTAAGGCTCTTAAATGACATGGCTCTTAGGCCCTTAAATAGCTTAAACTTAAACACTGAATTTCCCACATATAAAAGCTTTCAACCTGCAAATACACACAACAATGCTCCCATAGCAATATAAGTGCTCTCTTAATTCACCTTATACTTATCTTACTAACTTATTTCCATTGGCTCCTTAATCACAAGTTCATAAGCTTGTTTAAATTCTTTTCCTAGGTTATATAACCCATTACATAATGTAAGCTTCAAGCTACATTAGTACTTATCTAAATACCATCCCTTAAAACTTAAACCACCGTTAGGTAAGCAATTTACCTTGTTTTTCTCAAGTTTCTCCTTAGGCTTCCTCCCTTGGAAATCTCGGCCACCATTTAAATTTCCCTTGCCAATGTTCTAATCAATATACATTGACTCTCATGAGTGCTAAATAATACACTAACCTTAAGGAGTGAACCCTAGGTTAAAATGTGCTTTAAGGTCTTAAAATGAATGTTTTACCTTGAAGTCTTAAGGTAGGCTTGGATATGAATCAAGAAGGACCTCCTCTAGCCCTTGGAGAATAGAATCAAGCTAGAACAATGGATAAAACAAGGCTCCATGAGAAGGTAATTTTCGGTCATGAAGGAAAAGTGATGGAAACTTGGTTTTTCTTACATTTTCCTTACCTAGAATGAGTGGAGAAGATAATGAACACCTCAAGCTAGCTTTTCCGCCTCCAATGGTGATTTCCCATGGCTCCAAAATGAGGCTTTTCAAATTTTGAAAAGATAGGAAGCAAGGTCTTGGTCTAACTAAGAGAAATCTATGCTTAGTTTTTGATTTGGAGCTAAAATGAGCAAGTTATGGACATTTGAAGATGAGGCAACCATGGAGGCTGCTTGGGACGGTTTGGAACAGAGAGGAGAGGAAGAAAATCGTGGAAGAAGAAGAGAAATGAAGAAGAGAGGGAGAGGTAGGCTAATATAAGGTATTTTGCTTTTATAAAGCAAATAGTACTATTCTCTCTTTTCCTCTTCTTTTCCTTTAATTGCTTTGTCATGTGGTGACTCCCCACATCAAAAACCGGCCACCCCCTTATAATCAAGATATTTATGGTCTTGGTTGACCATCTTATTGACTTATGTTGACTTCAGCTTAATTTGGGCACTATTTGGCACTATTCACTAATTAGTGCACATATTCGTGAAATTTTTGGTTTCCCATTGATTTATACTTCCCAATGTGATGCTAATTTGTACACATGTTGATTAAGATATAATCATAGGCATTTAGCCACTCAAAACCCATTTCTAAGACAATTTCTCAAAAAGGTGCTTTAAGGAGTCTTAAAGCACATTTTATGTTTAAGCTTGTTTTTGAGCTTGGTTTTCTTTGGTAATTGATTTAAAATGTCCATTGACGTATTACTAAGGTCTTATAATGGTATTTGGGTGCTAATCATAGTCACTCCAAGCTTAGAGCATGTTTTTGCCCAAATTGCCCTTAAGGCATTTTCTTGTGTTTTCCTTGGTTTAAATTGTCTACCAATCTTCATAAGGCATATTTTAGCCTTACTACATCATAATATGATGTTTACTTAGCATACTTAGGTTTGGAGTATTTCAATCTACCCCCCTTAAAAGAACTTTGTCCCCAAAGTTCCCATGCATCTTATCTTATTAGAATACATGTCTTACCTCATTCCATAGATCATATAGATTATACTTATATATACTTAAACTCATTGGATCATTAGGTCTGCCATATGCTTATACTTAAATATCACACAACACGCTTAAGCATGTATAACACTCAAAATTCCTTTTGTTCCTTTTGATGATTAAAACATTCACATAATTTCCAATGTATTCTCCCATGTCACCGGTCCGTAGACAATGGCTCATTCGTCCTTGTCACCATGGGCCAGAATACAAAACAACTCTGCTCTCCCCATGTCACCGGTCCGAAGACAAAGGCTCGTGCGTCCTCGACTTCATGGGCAAGACTCAGTAAAAAGGTAATCCTTTTTACGAGGTCATGTGAGGAATAATTCCTCTAATTAAAAATACAATCAACTCCAATTTCGTTTTATATTGTATATCCTTCTGCCTCCTTAACTTAGTTTGGTCTAACCTCAAAGGTACTGTTCTGTTAGCTTCCGCTGCGCGACTATGATAATCTTAGGCTTAACCGCCTTTCTAATCGTTCATAGTATTGTATATCCTTCTGCTTCCTTACAGTTTAGGAATATTGGTCTCTCAGTGGACACGTGTTATCTTTTTATATACACGGCCTTAATGAGTTGTAACTCGTCTATCCATTCTCCTTAAAGATCTTATGTTCATACTCTTAGTGTTTTCTCGAATGTCAAAATTGTTCTCTCCAACTGACCTTTGGTCTGAGGATGACCCTTAATCTGAAACTACTGTTTAGTGCTTATTGCGCTTTACAGTTTAATCTCTTACATCTTAAGACATGTCCCATGTCTGTACTTAACAATCCGTGCTCTTTGCACTTCATAGTCCTTAATTATTTGTTCTCTGATTCCTTTGTGTTGTTGGTTCAATCTGAATTCTTCTCTTCGACTGTTTGTAGTAGTAGCCGCTCTTGTCTGATCTTGCATCGTTGTCCGTGGTACGGAGTCGACTACTTCCCGTGTTCCTTACACCACTCGTCTACATACATGGGGTACCTTACTGGTACATTACTACTTACCCAACTAACTCATAAATGAGCGTGTCAGGCCTGCAAGCCCCTGTGGGGTGCAGTCGTCCCACGTCTCGTTTTAGTAAACTCATAGTGTCCGTCACACGTTTAGCTGTTGCTAATTATGAAGTATTCTATTGTCGATCTCCTCTTTCATCGTTCCATAATAACACTTATTGTTCTTCTTGAACTTAATCAAGGAAAATCCATTTACTATGTTCTTGGGTATTGTATGCTCTAGTTCTTTCTGTATCCCGTACTGATTCGGTCTCTTAGTGACTGAGGTCTCTTTCCATAGAGCCTCTTATCTTGTTTCTCATATTTGTTCTACTAGGAATGCACTTCCAGTTCCTTAAGGAATGGGTAGTGTGCTTCATGTGAAATCTTACCTAACCAGGTCCAAACTACTGGCATCAATGTGCAGCTCGACTACCATCTTAATTCCTTACTTATATCGGTCTTAGCTTATAAATTTAATTGCCTCAGTGTCAATATTTGACGGCTTATACATAACGGTCACTTACCGCGCACCATGACTTAATCCCCTTATATAAATATTGTACTCACGACCACTACTACCGTGGTAGCTGGCCTTTACCATGTTGCCCATTGATGGCGCAACTACTTACTCATTTACTCTAACATCTTATCTTATATTCAATCCCTTCTTGGTGTAAACACACTGGGAGTTCTCTAATTTCGGTGTTTGGCGGTTGTCATACCGTGCTGTAAAATGGTTATCTCTTAATATGAAGGTGTTATACTTCAATTTCAGGTTCATAAGTAGGCTAATTTTTCTCACATTCTTTCATCCTTATGATGTTGTTTACCATGTAATTCAACCGGTTACTGTACAAGTCATCTGTTTAATCACAAGCTCTACTGAGCGTTGGTCATTTGCCGTGCCATTCTGTGCACTCACCATGTTTATCTCTAACGATTACTAACTCTTACATCTTGGGTGTTGGACATGAGGTCTATCTCTGCAGCCTTCCTTATTACTCAAGTGTATCTGGTATGTTTAAAGGTAGTCTCAAGGTTTACAGTTTTCATTCTCTAACGAAAGTGTATTACATCTCTAATAAGTGAAAGCCCTTTTTGAGGGGTTTATCCCCACTCATGGCCTCACAACAAGGAGGGGTATCCCCACCCTAAAGGCATGGTTCGTTCTCCGCCCCTGTCCTTAGCATTATCTCAATATTCTCATTGGTACCCTTTCTTGGTAATATTTCCCCCAATCTAAGTTATAGGTTTGGTAACCGTTCATATCTACGAATTGTAGTTCCTTCATGGCTTAAATAAGCTCTTTTACAACTTACTGCGCCTCGGGCTCTGATGTGGTTAACATCCTTGGCTCGTAGGCTCTTAGTGCTTAATGCCTCAGTCCATTACTTGTACTCTTATTCATCTGTAGGTCATCCTTATAGATTTTTGTTTCTTTGAACATTTTCCACCGTTAGGTTACATATTGAATGTAGTATCGGGTTTCAAGGTAAGTTGCTGCATCCTGCTTCCTGCTATGGAGGTTTATTCAGGTGATCTGAGGTTACTTAGTGTCTTTGACAATACTGTCATTTTACAAGATTTATGTCTTTTAGCAATCAAGGTTAGGTTCGTATTAGGCGTTTGCCTTACGGTGTCCAAGTCGGATATCATCCTGCCATCCTATGCTTCCATCTCAACGCTTCGTTCAACTTCCGTTGACTACGCCACCCGTTGACGATTGTTCACACTTGGGTGTTAATGAGTTAGGCAAACAGTATTAGCTGTTATTCATCAGTTTGTTCGCCTCGACTATGCCCGCTCTATGGGGGTAGTCCTCTGAGCTTTCCTCTGTGGGAATCGTATGTCCTTAATCCTTGGTAGGTTATATCTTAAGTTTACTCCTTCTATCCCTGTTTCCGGGGTTTGCTAACATATTCCGCATAGATTGTTGTTTATTACTGGTATCCTCAATGATCACCTCGGGAGTCTTATCCCGTTCTTATTGAAAGTTTTTATATTGACTGTCTCCATTGTATTCCGTAATGCATTCCTTGTATGTTATTGCTTACATAGTGTTTTGCTCGGATTATTGAGCGATCTCTTAAGTTCTTCTCTTTGAGATCCGGGTTTGGTGTCCTTACCGTACTGTCGGTTGTGGTTGTCGTAGTAGGTTGTACTGTTGCTAATATTCATATGGTTTAGTATTTCATCCAAGTTCAGCTCCCGACTGACTGGTGTGCCACCTCATCTTATTATGATCAGGTCGTCGGGCCTTTCCAAGGTCTCATTCTCTCGTTCTTATAGATTTACAATCCGGTATTAGTGTGTACTACAACTGTAGCGTTATGTTACCTTGCCATGTTGGCTCTATGTGTAGCTTAATCGTGGTAGCACTTGCTATGGCAAGTACGCCATGCAGGATGAGCTTCCGGTACCGTGTGCGTCGGTAGTGGTACTTCCACCTAGTCTCCATATCTTTGGTAGTCCTTGGGACTCCTTCGACGTTCTTTAGTTTGGATAACTAGCCATCCGGCAGTTTCCTGGTTGTTTTGACAGTACTGTCATTTATCAGGGCGTTCCTCATTCTGAGGGAACCCCTTATTATTTTCTTATGTCTTAATCCTCGCTCCCGTTCCCACACATTTTGTCGTGGTTACTAAGTAATGATTCTCCTTTAGGCACTACATCGTAGTCCTATTCCGGTATACAGTTTGTATGTGTTTTCATCGTCGTCTGTGCTATGTCAGCCAGGTGTGTAACCTTCCTCTTTGTATGGGGTTTGGAGTCCCCGTTTTTTTTTTAACTAGACATTCAGGTTGTCTTAACCCTCAAGATTATATTATCCCACTGCTATGCTCATTCGGACCACTGTCCGATACTCATGTCTCTTATCTTTTCTTTATCCTTTGCACTAGTAGTGCTTTTCTGTCCATTGGTATGGTGGGTTACTTCGACTGCGTAGCATGTCGACCCATGCTGCCGGTAATTACCGTCCTTTTACTGGTAAAATTCCATTGGTAGCGCCTGTTTCACTGTTGCGCTCCATTAAAAACCTCCAAGTTCTTGTAAACTGTCGTACGACAAGATATTTCTCGTATTCCTTACTGTAACTAATTACCAGATCGGGTTTCCCGAGTAAGAGAAGGCTTTCTTCTCTCTGGTTTTTGTTCCACGTATTCAGGGTTAGAGATGTGCAGGGCGGGCTTAGGTACTATGGATATCCGGTAAACACCGGGAAGTCCTAACTAACGCACCTCACAATCTATCACTCAACCCTTAACCCATAACTCAAACTCAACCTCAGTTTTCACCTAAGTTCGGAATTTCTTGTCTTCAGAGCGTAACTACGCTCTGGTACCACTTTTTTTAACACCCCATCTCAATCCAAATGTGGTTTCGCAACTTAACAACATATACATACATGTCACAGCGGAATTCAATACACTACAGGACCTTGCCACGGTCTGATTGACAGAATATACTGAACATTAGTACATATCAATCTTAACCAAATACATATCCTTCTTACAATCCCCTCACATCCTATACATCTTACTAACTCAAAATGCCATACGAGTGTACATGCACAACTCGTAGGCCACTTTTACCCCATAACGCTTGTACCCCTTCTTACTCTTGCGACGGCCGCCTTCTGACGTTCACCTATGTTGTAAAAACAGCCCCCAAAGGGGGTCAGCACGAATGCCGGTACGATCCTCTCATGGCCCCCAAGCTAACGTGGCTACGACGACTAATTGTCGATACCATGGAGGTTGATTAGATGCACAACATAATAGAAAGTGCAGTAAACAACAATCCAAATATGAACAATCAAAGTTCAAACATAATGAACGACTTAAATGTGTTCCCTTAATTAGAGAGTTAATTCTTTAACTCCTTAAGTTATGTTTCCTCTTAATCTTAGTCCATCCTTATCTTACCTCAATCTTAGTCTTATCTTAGCCTTAGAAACAACCATCCTTTAAAAAGGAATGGATGTAGCTTATCTTAGTCTTATAATACAAACCAACCTTTAAAAAGGAATGGTTGCAACTTATCTTAACCTTAGAATACAAACCACTCTTTAAATAGAAATGATTGTATCTTACCTCAATGTTTATTTTTGTCGGGTCAAAAGCAACCCTAGCCAATGAGCTATTAACTCCATTGGTTGAATAAACAACTTATCTTATAATTTAGGATTTAGGTGATCCTACCGCACCATCTTAATGCCTCCTACCTTGGACTGTATGTCCAATGTAGCTGAGCCGGCAACCGACCCTAGGCAACAAGTCTGAAGACAAGTCCTTAAGCGGAAGTCGGATCTACTATAGATACCGACCCCCTTTTTCCTTAGCATGCATGACCGGAGTCAGTCCCGGGTTCCTCACTCCCCCCTTAAGTTCCAGTTAGTAGAAGTCTCAAGACAATGTTTGTTTGTTAACCACTTTCGGTTTATAACAAACTAATATTAGGGAGTGTTCCTTAGTCTCACTCAATTCCTTACTAAACGTTGGTTAGTAAGTTCTCACGGTAAGTTGTTAGTTTTCAAACATCACACAACAATACAATAAACATAATGTTCCGGTTGCATGCTTTATCTTGTTTAGTGAGCACACAAAAACAAATAGCACACAAGCCGAGGGCCACCTCGTTAGCAAGCAGGTCACAAGAAGAACTGTACCGTTCACCGTTGGTTGTTTCGGTTGCTTACTCTCCTCCGGACTCCAAACTCTCAAGTCCTAAAACATTGATTCAGTTTTAGGTTGTTAATCACTTAGCTTAATTCAACTTAATTAACTTTCTTAACCCATAATGATCCCCACCTAACACCTCTTAAGTTTTACAACTTAATCTTACAACTTAACCTTAAACTTTTAAGTTTATACTTAACTTAATCCCTTAGGTCTTTATACCTCTAATCATCAATGCCCTCTTAATGGGGTACCATTAATACCTCTAAACCTCTTTAGGGTTTCTTTCTTTTTTTTTCATCTTTAGGGTCGACCGACCTTACCGACCGACCTTCCCCAAGGTCGGTCCATTCCAGAACTTATTACCGTTTGAAAATTTTACCCCGACCGACCTTGCAAGTCCGGTCCCCAAGGTCGGTCCATTCCCGAGAGTTTCCCCGTGGGATATTTAAGCCCGACCGAACTTGCCAAGGTCGGTCCCAAGTTCGGTCGATTCCAGAGACTCAATTCGTACACAAAATACAAGCCCGACCGAACTTGTAAGTCCGGTCCCCAAGTTCGGTCGATTCCAGAAACTCTTTCCGGTAGTGTAAACTGAGCTCAACCGACCATGCAGGTCTGGTCCCTAAGGTCGGTCGGCTCCAGAACCTTGTTTCTAAATTCACATTTGACTCCAAGCTTCCCCACAAGTTCCCCCATGTGTCCTAATACCATTTAGGCACTTAAACTCACCTTAGAACTTCAACCAAACTCTCCAAAACAACTTCCAAAGATCTTTTTAAACATTTACTAAATTCTTACAAACACTCCTAACACTTATCATATAATTCCTTACATTTCCAACTTGTAACCTTACCAAAACTTCAACCAACCCAAATGTTCCCTCCTTAACAGTTTGAGCACTTCATAAACATTATTTTCCATCTTCAGTTCATTTACCAAAACTTCCTCAAGTCACCTTGCATATCCATGCACCAATTCCTCTCTTTTCCATTTATTACTCATCATTCCTAAACTCTTGGACATACCTAAACATTTCTTCCCATCCTCTTAGCACCTTAACCTTGTTCTTCTTTACCTTGACCTTCCTACTCCCTTCTTAGACACCTACATCCCTTTTACTCAATTTACTCACCATTCTGGTGATCTTAATCTCTTATACATTCCTAGTCGATTTCCTCGACAATCGACAACATTCTCCTTCAATCTTCACTCCCATCACCTAAGTCCACTCATTACCATCTAAACTAAAACCTTATTGTTCCTCCACTAGTATTCTCTTCACTTACACAAGCTTCCCAAAATTCTCATTGCTATATTCTCAAGTTCATACCTAGATCACCTCAAAACATTATACTTTATTTCTTCAAGTCTTAACATTCCTCATACCATGATTTTGGTGTGTTTAATACACCCACCAATCCTCTAATTCTTCCTAGACAACTCTAGGTCATTCTCATCCTCAAGAACTCCTTAGTTAACTCATTTCCACTCAAATTCCTTTTAATGATCCCAAGTGAATCCTAGGGCATCCTAACTCACCACTACCACTTAAACACTTTGTTTTCTACTCAAATTTCGCCATAGCTTCTCTAGTACATTATCATGCCCAAATGCATTGTTTTTCCTCATTCAACCATCTCACACACATCAAGTTCTTTCTCATCATATTTTATCACTCAAACCAACTCATTCACAACAAACCCAATATAATGCAATAAGCTTAATTGCATACTACCAATGCTTGCTCACTAAGCTCTTAAATGACATGGCTCTAGGCCCTTAAATAGCTAAACTTAAACACTGAATTGCCCACATATAAAAGCTTTCAACCTGCAAATACACAACAACAATGCTCCCATAGCAATATAAGTGCTCTCTTAATTCACCTTATACTATCTTACTAACTTATTTCCATTGGCTCCTTAATCACAAGTTCATAAGCTTGTTTAAATTCCTTTTTCCTAGGTTATAAACCCATTACATAATGTAAGCTTCAAGCTACATTAGTACTTATCTAAATACCATCCCTTAAACTTAAACCACATTAGGTAAGCATTTACCTTGTTTTTCTCAAGTTTCTCCTTAGGCTTCCTCCCTTGGAAATCTCGGCCACCATTTAATTTCCCTTGCCAATGTTCTAATCAATATACATGACTCTCATGAGTTGCTAAATAATAGACAATACCTTAGGAGTTAACACTAGGTTTAAAATGTGCTTTAAAAGAGACTTAAAATGAATGTTTTATCTTGAAGTCTTAAGGTAGGCTTGGATATGAATCAAGAAGGACCTCCTCTAGCCCTTGGAGAATAGAATCAAGCTAGAATAATGGATAAAACAAGGCTTCGTGCGAAGGTAATTTTCGGTCATGAAGGTAAAGTGATGGAAACTTGGTTTTTCTTACATTTTCCTTACCTAGAATGAATGGAGAAGATAATGAACACCTCAAGCTAGCTTTTCCTCCTCCAATGGTGATTTCCCATGGCTCCAAAATGAGGCTTTTCAAATTTTGAAAAGATAGGAAGCAAGGTCTTGGTCTAACTAAGAGAAATCTATGCTTAGTTTTTGATTTGGAGCTAAAATGAGCAAGTTATGGACATTTGAAGATGATGCAACCATGGAGGCTGCTTGGGACGGTTTGGAACGGAGAGGAGAGGAAGAAAATCATGGAAGAAGAGAGAGAAGAGGTAGGCTAATATAAGGTATTTTGCTTTTATAAAGCAAATAGTACTATTCTCTCTTTTCCTCTTCTTTTCCTTTAATTGCTTTGTCATGTGGTGACTCCCCACATCAAAAACCGGCCACCCCCTTATAATCAAGATATTTATGGTCTTGGTTGACCATCTTATTGACTTAAGCTTAATTTGGGCACTATTTGGCACTATTCACTAATTAGTGCACATATTCATGAAATTTTTGGTTTCCCATTGATTTAGACTTCCTAATGTGATACTAACTAGTAAAAATGTTGATTAAAATATAATCATAGGCATTTAGCCACTCAAAACCCATTTCTAAGACAATTTCTCAAAAAGGTGCTTTAAGGAGTCTTAAAGCACATTTTGTGTTTAAGCTTGTTTTTGAGCTTGGTTTTCTTTGGTAATTGATTTAAAATGTCCATTGACGTATTAATAAGGTCTTATAATGGTATTTGGGTGCTAATCATAGTCACTCCAAGCTTAGAGCACGTTTTTGCCCAAATTGCCCTTAAGGCATTTTCTTGTGTTTTCCTTGGTTTAAATTGTCTACCAATATTTCTAAGGCATATTTTAGCCTTACTACATCATAATTTGATGTTTACTTAGCATACTTAGGTTTGGGGTATTTCAGGAGTCCTAGGTGTTTAAATGAGCTCTTGTGAACTAGGAAGTATTGGAAATGATCAAGTGTCCTACTAGTGAATGAAACATGCATTAAGGTATTCTAGGATGTATAAAAAGGACTTAGGCAATATCTTAGAGGATTTAGAATGCAAATGAGTATTTTGGGATACTTCAAGATCATGGTGAGATTGTGTTTGGGACTTGTACAATGTTGGTGAACAAGGAAGAAGTAATGTATTGCATGAAGGAGCTATAAACTTGTGGAGGTATTCAAGGAGTTTGGTTAGGAAGAAAAGATGCTTGGGAGATGATGTTGTAGTGGTGAGAAAACATTTGGGAATAGTGATAGTTATAGGTATAAAACACCACATAATGACTTAGTGAAAAACATTGCATGCGCTAACCTTTGTATAAGAATTTGTGTAATGTTGAGGAGGTTTTTGGTGAATGATTTAAGGAGTTTAATGGATGTCTTAAGGGGTGTTTTGAAGTGCCAAATGTGGTTAGAACATACTAGGGCACTATGAGGTGAAGTTTGGAGTTAAATGGGCAATTAAAAACAAGGGTCTGGAGCAGACCGACCTTAGGGACCGGACTTGTAAGGTCGGTCGAGCCCAGTTTACCCTGCGAGAAATGGTCTCTGGAATGAACCGAGCTAGGGGACCGGACTTGCAAGGTCGGTTGGGCGTGGATTTTTGGTACGGATTAAGTCTCTGGAATAGACCGACCTTGGGACCGAACTTACAAGGTCGGTCATGCCTAAATCTTTGTACGTAAGTTGGTCTCGGGAATCGACCGATCTTGGGACCGAACTTGCGAAGATCGGTCGGGCCTGAATTTTCAAAGGGGAAAAACTCTCGGGAATAGACCGACCCTGTGGACCGAACTTGCAAGGTCGGTCGGAGTAGAATTTTCTGGCGGTAATATGTTCTAGAATGGACCGACCTTGTGTAAGGTCGGTCGGACCAAAACTTGTAAAAACAAAAACAAACAAAGAGTGGCTTAAGTAGTTAACCCTAGGGGGTATAATGAAGGTAATCAAGGGAAAGTTTAGGCACTAAAGCTTGTCATATAATCATGTAAGATGCTTAGTAACCGAGATTTAATAAGTTAATTAACCGACGTTACTAAATGTGTATAGGAGTTGCCTACGGAAGAAAACAAAAGCAGCAAGGACCAAGGTATGGTTTTCTTACAGTCTGTTGCCTACCGGTTTACACCGGCTTGTGTGTTGTTTATTTTTCTGTGTGTTTATGACTTTATAAGATTAAATCATGAAACGAGTTTACAGTCGTTGTGTTGTTATGGTGTGTGTGTACCGATACCGGTAACCTCGAAATGCGTAACTAATTGCTAGCTAACCAGTGTTAGGGTAGCGCATGAGAACGATATACGGGTATAACGTTTCCATCCTAAGGAGCGTTCTAACCACAGCTATGTATAAACTGGGTGTGGTTTGCACTAACGACTTATGTCTCATCCTCCTTATTTGTCTAATGGGACCTAAAATCCTATTGTGAATTATTGTGTCAAGCCCCGACAATGGGACTTCTAACAAGTGTACTGGGGTGAGGAATCCGGTTGTCCGGTCGCGCGTGTTTGTATAAGAGTAGATATCTGCATCAGATTCGACTCTTTTAATGTTAAGGTTGTTCCCCTTCTTGGCGTTCGATCTCCCGCTAGCTTCTTCCAAAGCTTACCTATTCTAACTGATGATCGGTCTAGGGGGAAATATGTGTGCGTGTGGTGTGTTCGGATCACAATATCCGATCCATCTTGAGTTAAGTTACTCGTTCGACTAACAGAACGGTAATGAGTTTATGTAACAAGCTGAACATGAGGGTGAATCATTCTCTAGGCTTATGATGTGGACTAACCATCTTGGTTGTTCCTTATGTGGAATGTACTCACTATGTGTGTGATGTTGTGCTATGCAATATTGTTGCTATGCCATGTGTATATGTTGTATGTTTAAATCAATGCCATGTTATCATGACAAATAGTTGCGCGCATCCCGGTAGCCGATGGGTTGCGCGTTAACCATACCAGCCAAGGGTTGCTGACCCCCTCAGGGGCTCCATAATTATATTGCAGGATGTTGATCGAAGAAGCGGAGTGGCTTTAGATCTTAGGACATGATGTACTTTTGATCATTTTGGATGATGAGCCCGGGTTGCGCTTGTGCTCCCGTGGCGTTATGTTTTGATGGTTAACAGTTTACAGTGCAGTTGTGGTGTACAGTTTACAATGATGGATGTTGTCAAATACTCGGTATTGTATATATTATGTATTTATGGTTTTAGTACTATGCTCGGGAGTCTGATCATCAGACCGGTACGATGGTATTTATTCTGCCTTGTTAACCACGTGGGTGGTTAATGGCATTGTAACACCGAACCGTTTAGTTATTGTTTAGTTTCTTATTCCGCTGCGATTCCGGTTAACTGTTAAGTTCGTAGTAGGGGTGTTACAAAAAGTGGTACCAGAGCGAAGTATCGCTCTGATGACTAGAATACCGAGCTTAGGAGTACACCGAGTTAGGAAATCTAGTTACAGTTATTAAAGTGAACAGTTATGGAAAGGTTAACCGCTAATTAAGTGTGGAAATACCTTATTGTCGGGAAGATGTTACAACCGTTGGACCGATAAGTTTGGAAGCATGATGCTAATGAATGTTGGTGTTAATTCAGATGTCAGGTAGATCACGTGGTAGAGGCCGCGGGCGCGGCATTGGTGATACCGGAAACCAGGGAGAGAACCCTACGGCGCAAGTCATGGCCAACGCTGTTGCGGCCGCCGTAGCCCAGATGGTCCCACAGTTAGTAGCTGCGATACAGCAGGGGCAATAGCCCAAAGTTCAGCCACCACCACCACCGCCACGAGAGACCAACTGGGTCAAGGCGTTGGCTGACTTGAGACCACCGTCATTTAATGGAGAGACCGACCCTCGTAAGCTGGAGGCGTATATCTCCGAACTGGAGACCGCCTACGAGACCTTGGATGTGCCTGCTGAAGCCAAGGTCCGTCTTGCCGCATACTACCTGAAGGGTTCGGCACAGAGTTGGTGGAAGCTTGTGTGAGAGGACAGGATGGCTGATCCTCAGTTCGGTTGGAGGGAGTATACGGCGCTGGTGCGAGCCAAATACTACCCTGTACATGTGCAAGAGGCCAAGCGCCTAGAGCTGGATAGTCTGAGGCAGGGGGATAAGATGTCGGTTGACGATTACTACACTGCTTTCACCAGCCTTATCCACCTGTTACCGGACCTGGGATACTCGAACCGGGTACTGGTAAACCGTTTCTACAATGGTCTCAGCCACCGTCTTCGCTATGGGATGGGGCCAGCTGAGTATACTACCTTGCAGGTAATTGAAATACAGTGTGATGTGAATAAGTATATACCGTAAGTGAATGTTAATGTGAGTTTGTGAGTTATTTGTGGGGCATGACTGACATCCTAATTCAGGAGTGCTATCATGCCACTACTAAGGTTGAGATTACCGTCCGTCTGAGGGACGAAGAGAATGCGCACAAGCGCAAGGCCACGAGCGAGGGCCAGAGTTCGCAAGTGTACGGGGGAGGAAAGAAAAAGAAGCCTTACCCCCAGCCCCAGAAGAGTCAGCACCAGGATGGCAAGGGCCAAGCCCAGACCACCACTGCTGAGGAGCCACTGAAGCTCGCGTACGCATATGCGGCGAAGCCCCTACGCTCACACCCGCCTAAGGGTAATTACTTAATCATGAGTGTCAAGTTGAAATGCATGTTGTTAAGATATGAAGTAAGTACTGATTGTATATTATGTTAGCAGCCAGCACGGGCTCTGGACCGGAGCGCCACTACTACTATAAGTGGTGTAACGAAGACCACCCCGGCAAGGACTGCAAGGGAAACGATGTGCAGTGTCGTTACTGCGAGAAGTGGGGTCACCGTGACTATGAGTGTTACCGGAACCCCAACAGCAGGAACCATAAGCCCAAGGGGCAGTGGAACGGTAAGGCAGCCGTGACCACCGATAGCCCAAGGACGGCTAATCAGCCATCCATCAAACAGAGGAACACTGATTCCTAGAAGGGGAAGGGGGCGGGACCTGGCAAGGCCGCCCTGCATGTGGTGGACCGGTCTGAGGCACCAGGGCCCTCTTCTAGACCAGGTACCGCCTAAACTGTTGAGTGAAATAAGTGATTGCATACCGCATTTCATGCATGAGTGTTAAAGAGTCTAAATGTATAACCATGTGCAGACGTTGTAAAGTGAGTGGTTAAACTGGTGTAAAAATAAAAGAAAAGAAATTAAAAACTCAAAATAAACGTCGGGCTGCAAACAAATCCCGGTCGTGGTAGTATAGTGAAATGTAAGCGACCGGATGTCGAACCGTGGGACTAATGTGCATATTATAGTACCTAAGCATGTCACAAGAGGGGGGATTAATTGACTTGTAATATAAATAAAAAGGAAAGATAAAATAAACTAAGTTAATAGATAAATTAAATGGAACTCTGGGTCAGGTTAATATAGTCTGCTCTTTCATGCTATGTCTACTGGTTTAATTATAATTGATTGGCAAAATTCCTCTTATTATCTTAAGGACTAAATCATAGCCTCAAAAGAACTCGTTTACCTGAAAATGCAAGGTTCTAATCAAGGTTCAAGCACAATACGTGTAAACGGACGGTTTAGATATGAGAAATTATTTATGCATCTGAAAATACTAACTTATTAAATCATAATAAGCTTTCTCCAAATTTACGGCTTAATTAACCTATCTATTTATCACCTGGTCTGATCAAAATAGACTTAGCAACCAATTTAATAAACTCATGACATTTATTAAAAAGGCGAGAGATAAGCTTTAAAACGTAACAACTGTATTTGAATAAACCAGTAAAAATATGCATAATTAATACAAACACATAATAACCATTCCCAGAGTATGAATATTCTAGCCTAACATATTAAATAGAATAACAGGAACAAGAGTAGTAGAAGTCATCTGTAGTCACTCCTGTACTTGTTCTGCTATTTGTATACGTAGGACTAGAGGTGAATATGGTGGAAAGTGAAATAAAAATGGAGAAGACGGGAGGAGAGGAATGAGATGAACGTGTGATGTGTAGTGAAGTGGTACGGTGATGGATTGTATGGGTGGAGGATGTGTATTTTGAGCAGAAGGCTCATGGGTTTATATAGAGAAAGGAAGAGGCAGCAGAGAAGATAGACAGACGCGTGAGGATTTGATTGAGGCAGTGGAAGATCATTTATTGCGTTTGATTGCAGCTCATTGATTGCTCTCATTTATTGCAGGGGACAGACAGCTGAACACAGGCGTGAATTAAGGTAGGCGCTGCAAGTTGGAGACAGTGGACGAGTTGCAGCGGGCGAGTTGCAGACAGTCGGCGCGAAGAAAAACTGTTCGCGTCATTTTCAGATCTGATTTTTACTCGTGTCCGCATGGTGTCCGCCCACAACCAGGCGGTTGCATTTGCCTTGGCCGCCTGCGAGTCCGCCCAAGTAGGCGCGGTTGCACTTGTTTTCCGCCTCACTCATGTCCGCCTTCAATAGGGCGGTAGCCCAGGCGGTTGTTACGTCCCCTCCCGTCCGCATGCATACATGCGGTTGCATGTGTTCGACGTATTTTTCTTCTACAACTTCGACTCGCTCTAGATTCTTCGTTTGGACCCCGTTTTCTGAGCCGTTTGCGCCTATGCGTTCGTCTCCTTGTCTACTTTGCTCCTAGATTGGTTTTCCTCATGTTAAACCAATAAATTTGTGAGATAAACAATGAAATATAAACTAGAGGAAAACTAACCGAAGTGGAGAAATGAGCAAGAAAAGTGCTAATATTATATATGAAATACACCTATAAAATATGCTCATTTGGACACTTATCACACCCCCACACTTATCTTTTTGCTTGTCCTCAAGCAAAACCACGTACCCAAGTAAGTAGGGAATGCTCAATACTAACAAATATTATTATGAAGGGTAGGATAAACATGATCTTTTTAACTTATTGAGGAGTGTGAAAAATCAGCTGCTGGTGGCATAGGTGTGCTCAGGGTAAAAATAAAATATAGAGTTTCGGGGTATGATCTAAGGTACTTCAATGTTTCTTTTGGGTGACTCTGAGAACTTTTACCATGGCCAACTTCTCTCAAGAATGGGCATTTGAGGAGAAAACAAAAGGAAAAATAGATTCATGCATTTGTTTCACTTTTGCATAAGGGATGAGAAGATAATAGATAAGCATCAAGCTTTTGTATTTAAGAACACTCAACTCTCTTTTGTTGGTTACCAATGGTGTCTCGTAAGTCCCTTATTATTTTTTTTGTATTCTTCTTTTTTTTTAACAGAGAAGTACCCCTTAGCAATCCCTAAGAGAGAAGACAGAAGGAAACCCTGAGCAATAAAATCCAACCATTTGCAGATTATTTGGTCACACCGCATATAAAATGCTCCTCAAAAGTAATCAAAATTTTAAAATTTGTACCATTTATCCTACAATTCATAATAGTATTTATTCTTAAAGAGAACAACCCACATATAAAAGGGTCCACAATATTGAATTGGACAAACGCAAGATAAGCAGAGAGATTAAGCATTTAAGCACAAAATTGTCACCGAAAGGGCACACTCCCCCACACTTAAATTGAACAATGTCCTCATTGTTCACCAGAAAAAAACAAGGGAAGGTTTCAGAAGACCTTTTCAGTAAGTAGATAAAATAGAGATAACACAAAGGTCACAATTAAACATTTAAGCACATAAATGCTCCTCTGCAGTTTTTATTTAAAATAAAAGCATAATTAAAGAACTGGTACTCCCCTGATATTATTTTTGCTAGTTGTTAAAGGAGTTCCCCCACACTTGAGCTTCAGCCTCAAGTAGCATAGCTTGGTTGCGGTGTAGATATGAAGGTGCACCTGCATAAGACACTAGAAGCAACCATACTATAAACGGGGTTAAAAGTTAGCAAAAATAAAATTTAAAGAGAACCTGAAAATTAAAAGAGCATAAAAGCAAATTAAATAAAAGTACACCCGGGTTGCCTCCCGGGAAGCTGCCCTTCTTTAACGTCTTTGGCTAGACGCCTGCTTCGTTATCCTGGATCAAAACAAAACGTTACTTCGGCATTTAAAATAAGAAAATTAATACTCCACAAAATCTGGTGTTTGAGGAGGTACTGTCGGGAACGTAGTTCTAACAGAAGACCCGGTGGTGATGATTTTTCTTCCTCAAATTGGAGGATGTAAACATCCTCCTCTTGTAGGTGAGGCTCGTAGAAAGAACGCTGATCGATATCATCTTCAGAGAAAGTTAATTCTTCGAAGGTGATAGTGGCGTTCTGTTTGGATATATTGGCGGGAGGTGATGGCAATTCCTTCTCTTCATTTTCAAGGATGTAAGTATCCTCATCTTCTGGATAGAGCACAGAGAAGGATGGAAACTGGCGGTAGGCGACCGTAGAGGGAAGAGAGTAACTTACATCCGTAGTGGGGTGTTCTACCTCATGAATTATTTCGCTCTTTGGTTGGTGTTCTTGTTGAGCGAGTCTCTCCAGGTAGTCTGGTTGATCTTCTAACCAGAGTTGCTCTTGGAATATGAGACAATCCTCATAATCATGAGTTCCCCCACATACGGAGCAGTATAAATACTGAGAGTAACAAAACTCTTCTTCGAACACCTGTTCCATTTGCCTCGTACTGATTTTTTTTGTGTGTTTTGTATATAAAACGAAATTACTGAAACAGATTAGAAAATAAAATGATTATAAATAAACACAATAATAATAAGCGGTGGAGAATTTAGAAGCGGGAGCAATTCGGGGATGGACTGGAGTCGCGAGCTTGTTCTTCTCTTCTGGTCGAGCTGGAGCAGTTTGGAAGTTTGAAGAAGAACAGAAATTAAAAACGCGGAGCTTTAGCTCCTTGGTGACGTCCGCTTACCTGACCGCGTGGGCTGGGGCGGACTCAGCTTCCTTGTCCGCGTGGGAGTCCGCTGGAAACGGGGCGGACGTAGCTCTGCTCCGTTTTTTTTTTCGCTTAGCTTCTCTTTTTTTTATTACGAACCTACTGAAACACGTAACAACTAACAATATAAACATACTAAACAGATTATAAAATAAACATACTAACAATAAACAAATTAAAAGATAATGAATATAAACAACAACAAATAATATAGACATAATATTCTAATATAACAAGTGAATAATCCGGGGCTTAGGGACTAGAATAAATCTAGTTCCGACAACGGCGCCATTTTGCAGACGTTGTAAAGTGAGTGGTTAAACTGGTGTAAAAATAAAAGAAAAGAAATAAAAACTCAAATAAACGTCGGGCTGCAAACAAATCCCGGTCGTGGTAGTATAGTGAAATGTAAGCGACCGGATGTCGAACCGTGGGACTAATGTGCATATATAGTACCTAAGCGTGTCACAAGAGGGGGGATTAATTGACTTGTAATATAATAAAAGGAAAGATAAAATAAACTAAGTTAATAGATAAATTAAATGGAACTCTGGGTCAGGTTAATATAGTCTGCTCTTTCATGCTATGTCTACTGGTTTAATTATAATTGATTGGCAAAATTCCTCTTATTATCTTAAGGACTAAATCATAGCCTCAAAAGAACTCGTTTACCTGAAAATGCAAGGTTCTAATCAAGGTTCAAGCACAATACGTGTAAACGGACGGTTTAGATATGAGAAATTATTTATGCATCTGAAAATACTAACTTATTAAATCATAATAAGCTTTCTCCAAATTTACGGCTTAATTAACCTATCTATTTATCACCTGGTTTGATCAAAATAGACTTAGCAAGCAATTTAATAAACTCATGACATTTATTAAAAAGGCGAGAGATAAGCTTTAAAACGTAACAACTGTATTTAAATAAAACCAGTAAAAATATTGCATAATTAATACAAACACATAATAACCATTCCCAGAGTATGAATATTATAGCCTAACATATTAAATAGAATAACAGGAACAAGAGTAGTAGAAGTCATCTGTAGTCACTCCTGTACTCGTTCTGCTATTTGTATACGTAGGACTAGAGGTGAATATGGTGGAAAGTGAAATAAAAATGGAGAAGACGGGAGGAGAGGAATGAGATGAACGTGTGATGTGTAGTGAAGTGGTACGGTGATGGATTGTATGGGTGGAGGATGTGTATTTTGAGCAGAAGGCTCGTGGGTTTATATAGAGAAAGGAAGAGGCATCAGAGAAGATAGACAGATGCGTGAGGATTTGATTGAGGCGGTGGAAGATCATTTATTGCGTTTGATTGCAGCTCATTGATTGCTCTCATTTATTGCAGGGGACAGACAGCTGAACACAGGCGTGAATTAAGGTAGGCGCTGCAAGTTGGAGACAGTGGACGAGTTGCAGCGGGCGAGTTGCAGACAGTCGGCGCGAAGAAGAAAACTGTTCGCGTCATTTTCAGATCTGATTTTAATTAACTCGTGTCCGCATGGTGTCCGCCCACAACCAGGCGGTTGCATTTGCCTTGGCCGCCTGCGAGTCCGCCCAAGTAGGCGCGGTTGCACTTGTTTTCCGCCTCACTCATGTCCGCCTTCAATAGGGCGGTAGCCCAGGCGGTTGTTACGTCCGCCTCCACGTCCGCATGCATACATGCGGTTGCATGTGTTCGACGTATTTTTCTTCTACAACTTCGACTCGCTCTAGATTCTTCGTTTGGACCCCGTTTTCTGAGCCGTTTGCGCCTATGCGTTGTCTCCTTGTCTACTTTGCTCCTAGCTTGGTTTTCCTCATGTTAAACCAATAAATTTGTGAGATAAACAATGAAATATAAACTAGAGGAAAACTAACCGAAGTGGAGAAATGAGCAAGAAAAGTGCTAATATTATATATGAAATACACCTATAAAATATGCTCATTTGGACACTTATCACCATGTAAGTGAAGAGTTAAAAATATTGTGTGAAAGTCACCTAAATTAGGTAATTAGAAAACCTTAGGAACCTTCAATATTTGTTATCCAATCCCACCCACACCGAACCCCGAAGAAACCACCATCAGCACCACCGACTTTCCAATGGAGCAATGTCAGGTCATCCAGCCAGGTATGATACTCTTAAATGGATACCTGACACCCGAAGCACAAATCCACATCATTAGACGATGTAATGAACTAGGAGCAGCACCTGGAGGGTTCTACACACCCGAATACCCGAGCGGATCGAGGATGAAATTGAAGATGATGTGCATGGGTAAGGACTGGAATCCTTACACCAAGACATATCAAGGTGAGCGAGCTGAAGACGGAGCAACTGTACCGAGGATACCTGAGGAGTTCCTTGCGGTCGTTAACCACACCATGGGAATTGCTCAACAAGTTGAATCGGAATCAATACCAAGTGTTAAAACAGATTTATGTATTGTGAACTTCTACCAAAAAGGTGGACGATTAGGGTTACACCAAGATAAGGACGAGTCACCCGAGTCTCTGAGTAAGGGAGTACCCGTGGTGTCCTGGTCCATTGGTGATACCGCAGTGTTTGTGTACGGCGAGCAGAAGCGTGGTGATCTCACAAAGAAGTTAATATTGAAGTCAGGTGATGTATTAATCATGGGTGGGCAGTCAAGGATGCTTTACCACGGTATCTAGAAGATCAAACTGAATACCGCACCTTCGACAGTGATCAATACCACACATATGAAACCGGGACGTTTGAATTTGACCTTCAGGTAGTTTGAAGCCTTGTGTAACCATGTAATCGATGAAGCCAGTTGTATGTTAAGGATGTTATGTATATGTTAGTTATGTTGACAGAGTGAACCAACTATGGTGTAAAGAGTATATTAATGAATAAAGAGATGTTGTTTTTGAAGTATATCAACCGTGTTGTTACCGTATACTTTTGAAGTTTGCCAATGAATTAGGCTGTGCACTCGGAACGGGAGGTATACTAGGCGTTTGTAATGAGGTAGATGCCGGCAAAAGCGGCACAATCCTCACCGGCACCTTTCCAGTCGATGGCGTGGACGCTTCGATCTTGTTCGACTCCGGAGCCTCACATACATTTATCTCGCTATCTTTTGCGAAGAGGCTGGGGTTAGACGGTGAGGAGATGCCAGACTTTCTAGTCACTCTCCCGTTGAAAGAGCAGATCAGGTGTACCCACTACCACCGAGATGTTGTTGTACGAATTAGAGAGGAAGAATTTCCGATCGACTTGATAGAGTTCGAGGGACTTAGTTTTGATGTGATTATCGGGATGAACTGGTTGGAGCGGTACAAGGGCAGAATCCTGTGTGCCGAGCATCGTCTACTTCTTCGGAGTCCGTCTGGAGTTACAATATCATACCGCCAGAGGCCCAGGGAGCCTTCGACTCAGATCATCACCGCCATGGCCATGTATCGTGAGTTACGACGAGGGAATGATGTATACCTCTGCTATGTCCAGGACATAGAGAGAGACCCAGAGTTTAGCCCAGATGTGCCGGTAGTGTCGGAGTTTCCTGATGTATTTCCTAAGGAACTGCTGGGCATGCCACCAGCACGGGAAGTAGAGTTTGAGATTGATTTGGCTCTGGGCACCGGACCAATAGCGAAGGCGCCCTATCGTATGGCTCCAGCAGAGATGACAGAGCTCAAGGAGCAGCTGAGAGACCTACTCGACAAGGGATTTATCCACCCTAGCGTTTCACCATGGGGAGCACCGGTCCTCTTCGTGAAGAAGAAGGACGGTAGTCTCCGCCTTTGTATTGATTATCAAGAGCTGAATGCAGTTACGGTGAAGAACCGTTATCCTTTACCACGCATCGACGAATTATTTGATCAGTCGAAAGGAGCATCTGTATTCTCCAAGATAGATCTACGATCTGGATACCATCAGATTGCCATCCGTGAGAGTGACAATGAGAGGACCGCATTCAGAACCAGATATGGACATTACGAGTTTACGGTTATGCCGTTTGGTTTATCCAATGCACCGGCTAAGTTCATGGACCTAATGAACCGCTTGTTCCAAGATCAGTTGGACAAGTCAGTGGTAGTCTTCATCGACGATATACTTGTGTATTCGAAATCCAAGGGTGAGCATGAAAGCCATCTGAGAAGTGTGTTACAAACGTTGAGAAAGAATCAGCTGTATGCTAAATTTTCAAAGTGTGAGTTTTGGTTGAACCAAGTATCTTTTCTGGGTCATGTGATTTCTGAAGCCGGGATCGCTGTTGATCCGGCAAAGATAGATGCAGTGCGCACCTGGCCTAGGCCGAAGACAGTTACCGACATACAGAGCTTCCTCGGTGGCAGGATATTACAGGAGGTTTGTGAAGGACTTCTCCAGTGTCTCGAAGCCGATGACTTCCTTAATGAAGAAGGATGCACAATTCGAGTGGACAGTCGACTGTGAGAGTTCTTTCTAGAGTCTCAAGGATGCTCTGACATCTGCACCAGTCCTGACTTTATAGACGGTCCAGATGGTTTTGAGGTGTACTGTGACGCATCAGGCAGAGGTATGGGATGTGTATTGATGCAGCACGGGAAGGTCGTGGCATACGCCTCCCGGCAATTGAAGAAACACGAAGAGAACTACCCTACCCACGATTTAGAATTGGGTGCCATAGTCTTCGCATTGAAGATATGGCGACATCATTTGTATGGGGTAAGCGTGACGATCTATTCTGACCACAAGAGTTTAAAATACTTGTTCACTCAGAAGGAGTTGAACATGGGACAAAGAAGGTGGGTCGAGTTCTTAAACGACTACGACATCAATTTACAGTACAAGGAGGGTAAAGCAAATGTGGTAGCTGACGCATTGAGTCACCGAGCACACTCTCTCCATTCGCTAGTCTCTCATTCTAGCTTGGTTGAAGAGGTGCGGAGTGCTCAGATGACGAATCAGTATATGTTGGAGATCAGGCAGAAGGTTATTGATGGCACATTCGAGGGTCAGAAGTATGACTTCCGACTCCACGATGATGACCTGATTAGGCTTAATGGCCGACTGTGTATTCCGACGAGTAGCGCTGAGCTGAAAGAGCGCATACTGAGTGAATCTCACTGTTCTACGACTTTGATTCACCCCGAAGCTTCAAAAATGTATAAGGGTATGAAAAGATATTTTTGGTGGACAGGCATGAAAAAGGATGTAAATGATTATGTGTTGAGGTGTCTCACTTGTTAGAAGGTCAAGTATGAGCACCGACGGCCTGGTGGTATGGTACAGCCAATGCTAGTGCCTAAGTGGAAGTTCCATGACATTTCTATGGACTTCGTAGTAGGGCTTCCGCCTACAAGGGGAGGTCTGAATATGATTTGGGTTGTTGTTGACCGACTGACCAAGGTGGCTAAATTCATACCGATGAAGGACACCTGGAAAGTGGCAAAGCTTGCAGAACTCTTTGATAGAGAGATTGTAAGACATCATGGGGTACCGAAAACGATTGTGTCTGACAGGGATACCAGATTCCTCTCGAGGTACTGGAAATCCACACGAGAAGCGCTTGGTACCGAGCTGATGCTAAGTATGGCATTCCAGCCGCAGACTGATGGTCAGAGTGAGCGCACCATCCAGACACAAGAGGATATGTTACGTTCATGTGCACTTGACTTTTAGACCAGCTGGATTGACAAGTTACATCTGATCGAGTTTAGCTACAACAACAGTTACCATGCTTCGATCAAGATGTCTCACTTCCAGGCTTTGTACGGTAACCATGCCGCACGCCATTATGCTGGGATGAGTCGAGTGAGACGGTCATTATAGGACCAGAGTATCTGGAGCAAGTACAATCAGAAGTACGCCAGATCCGGGCTAACATGAAGGCAGCTCATGATAGGCAGAAATCATACGCCGATGTGTGCAGACGTGACCTGGAGTTCGCCGTGGGCGATCAGGTATTTCTTAGAGTATCCCCCATGAAGGGAGTGTTTCGTTTTGGCCAGAAAGGCAAGTTGAGCCCGAAATATGTGGGGCCTTATGTTGTGACGGAGCGGATAGGCCCGGTAGCTTACAGGCTAGATTTACCTGCTGAGATGGGCAAGGTACACGATGTATTTCATGTGTCCAAGTTGAAGAAATATATGTCTCATCCGTCTCATGTACTTCAGCCTGAAAGGCTAACCTTAGAGCCGACCATGCGATCAGTGGAGACTCCCGTACGGATTCTGGACACTAAGACTCGAGACACTCGCCATAAGTCTGTGAGACTGGTGAAAGTCCTCTGGTCTAACTAGGACGTCGAGGAGGCCACCTGGGAGCTGGCGGATAAGATGAAGGCGAAGTACCCGTTGTTGTTTACTTCTTAGTGTTTGTGTGTATAGGGTACGGGGCGTACCCTATTTTAAGGGGGGTAGAGCCGTTTCGGTTATGTGTGTATGACATGTATTTAAATACATTGTCTATGTTGTATACTATATTATGTTGTTACGGACCGTTGTGTCTTGTTTATGTTGTTGTGTTACAGACCGTTGAGTCGGAATGATGTGTTGTTGTTTGGACCTTGTGTCCGATGTTATGTAAGTGTGTTGTTAATGTTGCTATGGAAGTATTGTTTTATAAGTATTCCCCGTGTTCTAATATTAAAGCTATGTGGGAAGTGTGAACTTTGGGGACAAAGTTTTTTTAAGGGGGGTAGATTGAAATACCCCAAACCTTAGTATGTATTTTAGACATTAAAATATGGTATAATAAGGCTAAAAAGTGCCTTTGAAACATTAGTGAACAATTTAAACCACAGTAAACACAAATAAATACCTTAAAGTCGATATGGGCGAAAATGTGCTCTAAGCTTGGGATAAGCTTGGTTAAGACCTAATGAGCTTACCTAGACCTTATTTATATGTTAATGAACATATTAAACCAATTACCAAAGAAAACCAAGCTTGAAAACAAGTAAAAACACAAAATGTGATTTAAGGAGTCTTAAAGCACATTTTTGAAAAATTGTCTTGTAAATGGGTTTTGAATGGCTAAATGTCCATCATTACTCTTTAATTAACATGTGTACTACTTAGTATCATATTAGGAAGTCTAAACCAATGAGAAATCAAAAATTTCACAAATATGTGCCTTGTTTTGTGAATAGTAACCAAATTAAGCAAGTTTTTAACATAAGGCAATATAAGTAATTTAATTGGTCAACAAATACCATAAAACCCCTTATTATAATATGGGGGCCGGTTTTCTTGTGTGACTCACCACACTTAAACAAAAAAAAGAGCTAAGTAAAGTAATAAAGTAAAAGTACCACCACCACCATTCTCTTCTTTCCTTCTTCATTTCCAACCATCTCCAACTTCCTCTTCTCCCTCTCATTCACGGTTATGCTACAGCACCACCACCATTCTTCATCTTCAACCTCTTGTAATTCCTAGCCCCATTTACCAAATCAAAAACTAAGACCACCATTCTTCTAGTCTCATCAAGCCCTTCAACCTTGTCTTCTCAAAACTTCAAGACCACCATTTCAGTGCCATGGAGATCCACCATTGAAGGAGCTTGAGCTTATATTTTTGCCTCTTGTTGACCACCTTAGCTTCAAGGTAAGGAAAAACCAAAGAAAACAACATTTCCTCCATGTTTTGATGTTGACCAAAAATCACCATTGATGGTGTTTTCTCTTGCTTTGTTCTAGCTTTATTCCAATCTTTCAAGGACTAGGTGGAGTCCTCTCTTGCTACATATTCAAACTCTCTTCTAATACCAAGGTAAAACAACCATCTTAATGTTTTAAGACAAAGTGTAAATTATGGTTTATAAATGAGCTTAGGCATGAAGCTTGAATGCTCATTGTCTTGCTTGTATATTGATTAGAAGGTTGACAAGCAAACCAAAGTCCTTGCCGATTTTAATCAAAGAAGGAGCAAGGAGAAATAAGTGAAAAACTTGTGAAGGAAAAGAGGTAAATGTGTTAACTTAATGTAGTTTAATGTCTTAGGAGAAAGGAGCTCATAATTGCTTGTTAAAACTACTTAAAGAGCCAATGGTGAATGACCTAGTAAAATGCTCTCAAGGAGACTATATTAAAGGACATATGTGTTGTTGTATTTATTTGCAGGTCAAAGGAAATATATTGTGGGAAATTCAGTGTTTATGGTTTATGCAATTTAAGGGCCTAAGAGCCATGTTATTTAAGGGCCTAAGTGCCAAGCAATTTAAATGATGCACTATATTATGATGTAGTGTAAGTTAGGTGAAGTCTTGTGTATAAGAGTGCTCTTGATGGATTTAAGTGTTCTTGAATGTTTAATGGTGAAAACTTTGTGTTTTGGTGTGATAAGATGCTAGGAGAACCCATGTCGAAATTTAGATAATGTATAAGGAGTCCTAGGTGTTTAAATGAGCTCTTGTGAACTAGGAAGTATTGGAAATGATCAAGTGTCCTACTAGTGAAAGAAACATGCATTAAGGTATTCTAGGATGTAAAAAAAGGACTTAGGCAATATCTTAGAGGATTTAGAATGCAAATGAGTATTTTGGGATACTTCAAGATCATGGTGAGATTGTGTTTGGGACTTGTACAATGTTGGTGAACAAGGAAGAAGCAATGTATTGCATGAAGGAGCTATAAACTTGTGGAGGTATTTAAGGAGTTTGGTTAGGAAGAAAAGATGATTGGGAGATGATGTTGTAGTGGTGAGAAAACATTTGGGAATAGTGATAGTTATAGGTATAAAACACCACATAATGACTTAGTGAAAAACATTGCATGCGCTAACCTTTGTATAAGAATTTGTGTAATGTTGAGGAGGTTTTTGGTGAATGATTTAAGGAGTTTAATGGATGTCTTAAGGGGTGTTTGAAGTGCCAAATGTGTTTAGAACATACTAGGGCACTATGAGGTGAAGTTTGGAGTTAAATGGGAAATTAAAAACAAGGGTCTGGAGCAGACCGACCTTAGGGACCGGACTTGTAAGGTCGGTCGAGCCCAGTTTACCCTGCGAGAAATGGTCTCTGGAATGGACCGACCTTGGGGACCGGACTTGCAAGGTCGGCCGGGAGTGGATTTTTGGTATGGATTAAGTCTCTAGAATAGACCGACCTAGGGACCGAACTTACAAGGTCGGTCATGCCTAAATCTTTGTACGTAAGTTGGTCTCGGGAATCGACCGATCTTGGGACCGAACTTGCCAAGATCGGTCGGGCCTGAATTTTCAAAGGGGAAAAACTCTCGGGAATAGACCGACCCTGTGGCCCGAACTTGCAAGGTCGGTCGGAGTAGAATTTTCTGGCGGTAATATGTTCTGGAATGGACCGACCTTGTGTAAGGTCGGTCGGTAAGGTCGGTCGGACCAAAACTTGTAAAAACAAACAAAGAGTGGCTTAAGTAGTTAACCCTAGGGGGTATAATGAAGGTAATCAAGGGAAAGTTTAGGCACTAAAGCTTGTCATATAATCATGTAAGATGCTTAGTAACCAGAGATTTAATAAGTTAATTAACCGACGTTACTAAATGTGCATAGGAGTTGCCTACGGAGGAAAACAAAAGCAGCAAGGACCAAGGTATGGTTTTCTTGCAGTCTGTTGCCTACCGGTTTACACCGGCTTGTGTGTTGTTTGTTTTTTTGTGGTTTATGATTTATAAGATTAAATCATGAAACGAGTTTACAGTCGTTATGTTGTTATGGTGTGTGCGTACCGATACCGGTAACCTCAAAATGCGTAACTAATTGCTAGCTAACCAGTGTTAGGGTAGCGCACGAGAGCAGTATACGGGTATAACGTTTCCATCCTAAGGAGCGTTCTAACCACGGCTATGTATAAACTGGGTGTGGTTTGCACTAACGACTTATGTCTCATTCTCCTTATTTGTCTAATGGGACCTAAAATCCTATTGTGAATTATTGTGTCAAGCCCCGACAATGGGACTTCTAACAAGTGTACTGGGGGTGAGGAATCCGGTTGTCCGGTCGCGCGTGTTTGTATAAGAGTAGATATCTGCATCAGATTAGACTCTTTTAATGTTAAGGTTTTTCCCCTTCTTGGCGTTCGATCTCCCGCTAGCTTCTTCCAAAGCTTACCTATTCTGACTGATGATTGGTCTAGGGGGAAATATGTGTGCGTGTGGTGTGTTCGGATCACAATATCCGATCCATCTTGAGTTAAGTTACTCGTTTGACTAACAGAACGGTAATGAGTTTATGTAACAAGCGGAACATGAGGGTGAATCATTCTCTAGGCTTATGATGTGGACTAACCATCTTGGTTGTTCCTTATGTGGAATGTACTCACAATGTGTGTGATGTTGTGCTATGCAATATTGTTGCTATGCCATGTGTATATGTTGTATGTTTAAATCAATGCCATGTTATCATGAAAAATAGTTACGCGCATCCCGGTAGCCGATGGGCTGCGCGTTAACCATACCAGCCAAGGGTTGCTGACCCCCCTCGGGGGCTCCATATTTATATTGCAGGATGTTGATCGAAGAAGCGGAGTGGCTTTAGATCTTAGGACATGATGTACTTTTGATCATTTTGGATGTTGAGCCTAGGTTGCGCTTGTGCTCCCGTGGCGTTATATTTTGATGGTTAACAGTTTACAGTGCAGTTGTGGTGTACAGTTTACAATGATGGATGTTGTCAAATACTCGGTATTGTATATATTATGTATTTATGGTTTTAGTACTATGCTCGGGAGTCTGATCATCAGACCGGTACGATGGTATTTATTCTGCCTTGTTAACCACGTGGGTGGTTAACGGCGTTGTAACACCGAACCGTTTAGTTATTGTTTAGTTTCTTATTCCGCTGCGATTTCGGTTAACTGTTAAGTTCGTAGTAGGGGTGTTACACTTTTGTGTTGTTTTTATGGGAAAATTTACACTGTCTACCACACTTTCTTTGAGTGTGTGATGACCAAAGATCGATGGACCCATTTGATCAAGGTTGAAAATAGTCCATCTGAAGGGGATCTCAATCCTCAACTCTGGTTATTTTCCGCACTACCAAATGGGACACAGCTCGGTGATGTGGCTAATCTTCTTTGGGTAATCTACACTACAAAGAATACTGTCTGCCACAATGCACAATTGTCCTAGGCATCAGTGCTTGAAGAAAACAAAGCTTTCATCAAGAATTATTATCAATTGTCTGCTAATCCAAGGCATGAAATTACCGAGAGACATAATCTTAGGTTTCCCCCTACGCAGGTGCTAACTGTAAATTTGTAGGATAAAACTATATATAAAAAGAATAAAATAATAAACAAAACCTACAACTCTACTACGGGTAGCAAATAAAAACCCGGTCGGAGTATAGTGTAAATATATTACGACCGAGAGAATCGTACCCAGGGACTTATAGAAAACTAGTCCTAATCCGGGCAAAAGCCTATTCTATAACAAGGGGGAAGAGTAAGTGTGTAAGTACAAATTAAGAAAAACTATCTAAAACCTAATCTAAAATAGTATTTATAATGATCTACCCCATATTCGAAATGGCAACGTCATAAAAACACAAATGAACACCAAGGGAAAAGAATAAATTCCGAACTAACCGACTTTTGGTGCTGCCGGATATTATGCCGGACAAGATGCGCCCGGCAAAGACAAGAATCTTGAATGTGGCGGACGTCTTGCACCCGACATGCCATCCGGCCTTCTCAAAATGTCAATTTACTCTTCTAGTTCGAAGCCGAACTAAGCACTCCCTAATCATTATCGAAAACTAACAATATCTAGGTAATCAATGAACCGAAAAGGGGAGAATTCTAAGCCTTAAATTTCATCCTTTAAGTTATAAAAGACAAATAGTAAGACCACTTGGAATTCCTCAACCTTCCTGCCTTACCAAGGTCAGAATTTGAAATACTTGGAAGAAGAAACAACTTCATTCCTAATTGCAACAAACACAAAATTCCAAGTTGAACTTATATCTTCTATTGAGTGATCATAGTGCGTTTACAAAGAGAACCATTTCTAACCAGAGAAGACAAAGAATTCTACATCACCAGCCACACAACTACAAGAAAAGAATACAAAGAGGGAGAAGGAGATCTTAATAGCCTTAACCCGACAAGTTCTTCTTCTTCTCTTGCGTGGATGGATCCGTAGACTTCTTTGGACACCAACAATGGAGTGAGGCGAAAATATAGAAGTGAATGGAGTGGATTTGGTATGTTGAAGTGTGTCCATTGATGTAGACTCTCGCCTATTTATAGGGCTCAATTGTGTTTGTTGCCGGGCGTCGTGCCGGATCGTCAGTAGCCGGCACACGTGGGGAATGTGCCCAACTGTTAACGGTCGAAACCGCCAATTCTGCGCGAAACAGTGTATATGCCGGGTAGAAGATACCCGGCACTAACCTAATCACCAACAGTCAATAACTGCTAACGTTTGGTCAACCGTGGCGACTCTTCACTTATGCCGGATGGAATCTACCCGGCATTGTGTCCGGCAAAGCCTCTTTTCTGATCTATGCTCGTGCCGTGCAGAAGTTATCCGGCAGGGAGTCCGGCATCAATGATCATTTGGCTAGAAAATCATCCCTTGCACAGAAAAACATATAAAAACATAAGACTAAACTAATAAAACACTTTAATACCTAATATAGCACAAATAACATATATATAACCTAATTTAGATAAATATAATACTAAATCTAGCACCTAAAATATGATAAGTTTGCGGCTTATCAGCAGGACTTCATGAAGATAAATTATGACATTACTAAACTAAAAGGAAAAGGTAGAATCATTTTTGGTACTCTTAGAGGATTCGATAATGAAGCTTTAATGGTTTTCAACTACAATACGGTCAAGGAACCTAGTTGGGTTAATGATGAAGCCACATGTATCATCTTTGCTCTTTAGTGGGCCCTCACTTATGGTTACTGTTATAACCCAAAATTCGTTACAATTTTATTTCGTGCAACGTTGCCTTATGTTGAGTTATTTCATTACTCAGGACAAGGAAGTCCATTCTAATTAAGTTGGGGACGAGGAAGTCTTTTTCCTTTCTCATTTGATTTCCTGGTGAGAACCCATCATTATTCCTTATTAAATTATCCTTAATTACTTCCCTAACCACGTTCCTCACCACGCTCTCATTTTCTAATTCCCCGATCAGTTCAACTGCTGAGACGCTCTCTCTCTCTCTGTCCTCTCTCTGTTCTCTCTCTCTTGTTATTCAGAGCATTTCTCCTCTCCTGCGTTGTGTTACTGATCCGTTCGTTGTGCTGTGCTGTTGGAGGGTTCTGCATCTGCTTCGTCTTCTCCTCTGCGATCAGGTTTGCGAATTGTATATGGATTATACAATTCAGTTTCAGTTTGAGGTTTTAGGTTTTGAGAACTCCCCTTTCTAATTGTGCCTCTGCAATCTAATTGTGATTCAGCGTTGGCCCTTGCGTTTCTATCAATCCTCTTCTACGATTGGCTTCGTCTGAGGTTTTCGTCTCAGAATTCAGGTGAGGGTTGTGTGCAGTTTTAGATTGCAATTCCGGTTTCAGGGTTTGAGTTTCCGTTTCTGAATTGGCATTGTTCTGCGTTGTGGTTATTCAGAATTCTGGAATTGCATTTGGTCTGTCTTGCTGTGACGGTGTAGTCGATTGCTCTGTTTCGGATTCGGGATTCTCTGCTGTTCAGACCGTGTTTCGTCTCTGCTGTAATTGAGGTAGGTGGCTTTCGGATTCGATCCGTGTGTTCAGCCTTGGGGAGTTCGGATTCTGCAAATTAATTCAATGATTGCCTTGTGTTTGTGTGTGATTTGTGCCTGTGTTAATGCCATTTCAATGGATTAAACCCCCAAGGTTGTTTTGGAAATGCGTGTGTAGATTTGAGTTGGTTTTGATGCCTCTGTCTGTGTGAAAATCGCTTCTGTTTGCTGAGTTTTTCGGTATGTCCGAACGTCTGTCCGAGCTTTGACGTTCGGACATACCCTGTTGCGCGTTTATTTTCTAAAGTCTTCGCTGTGTCCAAACTTCCGTCCGAGCTTTGAAGTTCGGACACAGCTCTCTGCCTTCTCTGATTTTGGCTTCGACTTGTGTCCGAACATCTGATGTCCGGACACAAGTTCGGACTCTACACGTTTTGATTTCCGAAGAGTGTCCGAACATCCGTCCGAACTTGGATGTTCAGGCACCTCTGACTCTTCTTTTGTTTTGAAGTTCGACCTGTGTCCGAACTTCATACTTCGGACACATGTTCGGACATCTGTCTGATTTCGACTTCTGAGTCTCGACTTGTGTCCGAACATTGATGTCCGGGCACAAGTTCGGACATGCCTCTGTTTTGACAATGACTTGCTCGTTCGAGCTCCGTTTTGACTTCTGTTTGCGGGGTTGGATTCCCCTTCTGATTCCCAAGCTATCTATATGCTTTCTGGTGCCTGGGTGAACATATGCTTAATTGTTTTAAGCTTCTGTTTTGAGACCTAGTTATCTCTGTGTCTGAGCCTTTGGATGGCTGGTTTTGCTGTCTCGTAGCGCGCTATGTAGGATCTTTCTGTTCACGGGTGATTTCCCCGTTCTGTTCACGGGTGTTTACACCTGTTCTGTTTACGAGTGAGGTTTCCTCGTTCTGTTCACGAGCTGGTTGCTTGTTCTGTCTGTATGCTATGATCGCTAGTGTCCCACTCTGTTTTCTGCTTCTGTCTGCTTCTGCTCTGTTTAGTCTCTTATGGTGAGGACTTCTGCTTCTGTTTTCTGACATGCTCTTGGACTCTTTCGACTCCTTCTGATTTGTTAACATTCTGTAAAATGTTTTGAGCATGCTGGTTGATGAAGTTGGTCATCTACTGGGCATAGTTGTGTGCTCATTCCCTTACTTCTAACGTTTTTGCAGATTGATTAGCGAGGATCGTCTACCCTCAGCTTCTGGAGTTTAGTTGCTTTGTTATTTAGCTTCTTTTGAGACTTTTGTATTGAATTTGAGCCTTTGGGCCTCTTTGTTAGCTTCCGCTTCTGATATTAGTTTGGTGGGTTTTGTATTACTTTTGGGATGTTACGACATCATTTCGGTTACACTTTATTTAAGTATTTCGTTTGGGCCTTATTTGTTTATCTGTTTAAGTTTGCTTATTAGAGCCTTGCGTTATTATGTAATAATACGCGGCGTGTAATACCCCTAACTCCTAGGCCAGTGTTTGGGGGTGTTACATTTAGTGGTATCAGAGCTCTGGGTTCTAATCTGCTGGGATTTTAAGTTAGCCAGTCAGTCAGAAACGTCAGTGTTAGTGTCTGAGTCTAACTGCTTGTTGTTGGACTTTCAGAATGCCGCCAAGAAGGGCTCCAGGAAATGTGGCTGATGTTGTTCAGCAGTTTATGACGCAGCTCATGCAGACCATGGCTGCAGGAGGCGGACCAGCTGGAGGAGGACCAGCTGGCGGAGCAGGCCCAGCTGGGGCAGATGCTGGAGGGAGGAACGTGAAGGCGCTTCAGGAATTCATGAAGCTGAAGCCGCCGTCGTTCGATGGGGCAGGAGATCCCAGGAGGCCAGCCACTGGCTGTCGGAGGTGGAGGACTTGCTACGAGTCATGGGCTCAGAGGAGGAGCAGAAGGTGGACTTCGCCACCTTTCTTTTCAAGGCCGAAGCCAAGGAGTGGTGGAGGTCAGTTATGGGGAGATTCCCACAGCCTTGGACATGGGAGCAGTTCACTGGGGAATTCAACAAACAGTTCTACCCCGACGTCTACAAGGATCAGCGCATTCTAGAGTATAACCGACTACGCCAGGGTCGGGACATGAGCGTTGAGGAGTATGTGCGCAAATTCATCAGTCTGTCTAAGTTTGCACCTGAGCCTGACGAGCATAGGAAGGCCAGGAAGTTTGAGAGCGGCCTGAGGCCTGATTTCCGTTCTGCTGTGACGCCTCTGCGTCACAAGACCTTCAGGGACGTAGCTGATGTCGCCCTGTTGGTAGAGGCTGACTTGAGAGGTCGCCAGTCTGGAGGGAAGGACAGAAGAGGAAGCAGAGGTCCGATGAGAGCGACAGAAGGGATCAGTCTGCTTCTCAGAAGAAGCAGTCTACTGGAGACCGAGCTGGAGACCGCTCTGGAGACCGTCCCCGAGATAGAGGTGGTTCGTCTTCGTCAGCTCCTGCTCCGAAGTGCCAGGTCTATGGCAAGTTTCACAGAGGTCAGGACTGCTACAGGAAGTCCGGGGCCTGTTTCAAGTGTGGATCCATGGGACATCGGATAGCTGATTGCCCTCAGGCTGAGAGAGCAGAGGTAGCTCTGGAGGTGGAGCTGGAGGATCTGCATCGGGGTCTAGAGATCGAGACCGGGCTGAGCAGAAGAAGCCCCAGGGCCAGGCCAGAGTGTACGCGATGGCTGGAGAGAGAGACCGATCGACTGACAGAGTTGTCACAAGTATTCTCCAGCTGTCTTCTCGTTCTGTTTTCTGTTTGTTTGACTCTGGAGCCACCCACTCTTTTATTTCTGCTGAGTTAGTGGGTGAGCTCGGTTTGCCTGTTGTGCCTCTGGGTGTTGAGCTGTGTGTGCATAGTCCATTGGTTAGGGACTCTTCTATGCTTTTGAATTCTGTCTGTAAAGCTAGTCCTGTATTAGTCAAGAATAGGACTCTATGTGCTGACCTCATCCCGATGGAGATGACTAGTTTTGATGTGATCCTGGGCATGGATTGGCTTGCTGCGCACCATGCCCACATTGATTGTGCTGCTTCGAGAGTCACGTTTGAGGAGCCGGGTCAGCCCCGCCTAGTTGTAGCAGGGAATGGACTCCCTTGCTCGCCGCCCGTCATATCAGCGATGCAGGCGTTCCGTTTTCTGAGGAAAGGATGCCAGGGATATCTGTGCTACATCCCTGAGGTTTGCAAGGATGCGAAGCTGGAGGACATACCAGTGGTCAGAGACTTTCCCGATGTGTTCCAGGATGATGTACCTGGGCTTCCCCCTGTTAGAGAGGTGGAGTTCTCGATCGAGCTCGCACCTGAGACTCAGCCCATTTCGAGGGCCCCATACCGGATGGCGCCTGCTGAGCTTAAGGAGTTGAAGGTCCAGTTGCAGGAGTTGCTGGATAAGGGCTTCATTCGCCCGAGTGTGTCGCCTTGGGGAGCGCCAGTGCTATTTGTTAAGAAGAAGGACGGTAGCATGCGGTTGTGCATTGACTACAGGGAGCTCAACAAGGTTACCATTAAGAATAGGTATCCTCTCCCGCGCATTGATGACTTGTTCGACCAGTTTGCAGGAGCTAAGGTGTTTTCGAAGATCGATCTGAGGTCCGGTTATCATCAGCTGAGGATTAAGGCAGACGATGTGCCTAAGTCCGCCTTCAGGACTCGTTATGGACATTACGAGTTCCTAGTGATGCCATTCGGTCTGACGAATGCGCCTTCAGTATTTATGGATATGATGAACAGAGTCTTCAAACCCTTTCTGGACCAGTTCGTGATGGTGTTTATTGATGACATCTTGGTGTATTCCAAGAGTGCTGAGGAGCACGAGGAGCATTTGAGGACCGTTCTCCAGACTCTGAGGGAGAAGGAGCTGTACGCGAAGCTGAAGAAGTGCGAGTTCTGGTTGGATCGGGTGGTATTCTTGGGACATGTGGTCTCCAAGGATGGTATCTCCGTGGATCCGGAGAAGATTCGAGCTATTACTGAGTGGGCCAGGCCTACTAATGTCGGAGAGATACGTAGCTTCCTTGGACTAGCGGGCTACTATCGTAAGTTTGTGGAGGGCTTCTCCAAGCTCGTGATCCCTTTGACTCGTCTGCTGCAGAAGGATGTGAAGTTCGAGTGGAGTGAGGCATGTGAGCGGTGTTTTCAGGAGCTGCAGAAGAGGTTGACGTCTGCGCCGATTCTGACCCTTCCAGAGGGTAATGAGGGTCTGGAGGTTTTCTGTGATGCGTCCCATAAGGGACTTGGGTGTGTGCTGATGCAGCATGGGAAGGTAGTAGCATATGGCTCTCGTTAGTTGAAGCCATAAGAGAAGAACTATCCGACCCACGACCTGGAGTTAGCTGATGTGGTGTTTGCGTTGAAGATTTGGAGGCATTACCTCTATGGAGCGGCGTGCAAAGTTTATACGGACCACAAGAGCCTCAAGTATCTGTTCACTCAGAAGGAATTGAACGTGAGGCAGAGGAGGTGGCTGGAGTTACTGCACGATTATGATCTGGAGATCCTCTACCATCCTGGTAGAGCGAACGTTGTGGCTGATGCGCTCAGGAGGGGTCCGTCGGGGACAGTTTGTGCTGTGTCTGGTGTGCAGAGGTCTGCTTCGAGTTGCAGCGTATGGGTGTCTGGGTCGTTCGTCCAGAGAGGTCTGGGATGTTAGCAGCATTGCAGATTCAGCCTACCTTGATCGACTGGATCAAGGCCAGTTAGGAGCTTGATGTCAGTTTGCGTAAGATCAGAGATGAGATTGCTGCTGGTCAGGAGTCTGAGTTCCGGGTTTCAGAGGAGGCTGTTTGAGGTTCAGAGACGTGTATGTGTGCCAGCGGACGACACTTTGAGACGTGAGATCATGCAGGAGGCTCATGGACCTCCTTACTCGGTACACCCAGGCGGGGTGAAGATGTACCGGGATCTACGGGAGACATTCTGGTGGGGCAACATGAAGAGGGATATTTTTGACTTTGTATCCAGATGTCGGACCTGTCAGCAGGTCAAAGCCGAGCATCAGAGACCAGCTGGTTTGCTTCAGCCTCTTCCCGTTCCGGAGTGGAAGTGGGAGAGCGTCAGTATGGACTTCGTTATGGGATTGCCCAAGACTCCGAGAGGCTTTGATGCAGTTTGGGTTATTGTGGACCGGCTCACGAAGAGCGCTCACTTCTTGCCTGTCAGGAAGACTTTCAGCTTGCACCACTTGGCTCAGTTGTACATGGATGAGATTGTGCGTCTACATGGGGTTCCCGCTTCTATTGTGTCTGACAGAGATTCGAGGTTTGTGTCCAGATTCTGGCAGAGTTTGCACCAGGCTATGGGTACGAAGTTGTCTTTCAGCTCAGCATATCATCCTCAGTCGGACGGTCAGACAGAGAGGACGAATCAGGTCCTTAAGGACATGCTCAGAGCATGTGTGTTGGATTCTGGGGGCAGTTGGGATCAGCATGTTGCACTGATAGTGTTTGCGTATAATAATAGCTTCCAGACCAGTATCGGGATGGCTCCGTTTGAGGTCTTGTATGGCAGGAGGTGCAGATCACCCATCTGTTGGGTTGACCTGAAGGAGAGGGCTGTGATTGGTCCAGACTTAGTTCAGGATGCTGTGGGCAAGATCCAGTCTATCAGAGAGCGCTTGCTGGTGGCTCAGAGTCGTCAGAAGAGCTACACCGATCAGAGGAGACGACCTCTAGAGTTTGAGGTGGGCGATCATGTGTATCTGAAGGTGTCCCCAGTTCGAGGAGTCGTCCGGTTTGGGAAGAGAGGCAAGCTTAGCCCTCGTTTTGTGGGTCCTTTTGAGATCCTAGAGAGGATCGGACCGGTTGCCTATCGTTTGGCTCTGCCTCCATCTTTAGCAGCAGTGCACAGTGATTTCCACGTTTCTATGCTGAGGAAGTATATTCCGGACCCATCTCATGTGATCGACTTCAGTCCGCTTCAGTTGAGGGAGGACTTCACATTTGAGGCAGCTCCTTCGAGGATTCTAGCCCGAGATGTTCGTAAGCTCAGGAGTAAGACCATGCCCTTGGTGAAGGTGCAGTGGTCGGGTCAGTCCGAGGAAGAGGTGACCTGGGAGGTCGAAAGTGAAGTGCGTTCTAAGTTTCCCGCCCTTTTCGAGCAGTAGGTATGTTTTAATTTCGAGGACGAAATTCTTTTAAGGGGGAGGTGATGTTATAACCCAAAATTCGTTACAATTTTATTTCGTGCAACGTTGCCTTATGTTGAGTTATTTCATTACTCAGGACAAGGAAGTCCATTCTAATTAAGTTGGGGACGAGGAAGTCTTTTTCCTTTCTCATTTGATTTCCTGGTGAGAACCCATCATTATTCCTTATTAAATTATCCTTAATTACTTCCCTAACCATGTTCCTCACCACGCTCTCATTTTCTAATTCCCCGATCAGTTCAACTGCTGAGACGCTCTCTCTTCTCTGCTCTCTCTGTTCTCTCTCTCTTGTTATTCAGAGCATTTCTCCTCTCTTGTGTTGTGTTACTGATCCGTTCGTTGTGCTGTGCTGTTGGAGGGTTCTGCATCTGCTTCATCTTCTCCTCTGCGATCAGGTTTGCGAATAGTATATGGATTATACAATTCAGTTTCAGTTTGAGGTTTTAGGTTTTGAGAACTCCCCTTTCTAATTGTGCCTCTGCAATCTAACTGTGATTCAGCGTTGGCCCTTGCGTTTCTATCAATCCTCTTCTGCGATTGGCTTCGTCTGAGGTTTTCGTCTCAGAATTCAGGTGAGGGTTGTGTGCAGTTTTAGATTGCAATTCCGGTTTCAGGGTTTGAGTTTCCGTTTCTGAATTGGCATTGTTCTGCGTTGTGGTTATTCAGAATTCTGGAATTGCATTTGGTCTGTCTTGCTGTGACGGTGTAGTCGATTGCTGTCTGTTTCGGATTCGGGATTCTCTGCTGTTCAGACCGTGTTTCGTCTCTGCTGTAATTGAGGTAGGTGGCTTTCGGATTCGATCCGTGTGTTCAGCCTTGGGGAGTTTGGATTCTGCAAATTAATTCAATGATTGCCTTGTGTTTGTGTGTGATTTGTGCCTGTGTTAATGCCATTTCAATGGATTAAACCCCCAAGGTTGTTTTGGAAATGCGTGTGTAGATTTGAGTTGGTTTTGATGCCTCTGTCTGTGTGAAAATCGCTTCTGTTTGCTGAGTTTTTCGGTATGTCCGAACGTCTGTCCGAGCTTTGACGTTCGGACATACCCTGTTGCGCGTTTATTTTCTAAAGTCTTCGCTGTGTCCGAACTTCCGTCCGAGCTTTGAAGTTCGGACACAGCCTTCTGCCTTCTCTGGTTTTGGCTTCGACTTGTGTCCGAACATCTGATGTCCGGACACAAGTTCGGACTCTACACGTTCTGATTTCCGAAGAGCGTCCGAACATCCATCCAAACTTGGATGTTCGGACACCTCTGACTCTTCTTCTATTTTGAAGTTCGACCTGTGTCCGAACTTCGTAGTTCGGACACATGTTCGGACATCTGTCTGATTTCGATTTCTGAGTCTCGACTTGTGTCCGAACATTGATGTCCGGACACAAGTTCGGACATGCCTCTGTTTTGACAATGACTTGCTCGTTCGAGCTCCGTTTTGACTTCTGTTTGCGGGGTTGGATTCCCCTTCTGATTTCCAAGCTATCTATATGCTTTCTGGTGCCTGGGTGCACATATGCTTAATTATTTTAAGCTTCTGTTTTGGGACCTAGTTATCTCTGTGTCTGAGCCTTTGGATGGTTGGTTTCGCTGTCTCGTAGCGCACTATGTAGGATCCTTCTGTTCACGGGTGATGTTCCCCGTTCTGTTCACGGGTGTTTACACCTGTTCTGTTTACGAGTGAGGTTTCCTCGTTCTGTTCACGAGCTGGTTGCTTCTTCTGTCTGTATGCTGTGATCGCTAGTGTCCCACTCTGTTTCTGCTTCTGTCTGCTTCTGCTCTGTTTAGTCTCCTATGGTGAGGACTTCTGCTTCTGTTTTCTGACATGCTCTTGGACTCTTTCGACTCCTTCTGATTTGTTAACTTTCTGTAAAATGTTTTGAGCATGCTGGTTGATGAAGTTGGTCATCTACTGGGCATAGTTGTGTGCTCATTCCCCTACTTCTAACGTTTTTGCAGATTGATTAGCGAGGATCGTCTACCCTCAGCTTCTGGAGTTTAGTTGCCTTGTTATTTAGCTTCTTTTGAGACTTTTGTATTGAATTTGAGCCTTCGGGCCTCTTTGTTAGCTTCCGCTTCTGATATTAGTTTGGTGGGTTTTGTATTACTTTTGGGATGTTACGACATCATTTCGGTTACACTTTATTTAAGTATTTCGTTTGGGCCTTATTTGTTTATCTGTTTAAGTTTGCTTATTAGAGCCTTGCGTTATTATGTAATAATACGCGGCGTGTAATACCCCTAACTCCTAGGCCAGTGTTTGGGGGTGTTACAGTTACAATAAGATCATCGACACTGGATAGAAAGATAACTTCTCGTCCATGACCTCCTTCCTAAATGGTTTGAAGACTAGGATAGCAAACTAGTTGGAATATCCAGTTTCTAGTTTTGATAGTTGTAAAGTTAGTTTTTGACTGCAGTCCTTGTAACTTTTCTAGCTTATCTAGTAGCTAGCTTATATAACCCTTGTGGTATGTTTAAATCTTGGGTTGGGAAGACATTCTTTTAAAAATTGCTTAAGCCTGTAACATGAACTGGGTTTTTTCTCTTGTGTTTCCCATTCTGTTCTTTTTGTTATCAATATGAAGTTTTCTAAGTTTTAAGATAAAAACAAACAAACAAACTTTCATGCCCTGTGTTTCTTATTTTAGTTTTAGGCTTCGCCTCGCTCACCACAATGAGTTCACACTTTGCCCGCAAAGGTTGTCTCTTTTCAAGCGGCGTGCCCGCATCATATGTGCAACTCATCCTATATGGCAGTCCAGTCAGATGCTAACTGGATTTCTATTTTGTTATATTAACTTTAAATGATTGTAACTGGTAAAATATAAGTCAGAAATAGAAATTTTTTACACCATTTTTCATCTAAATTCAAGCTCTTCAAAACAAAATCATAGATATGTCTGACAAGTTTAAAAATTTATGTTAGTTACATGTATATATCTACATATATCAACAAGACTTATGATTCACCACATACACTGGTGGAACAGAAGGATTTTATGATGGTTAATAGTATGTTTAATTACGGTTTTGAACTGTAATCTAATTCCCTTTAGCGTGCGCGCGCCTAAGTCTTTAAATGACGGTTCCAGATGTAAACGTAATCTAAAATTTATATATTTTTTATTTTTTTACAAATACACCATAGAAGAACCTGTATAATAGCATAATAATGCATTTTCACAACATAACCTATATACTAGCAGCTCCAATTGCCACAAATGTAACAAAACACACCAATTGCGTTGACAAACTAATTACACTTGCATTTATCATAACTTTGACACTAATGCAATGCGATCAAAACTAACAAAATTATGCCAATAACTTACAATTTCCAATCAGAGTATACATTTAAAGCTATCTAGTTTGTCACATGAACAAAACAGTTCGATATTGACGACAATACACAATTTACAATACCACTTAATCTTGAGAAGAAAGTTAGATAAATTCTCTCTCACAAAGATTAAGCCTAGTGACGAATAAGTTCTAAATCTCTTAAAGTAAGCACAAATTTACGCAAAGAAAGGGAATACAAATTAGTTTACACCCAAATCTGTATAATTCAAAAAAGTGTTGATCAAACAATTGGTAACATAAATGAAGCATTATTTTACCTTCTCTTCATCATCCAACTCCTCGGTACCCCGACAAAACTCATAAATATACAACAAAAACACATGAGAAAATAGTTGTAAATTAACGATAAATAGTATGATTGACACATGAATTATCCGTACCTCACTGTATTTGATTGTCAATTGATTAAACACCATATAATAATAATAATAATAATAATAATATAATAATAATAATAATAATAATAATAATAATAATAATAATAATAATAATAATAATAATAATACACTTAAAACAATGGTGATTCAGTATTTGTTCTGAAGTTTGTTATCTAATTCACCACTTATTAGTTAATGAATCATAATATCAATTTTAATGAATCATAATATCAAAATTAATGAATCATAAAATCATTTAAGTGTATAATGGTAAACATATTAAAATAAAAAATTTAAACAATAACATAACACAAAAAAATATTTGCTACGTAAAGAAAATACATGATTCGCCATATAAGGTTTATTATTTAATTTACCACTTATTATTAGTTAATGAATCCTAATCTATTATAATGAATCATAATATCAAAATTAATTAATCATATTATCATTTAAGTGTATCATCTTAAACATATAAAGTAAAAAAATTTAAACAACAATACAACACAAAACAATATTTGGTACGTAAAGAAGATACATGATTCACCATATAAGGTTTGAAATACTTCGCACCATAATAATCAATAATGATCCATTATTAGTTTTGAAGTTTGTCATCTAATTTACTACATGTTAGCTAATGAACCATAATATTAATTTTAATGAGTCATAATACTATTTTAATGAATAATATCTTGAATATAGTGTATCATTGTAAACATATAAAAATTTAAAAAAATTAAAGTTTTCAAAACATATTTAAGATTAGTCTTGTTTTGAAAAGTTTGAATTTAGATGAACGGTGGTGCAAAAGTTCTTTATTTTGGACTTATATTTTAAAAGTTAATTATAGTTATTTAAAGTTTAATACAAAATTTTTCTCTCTTATGTCACATAAACAATCCAGTAAGCATGGTGACTGGACTATCACATATGCAACCACACTATTCAAAAGAATGACCAACTCGTAGATACGCGCCTCAATACCCGTTTTGACTTAAGGAATTTGTCAACTATAAAGAAAAAACGAAGTGTTGACATTCAAGATCCTTTCAATATAATCTAACATTGAAAGGTTTCGTTTTTGCTCTTTGTGAGGATTCTGTGACGGAAGTCATATATCCTCCAATTTCATGTGAACCATAAATTTGAAAAACAAAAAAATATGCAAAATGAATGGATGACTTAGATTGGATAATAGATCATTGGAGCCGTGAAGTGATGAATGCTTAAATTCTGTGTCCACACTTGGGACACAACTTCTAATCATCTAAATAATATTATAAAAATAATAATTAGTTATTTACATTTAGAGAGTAAACTTAAGTTTATTACATGATGCTTAGTGTGTAAGAGGGTTATGATTAGGTCTACGATATAAGTTTAATTGAGATTTTTTAAGTCATAATATATGCAAATATAAAATATAGATTTAATGGGCATGTCCTTATTACTCGTAATACTTTGAAGCATTGGAATACATCTAAACCTTTAGAAATAGATCCTAATTTTTTTAATTCTATATTTTAAAATAAACAATAAATTATTAAATAAAATGAAATTTGTAAATAATATTAAATTAAAATATGAAAGAAACGCTAAAAAAATGTTGTAGTTTTGAATCTTACTGTAACGACCCTATTTAAAGTAAATACAGCGGAATAAAATCTCTAATGGCGATTACAGATCATCGGGTTCCAAACACCTGATACAAAACCTCACCAATTACTACTTACAAGTGTTATAGTCTGAACTCGAGAAAACAATGTAAACATAACTTAAAATGAACAAAGCAACTCTCTATACTTCCTAATTCCCATCCTAATCACTCATACTCTTCGTGGCCACCTGTATGAACAATTTCGTACCTGCAAGATGAAACCAAGCAGCCCACCCCGGGAGGGGTGAGTCAGTTCCCTGGAATGGAACTAGTACAATTCTCCAAAATAATAATTAAACAAAACTCTTAAAATAAAACAGTAACTGGAAATTTAACTCTTGAAATTAAAACAGAGGATGAAGGCACTTTAAACCAATCAATCATAGAGAAAGCTAAAGAACTTCCAAACCAAGTCATCCACTTAAGAGGTCACACCATAAAGTTAGTGAACATCCATTGCTTGTGTTTGATTCAGTTCCAATTAGGAATAGTAAGACCCAAGTAGTCACAAGGACTAGGAATGAAAGAAGAGATCCAAGAACCAACAACTCAAGAGTGGAATAAAACCAACTGGGAGAGATGGCCCCCACCGCCATGTAACACCCTTACCATTAATCCTATACTTACCGTCTAATCGTCCCGTTAATCATACTACGTCGCAGCGGAAATACTACTACTACGGCGGGTGATACGCCGCTAACCGCCCATACGGCTAGCAAGGCTATTGCTACGCTACCTACAGTACGGTCTGATGCCTAAGTATACCGAGCTACTACATTATGTTCCAAATACAAAAGGTGATATACTTACATTGCTGGATTACCAAGTATACCAATTATTAAATTACATCCCTTTTCAATCTCCAAAAATAATGAGTTTATACTGACTACTCATCTATACCATCCCAATATTCTTCCACTATCCAAAAGGGTGTACCCTATGGTACACCGGCTAACAAAAACCTACAGCCGTGTACAACATAGTACACCTTTCACAATTCATCAGTTGTAGACAAAAAGAAATTAACCTAAACTCTTCGTCATCTTCACCCGTCTCGAGGACCTGCGTGTAGTAAAAACATCGCCCCAAGGGGCTCAGCAAAAGCTGTGCATAAACTCCGCATATACCGCATGCTAGCTAGGGCACGCCGACTATTTAAGGTCGACTGTACATGCAATTCATTAATTTCATACATACATTCTTTACATACATCATTCAATCATGCTCAATACAATACACAATCCAATACACAATAAAGTAGCACACACAATACTCACCTTCGCAAGGGTTAGCCAAATTACGCATCCGGGTTAATCGGAATGCAATTTACTCTTTTACTCATTACACATTACTTACTCTTACTTTACTTACTTACTTTTTCATATTTGTTTACTCATTCTTACTTACTTACTTTTACTCATGTTAAGTCGGTATGACCTCCGGCCCGGGGATTACTCCGTCCCACCACCGGGATTTACTTGACTCACCAATCCGGGATGCTACCCATTTAAGGGGTTTGGGCCGCGGACCAGTTTAAAGAGTCAGGACTTGGATCCAACCTCTTATGTCTCCGCATCCTCACGCGTGGCCGAAACTATATTGGACTTCTACTCATTCCAATTTAATTACCAATTTAAGTTAGATTGGTTAGCTTGTTAGGAATCAGTTAGAAGTCCAATCACAAACACATTCAGTCACAGTACAATACATCATACATACACACACTCATATTCATCCATACATTTCATGAATTATACAAACTATGATTTAAGAAGATATGCAACAAGGAACAATCTCATGATATTCACAGGTAAGCATAATATATCCGATTCATGTGTTTATCTTAATTGGTGATCAATTAGCACACAACACACAAATTAGAGTAACCAAGATAGCATACGGGGCATGAGGAATTTATACCATTCACCGTTGTACTTGTATCCGACGTTCCTCCGGTGTTCACAATCCAAATCCTAACATATACATACATTTGGGTGGTTAATTACCCCTACTTAACCTCACTAATTACCTTACTAATATTTCCTGATTTATACTTACTAACTCATTGTTGTTCAAGTACATTCACTTAAGTCACTTACTTAAAATTATTCTCTAAGCTCGTTTATAGCCCTAATGACCTTTAAACATCATTAATTATGTCTTAAATATCTTATAATATCATTACCCATCCTTAATTACGCTTTAAAACACATTTTGTATACTTTTTGGGTTGGTCCGGGTTACTGTCCGGACTTACATACCCGGACCAACTCACTGGGACAGTCCTCAGGTAACTTAATCGCATGGTCCGGGTTTACACCCTAGTATACAAACCCGGACCACATGGTTACAGGACTCTCAGGTGTATTTTTCGTATGGTCCGGGTTTGTGTACTACTTTGCAAACCCAGACCACATGTTTTGGTAAGTTACGGGTATGTTTTTGGGGTGGTCCGGGTTAGTGTCTTGGTTTGTAAACCCGGACCACTCCTTTGTAAAACTTTCTGTCGTGTTTTTATGCTGGTCCGGGTTTCTGTACCGGTTTACAGACCCGGACCAGTTGTAGTTTTGTAAATTATGTAAGTTTTTTAACTTGTTTAAATTCCAAATTTCTACCAATCTCTTCCCTAATATTTCTACATATAATCTAGCATGGTTTAACATTGATTAAGCAATTTAAACTAGTCTAATCCACCTCTAACCAAATATGTTACATTACACACTTATATGTCAGTTTTTCTCTTCATGTTACAATTTTTTTCCTTCTCCATTGATGCTACAGATTTTCCTTTTCTTCTTCCCACTAACTCAATGGCTCTTACACTAGCCTAACTTAGTTTGACAACTCCCAATACACCATTTACAACTCTACTCAACTACACTCTTTCTTCCTGTTACAAGAAAATCTCATTTTTCTTCTCCGTACACTCCTTTGTTCTCTCTTTACTAACAGCACACAAGGCTCTCAATTCCTAACTCAATTTTGACAAAGGTTCCCTAAAATACTAAGTGTTCTCACCACATAATTTTGCACACTCAATGTATTCACAACCTGTTCAACATATACATTATTCTCATACAACATTCTAACCTACTGCACACTTACCATTTACACTTAGCATTTCATTTCCTTGTTTTCAAAAGCTTCAAACTACAAATACCATTCACATTAACATACCCATTATTTTCCTACGGTTACAGTGGTTTAGTTCATTGCTAAAAACAATATACCTATACATACACAAACATTAGAATTGTACATGGGCTTCTCATTACCTTGAGTTTTCTTGATTCTTTTCCTTTCTCTCCTTCTCCTTTCTTGCTCCTCTTTCCTTCTTTGTTTTCTTGATTTATTCAAGCCAAGCTACACCATGTAACAAGGCACACACATACACACCAAACTAATAAGTTTCCTACGTAGGTCTCTAAACCCTAGATTATGATAAACCATTAAAACTCTTAGGAACTCTTACCTTGAGCTTCTAATGAAGTTTTTCAGTAGAAAATGACAAGGCTTCAACTCCCCACAGTGGCATGCCAAAATCGGCTAACAATGGGATAATATTGCTCACGTGAGTTTTGGATTTTGCAAGGGAAAATGGAAAAGAGTGAAGCTTTGGTCTTTTTCTTAGAACATGAAGAAGATGATAGGTCTTCTAATGGTGCTCTTGAAGCTCTTAAACGATAATACCCTCAAAAATAAAGTTGGAGGTTTTAGATTTTTGAAGGGTGTAGAATGATCTCCTTGACGATACGAATTCAACGGTATGGTTTTTGTAGCATTTGGTGGTGATTTGAGGTTTCAAAATGAAGAAGAAGAGGGCTCTGTATGTGGGTTCTCAAATCGCCATGGCTGGACCAGAGAGGAAGAAGAGAGAGTGCTGGGCAAAATAAAAACGTGAGAGAGTAGTGTGTGAGGAGAGAGAGTGTTTACTTTTTGCTTTTTATTTTGTTTGTCTTTTGCATATAAGGAAGGAGTTAAGAGAGGGGTGTGAGAGAGGGCAGTGAATCGGCCCATACAGCACACACACACACACACACACTTACATTTTTATTTTCAAAGTGGACACACTAACTTATTTTAATTACACTCTCACCCCACAACTTCCCGTTTTTGACAGTTTTTACTATTTTCTCGTTTTATTGATTTTGTTAGCTCCAGATCTTCACTAATATTTACTAATAACTATTTAGTTGACTAAAATTGTTACGAGTCTATTTGACCCGCTTAAAGTCATGTTTTCCCGGTTTCCTCGAAGAACGCGCTTTAAGGTTCATTAGTGATTTTAACTCATTTTAAAGATCCGTTTTCTTCGGGATTTGTTCCCTTGTGATTATTTAGACATAATTAAGCTTCTAAATTACTCATTAGCCTAATTAATCATTGTTCTTAATTACGGGGTATTTCAATCTACCCCCCTTAAGAAACTTTGCCTCAAAGTTGCTCAAGGGTTAGTAGTTTAATTATGCTACTCATTATGCAAACCAATTGCCATAATGTGTCTTACTACACCTATGAGGTGTTTCCTTCCTTTCACATTACAAGCGCACACAATTCAGGCATCATACGAATTCACATACACAATGCACAATTTCCATACATACCATCACATCTACATTACACAATACACCACTGCAATTCACAATACACATTACACCAATACACCATGCATTGTACTTACCTATCCATACATTACACATACATACACATACATACCAACTACACTACCAAATATACTCCGCACTACATGTGCCATCAACAATTCTATTACAAAACCTACACACTATGCAATGCTCACCCCGAAGCAATGCAAAAGCAAAAAGGCTCTACCCCCCTTAAAAGAGGTACGCCCCGTACCCGTATCTACTAAATACTAGACTATCTAGTCTATGAATAGCTGTGGGTACTTCGCCTTCATGGCATCTTCCAATCCCCATGTCGCTTCTTCGACATCATGGTTTGACCATAGGACCTTCACCATTTGTATAGACTTATGGCGAGTGTCTCTGGTCTTCCTATCAAGGATTCTCACGGGGGTCTCGACATATCTCATTGTCGGCTCAATGGATAGTCGCTCGGGCTCTAGGACACGAGAAGGATCAGAAATGTACTTCTTGAGTTGTGACACATGAAATACATCATGGACAGGTCCCAAGTCCTCAGGTAGTGCTAACCTATAGGCTACGGATCCAACTCTTTCGGTGATAGTGTACGGCCCTACAAATTTTGGGCTCAGCTTGCCCTTCTGACCAAAACGGAATACGCCCTTCATAGGTGAAACGCGCAAGAACACTTGGTCGCCCACGGCGAACTCAAGGTCGCGTCGTCTCACATCCGCATAGGATTTCTGTCTATCTTGGGCTGCCTTCATATTGGCTCGGATTTGTTGCACTTCCGCTTGGACTTGTTCTAAATACTCCGGTCCTATGATGACCGCTTCGCTTGATTCATCCCAACACAAGGGTATACGGCAAGGTCTACCGTATAGGGCTTGGAAAGGCGACATCTTAATCGAAGCATGATAGCTATTATTGTATGAAAACTCGATAAGATGAATCTTATCTAACCAACTCCCCTGGAAATCTAAGGCACATGCCCGAAGCATGTCCTCCAGTGTCTAGATGGTCCTTTTTGTCTGACCGTCGGTCTGAGGATGGAAGGCAGTACTCAACTTCAATTCTGTACCCAGCGCTTCCCGTGTGGCTCTCCAGTATCTCGAAAGAAATCTGGTGTCGCGGTCAGATACTATGGTTTTAGGGACTCCGTGATGTCTGATAATCTCCTTATCGGATAGCTCTACGAGTTTCACCACCTTCCAGGTGTCCTTCATCGGTATGAATCTGGCAACCTTGGTGAGGCGATCGACTACAACCTAGATCATGTTGAGTCCTCCCCTGGCAGGTGGGAGTCCTACAACAAAATCCATTGAGATGTCATGAAATTTCCACTCCGGAACTGGCATCGATTGTACCATTCCGCCCGGTCTACGATGTTCAAACTTCACTTTTTGGCATGTCAAGCATCTCAATACATACTCCGTCACATCCGACTTCATCCCAGACCACCAGAAGTACCTTTTCATGTCTTTGTACATCTTGGAGGCTCCTGGATGGACTGACAATGTGGAACTATGTGACTCTCGCAGGATACGATCCCTTAGCTCAGCATTGCTTCAGGGGACGCATAGCCTGCCATTCAGCCGAATCAGACCATTTTCATGTAGTTTGAAGTCATACTTCTTCTTCTCAAATGTACCATTTGTGATCTTCTGTCTGATTTCGGTTAGGTAAGGGTCGCTGAACTGAGCGTCTCGCACCTCGTTAACCAAGCTAGAAGAAGCGAGTAGCGAATGGAGCGAGTGTGCTCGACGGCTCAGAGCGTCGGCTACCACGTTTGCCTTCCCTTCCTTATACTGTAGGTTGATGTCGTAGCGTAACACCCCTACCGTTAATACTGTCATTACCGTCTAATCTCCTCTTACTTCCAGATTCACGCAGCGGTACATACTTAGATACGGTGGGTGATACAATGCCATTAGTCACCCACGAGACTAACAAAGCAACTGCTACTACATACAGCATCGGTCTGATGGACCGGAATCCCGAGTACTACACATCTACAATACATACTCCTTTTACCAAGGAAATACTACAATGCTCCATTCAACACTTTGCTCCTTTACATTCCATACAATATAATATACATAACCGAGTTTACTAAGTTCCAATACAAATACAATACTCCTTCCAAGTTCATATATACTCATTAAGAGTCTACAACTACCCATTCCTCACAACTACATACAAGACTCCAAGCCTTTTACGATTCTGTACTAACTACAATTCATTCTAGCTATCCAAGTACAGTCGTCGGTCTCTTACTGTGATCATGTCTGCTTCCGGTACCTGCACACTAAAAACGTTCCCCCTAGGGGGTCAGCTTACGCTGAATATGATAACCGCATACCCCGTACTAGTGAGGGTACGCCGACCACTTGGTCGAATACATGCAATTCATTTATTTCAAACATACATGCATACATGCTCTTATACACAATAATTCAATACCTTACGCAAGGAATACATTCATACACTTCATTACATACAAAGAATACAATATAAGCCATCCAATACATACTTACCTTACTCAGAAATACACATACGCATTACATACACCATACATACTCAATACTCCATACTTGTTAGCTTCATTGGTCCACCCGGGTTAATCGGGTGGAGATTATCTTTTACTCGGGGTCAATGACTTACACCAGCCAAGACATTACTCATACAATACTTACTTTACTTACTACATACTCAAGTTAAGTCGTCGGGACCTCCGGGCAGGGACTACACTGTCCCACCACCGGGCTTTACTTGGTTCACCAATCCAGGATGCTACCCATTTAAGGGGTTTGGGCCGTGGACCATCTTAAAGAACCAGGAATCGGATCCAACCTCTTGTGTCTCCTCATCCTCACGCATGGCCGAAACTATATCGGACTTCTACTCATTCCAATTTACTCAATACTTACGTTAGGAGTTAGGTGGTTAGGAATTAGTAGAAGTCATTCACATTCAAGCCACACAATAAATACATTACTCCCATACACATACTCACAGGTACAATACAAAATACAAGTGCACTACGAGATACATACACACTTATCATCACCTATACATTTCATGAATTATACAAACTGATTGTTCAAGATAACATATCAAGAACAACCTAAGCAAGCACAAGTAAGTGCAATATAGTCTGATTCGTGCATTTATCTTATTAGGTGATCAAATAAGCACACAAATGGGGGTAACCAGATTAGGATATAGGGCATGAAGAAATCATACCTTTCACCGTTGATTTACTTTATCGGGTGCTCCCTTGTTCCTTAGTTCACATTTGATCCTCGAATCTTACTCTCGAATCAATGACTACATGCCAAACGATTCTATTAATACTAAGCTTTACAATACATGCTTAATTACTACGCCCGTACTTACCCCGTTATCTCGTCGTTTCGGTTTAACTTAACGTTCTTATACTTACAACTTTCTTAATTTGTTTTCTTACTCATTTACTTATTTTCTTACCATTACTACTTCATTAATGGTGTATCGCTACATACATATGCATATATGTGTATAGGCATATATATACATACATGTGACTACCATAGACATATAATGAAAACATATTATTATTATTTATTTTTTATTTTGATTCGACCGACCTTACCCAGGGTCGGACCCAAGGTCGGTCGAAGTCAGTAAGTTTCGTTAAGGCAAAATTCCCGGCTCGACCGACCTTGCAAGTCCGGTCCCAAGGTCGGTCTGTTCCAGTATATTCTGGGTTCGAGTTTTCTGGACTCGACCGACCTTGCCCAAGTTCGGTCCCAAGGTCGGTCCGTTCCAGTAGACCTCCGGCCTTCACAATTTACGACTCGACCGACCTTGTAAGTTCGGTCCCCAAGGTCGGTCGAAGTCAGAAGACTTCCCGTTTGTGTATTTTAAGGTGCGACCGACCTTGCGGGTTCGGTCCCAAGGTCGGTCTGGTCCAGTACTTCAGTTTTAAAATCTGTTTTCAGTTCTCTACTTTACCCATTGCTTTCCCAATCTTCCTACATGTAATCCCACATGTTTTAACACTACTTAGGCCCTCAAAATTGCCTTAGTTCCTCCACCAACTTCATTACAAATTCCTCAATCAACTTACACAATTTCCTCACTTCTTTTCAACACATGCAACAGTTTTTGTTCCTCTTATGCTACAGATTTTTAAACCAACTTCCACCATCAAATACCTCCTCTACCAATGCCACTCCTAGCATCCCAAGTACTTTACCTTACCACTCCAATTCATTTCCAAGCAACTACACTATCAATACCCAAGTTCAACATTCATTTTACTAAGTCATGCACATAAGTTCTCCTAGTTCCTCCAACACATTTCAACAACTCTTGCTACAGATTTTTACCTTCTCACTCCTCATACTTCAACTACCATCCCATAGTTACCAAACATCTCTACCAACTCCAATACATACCTTGGTTCTCCCATTCACCAAGTCATTCTTAAATACATAATTCCTACCAAAATTTTGTCATAGTTCACCTACTCTTCTTACTTCTCCACATACACACTTTGTCATCAAATTCATTCCTAATCTAGCCACACCCATACAAGGGTCCTACCAGCAACCAATACAATACCAATTCATCAATACTTCCTCAATCCACAATATTAATACACATACACATTACATTTGGCTCCAAAGCCTACAATTCAAATACTTGCTCTTAAATACTCAAACTTCCACAATTACATTACTAATACATCATTTTGGGTTCCTTAGTTAGTTCACCCATTCCCATTACTCTAATGCATTTACATTTAGAATTAAGAAGGAGCTCTTACCTTAAGCTCTTAGTTCCTTCTTTCTTTTCCATTTCTCCTACTTCCTCTCTTTTGCACCAAAATCGGCTACATGGGGAATGGAGTTCCAAGCTCCATTCCCATCACCCAACACACACAAAATATGTATAATTAATATACTAATCCCTTAAATTAATGCTAATTCATAGTAAGGTTTAGAACACTAATTTTAGGGTTTACCTTTAGAGTGTTTTAGGAGGGTTTTAGCCCTTGGTTCAAGAAGGGGAACCCACCACCATTGCAAGGTGAAATTGATGCTCAAAAGAGAGAGAGAAAACAAGGCATTACAAAGGGTAAAATCGGTTATGAAAGGAGATGGTGAAAACATGAGTTTTTCATGTAGATTTTTACCTTAATGGAGAGAGATGACTCCAAGCTACCCATTGATGTCATTTTCTCTTTGAATGGGGAAAACCCATGGAGATGAACTTCCTCATTTTTGGATTTAGAAAAGAGAGAAATGTAGAGGATGATGAGGGGATTACAAATATGTAATTATTTTTACATTTGGGGCTCAAATGAAGGTGGAGCATGAAGGAGAAAGTGAGAAGCCATTGTTGTTGTTGAAGCTCTCCAAAATCGCCCAACCAGAGATAGAGGAGGGAGAAATCGGCTGGGTGAGGAAGGAAAAGGGTAGGAGAGAGATGAGGGAAAAGTGAGAATGAGAGGTGAGAGAGTGTTATTTTGCTGAGAGAGTGTTATTTTGCTTTTGTACTTTTTTCTACTTTTTGGCTCCTCATTTAATTAGCTAGCTTAGTGTGTGTGTGTGTGTGTGTGTGTGTGTGTGTGTGTGTGTGTGTGTGTGTGTGTGTGTGTGTGTGTGTGTGTGTGTGTGTGTGTGTGTGTGTGTGTGTGTGTGTGTGTGTGTGTGTGTGTGTGTGTGTGTGTGGTGTGTGTGTGTGTGTGTGTGTGTGTGTGTGTGGTGTGTGTGTGTGTGTGTGTGAGTTGTATATATTATAAAAACCGGCCCCCACACTGCTATACTAGCTGGAGCGTTTTTTCGTCTTTTACAGAAAACGCTCGTTATTTTACCCGGTTTAGGTACCATCCACTAACCGGGCCCGTTTTCCGGGATTTTTTTCCGTTTATTTAATTTCATTGGTTATTAATCTTCCATTAATGCTTAATTATTGTTACATAATGATTTATAATTTTTACGGGTTCGTTTGACCGCTTAAAGTCACGTTTTCGGGTTTTCTCGAAAAACGTGCGCTGAAGTTCTATTAGTGTTTTAATTCATTATTTGGATCCGTTTTCTTCGGGAGTTGTTCCCATATATTATTTAGGACTTATTAAGCCGTTAGAGTCCATATAATACGCTAACCGAGGTCTCATACCTCGTATGGTTATTTAACGCTTATTTAGCGTTTTTCGCTTTTCAAGTGTTTATTCATTTCTTTAGGATTTATTTTTCCTTCCCAATATTACTTAAGCATTATTAGGCTCTTAAATACCTATTAGGATAATTTTAATCGCCCTATTTAAGTTCGGGGTATTTCACGTAGTCTGAGAGAAACTCCATCCATCTTCTCTGTCTCAGATTCAGTTCTTTCTGTGTAAATACATACCGTAAGCTCTTGTGGTCGGAGTAGATGGTGATGCTTACCCCATAGAGATAGTGTCGCCATATCTTCAAGGCGAAGACAATGGCTCCTAACTCTAAGTCGTGAGTTGGGTAATTCTCCTCATGCTTTTTCAGCTGGCGGGAGGCATAAGCTACAACCTTGCCATGCTGCATGAGCGCGCATCCCATTCCCTTGCCTGATGCATCATAATATACCTCAAATCCCTCTGTGCCCTCTGGAAGAGTAAGGATGGGCGCCGCACTCGTCTGTCCATACAAACGGTGCATCTTTCTTCATCAGTGTAGTCATGGGCTTAGCGACTTTCGAGAAGTCCTTTACAAATCTCCGGTAGTAACCGGCTAGACCAAGAAGCTCCGGATGTCGGTAACAGTCTTAGGTCTCGGCCATGATCGTACAGCTTCAATCTTAGAAGGGTCAACTGAGATACCTGCGCTCGAGATGACATGACCGAGGAATGATACCTGATCTAGCCAGAACTCGCATTTGGAGAACTTCGCATACAGCTGGTTCTCGCGTAGTGTCTCAAGTACTTTCCTCAGGTGAATTTCATGCTCTTCTGCTGATTTTTAGTATACAAGGATGTCGTCGATGAAGACAACAACCGAAGTGTCTAACTGCTCACTGAAAAGTCGATTCATGAGATCCATGAATTTTGCTGGTGCATTTGACAAACCGAATGGCATGACGGTGAATTCGTAGTGGCCATATCTGGTACGGAATGCCGTTTTCTCTATGTCTTGCTCTCTGATAGCAATCTGATGATACCCAGAACGGAGGTCAATCTTAGAGAAGACTGAGGCTCCTTTCAGCTGGTCGAATAGGTCGTCGATGCGTGGTAATGGGTATTTATTCTTGACTGTAACCGCATTCAGCTCGCGGTAGTCAATACAAAGTCGGAGACTACCGTCCTTCTTCTTCACAAAGAGGACCGGTGCTCCCCAGGGTGATACGCTCGGGCGTATAAACCCTTTGTCGAGAAGATCTCGCTGTTGTTCTTTCAACTCTGTCATTTCAGCAGGTGCCATACGGTACGGTGCCCTAGCAATGGGACCAGTACTTGGCAAGAGGTCAATCTCAAATTCTACTGCTCGTTGAGGTGGCATGTCGGGTAGCTCCTTAGGGAATACATCGGGGAATTCATATACGATAGATACTTCGGGGTTGAACTCTGGATCTCTCTCCAGGTCTTGTACACACAAATATACTTCATGGCCCTTTCTGAGCTCCCGGTACATAGCCATAGCGGAGATGAGTGTGGTCAAAGGCTCTCTCGGTCTCTGGCGGTAAGATACCGTAACCCCAGAAGGACTCTTGAGTAGCAATCGATGCTCGGCGTAGAGGATTCTACCCTTGTGCCGCTCCAACCAATTCATTCCGATTATCAAGTCGAATCCCAATCCATTAAAGTCGATGAAGGAGATGGGAAACGATTCGCCTTTGATTTGGATCGTGGCTGCTTTATAATACTTGGTGCACTGTACTCGCTCCTTTGATGGGAGAGTAACCAGGAAGTTCGGTAGCTCATCCGCATCTAGCCCCAACCTCTTCACAAAGGAAGGTGATACAAAGGTGTGAGAGACGCCGGAGTCGAATTACACATTGGCTTCGATGCCGTTCACTGGGAAGGTTCCCGTTAAGATGGTGCCGCTCTTGCCGGCTTGTGCTTCGGTGAGGATACTCAGGTTGCCTTCGGTACCGAGTCCACAACCTATTGAAGTCACAATTGGATAAGTATTGATGGTGGACACAAGTGGAATTCAAATCAACACTGTTCTTTATTGATAAACCAACCATCATACATATCGTGTCTCTAATACACGTTACTAATACATTACATGGTACTATGAATTTAATACTTCCTAAAGGTAAGGTTCAGGCGTCCTGGTTTTAGGTGTGTGGCATTGATTATTTCCAGTGGTGCCGTATTCAACTTGATCTTGTTGATCCCGTGATACAGCATCCTAGAGTTTCCACCCATGATTAGGACATCTCCTGAGCTCAATACCAATTTCTGTGCGAGGTCCACACGCTTCTGCTCGCTATACATAAATACGGCACCATCACCAATGGACCAAGACACTACGGGCACTCCTTGTTCAAGAGATTCCACTATCTCTTCCTTGTCTTGGTGTAACCCAAGCCGTCCTTCTTTCTCATAGAAGTTGACGATACAGAGGTCCGCTTCAAGTGCGGGGATCAGATCATATTCGCATTGTTGTGCAAGTTCTACTGCTTGTGTGACAAGTGTCTGAAATTCTAGAGGTATTGTCGGTGGCGTCGCTCCGTCTTGTGTTCGTGTCTCTTGGTATGTCTTGGTATAAGGATTCCAATCCTTTCCCAAGCACATCATCTTCAGCTTCAACTTCGCTCCACTGAAGAATTCGGGTGTATAAAATCCTCCTGGACCCGTTCCTAGTTCGTTGCATCGTCGGATGATTGAAATCTAGGCTTCGGGTGTCAGGTATTCCTTTAACAAAATCATACCTAGTCGGATGACCTGACACTGTTCGTTGGTGTAGTAGTGGTTGGTGATGTCGGTCTCTTCTTGATTTGATTTCGAAGGAATTGGATAGCAGATACTAAAATTGCCTATGGTTGTAAATTCATCTACGGTGAGTACTAGGTTCAACTATTTCATTTCATGCTCAATACACATTTCTATTCATTTACTCATGCATTCACTCAAGAAATTACTTCAATACTAGCCATGCTTCCAAAGGATTCAAAGTTTAGTTAATTACCTAGGCCGGACTTAGAACCGGTCCCATCTCTGTCGATAATGTGCAAGGCAGGATGCCTCTGGGGTGCGCCCTTCTGAGGACCTCGGGATCCCTGTCCCTGTGGCGCCTGCTAGGCTGGTGCATCGCCAGCTGCAACCTCCTTGCCTTCCCTCTTCTTAAAGCTTTGGAAGTTCCCTCTTGGTTTGGCATTTTCTGGGCATACATTGGCTCGGTGTCCGGGCTTCTGACAATTGTAGCACCGGATTTCTCTCCCTTGGCAATCCTTGCAGGGATGGTCTTGATTGCACTTGCTGCACACATAAGCGCGGCCGTCAGAGAAGGTTTTGGTGAAACCGGAGCCAGAACCCTTAGGTGGGTGTGATCTCAGTGGCTTCGCAGCCACCGGCGCAGAAGAACCTAGTTGAAGTAGCTCGACTGGTTTGCCCTACTCAGCATGGGCACTGCTCTCACTTGGGAAGTTCTTTGGGGTTTGATTGAAGAACTTTCCCTTCTTCTTTTTCCAGCTTTTCCCTTGGTTCTGCTCCTCAGAGCTCGTGTTCTTACAGTTAGCTTTGCGCTTCAGCGCGGTTTCTTCATCCCGTAATTGGTAAGTGATCTCAACACGGGAAGCCGCGTGATAACACTCCTGAAGTTTCAGGTGTTAGGCGGGATTCTTATTCAAGAAAAGATAAGGAATAGGTTCAAGGAATTCAAGGAATTTAAGGAATTACAATGATACAAAGGGTTTAACCGATATTTACCTGAAGGGAGGTAAATCTAGTGTAGCCCATACCGTACCGCAGGCGATGGCTCAGACCGCCATAGAAGCGATCGACCAACACCTGGCTGGTGTATCTAAGGTCGGGTAGAAGACGGAGGATATAAGTGAAGGTGCGGTAATACTCGTCGACCGACATCTTCTCTGTCATTTTCAAGGCATCCAGTTCAAGCCTTTTCTTGGTCTTGACATGTTTCGGGTAATACTTGGATCGGAGGAGGGATACAAAGGATTCCCAGTCGAAGGTAGGGTCATCGACATGCTCATGCTTGATTAGCTTCCACCAATCCATGGCTGCATCTTTTAGATAGTAAGCGGCTAATCTCACTCGAACTCCAGCAGGACATTCGAGGGTTTCAAAGGCAGTCTCCATTTCAGAGATGTAAGCTTCAAGTTTGGCAGGATCGCTCTCGCCTCTAAAGCATGGAGGTCGGAGATCTACGATAGCTCTTACCCAGTTCACTTCTCTGGGTGGAGGGGGAGGGATTGGTCCCGTTTAAGTTTGTTGGTTTTGCTGCATTGCATTGATTACTTGCGGTAGCATCTGCGCTACCGTGGCGGCGACGATCTCAACTATCGTCTGTGCGCCAGGTCCTTCAGAGGCTTCGCCTCTTTCTCGGCCTCGGCCTCGTCCTGACATCTGAACAGTCAACATTTACATTAGGCTTTGCAAGATATGACCTAAGGGTCTTGGAATTTAAGCAAGGTATCGTTCATAAGAACGTCAAGGGTATCCGTTGTTAACAACGATAGTTCCTAGTTAGGTTTCTAAGTATCCGTCTTAAGACGGCTGAAATCCTAACTCGGTAATCCCTATGCTCGGTAACAATGGACATCAGATCGTAACTACGCTCTGATACCACTTTTCGTAACACCCCTACCGTTAATCCTATACTTACCGTCTAATCGTCCCGTTAATCATACTACGTCGCAGCAGAAATACTACTACTACGGCGGGTGATACAACACCGCTAACTGCCCATACGGCTAGCAAGGCTATTGCTCTGCTACCTACAGTACGGTCTGATGCCTAAGTATACCGAGCTACTACATTACGTTCCAAAATACAAAAGGTGATATACTTACATTGCTGGATTACCGAGTATACCAAGTATTTAATTACATCCCTTTTCAATCTCCAAAAATAATGAGTTTATACTGACTACTCATCTATACCATCCCAATATTCTTCCACTATCCAAAAGGGTGTACCCTATGGTACACCGGCTAACAAAAACCTACAGCCGTGTACAACATAGTACACCTTTCACAATTCATCAGTTGTAGACAAAAAGAAATTAACCTAAACTCTTCGTCATCTTCACCCGTCTCGAGGACCTGCGTTGTAGTAAAACATCGCCCCAAGGGGCTCAGCAAAAGCTGGTATAAACTCCGCATATACGCGTGCTAGCTAGGGCACGCCGACTATTAAGGTCGACTGTACATGCAGTTCATTAATTTCATACATACATGCTTTACATACATCATTCAATCATGCTCAATACAATACACAATCCAATACACATACAGTAGCACACACAATACTTACTTTCAAGGGTTAGCCAAATTACGCATCCGGTTAATCGGAAAACAATTATTACTCATTACCATTACTTACTCAGTTACTTACTTACTTTCCATACTGTTTACTCATTTACTTACTTACTTTTACTCATGTTAAGTCGGTATGACCTCCGGCCCGGGGACTACTCCGTCCCACCACCGGGATTTACTTGACTCACCAATCCAGGATGCTACCCATTTAAGGGGTTTGGGCCGCGGACCAGTTTAAAGAGTCAGGACTTGGATCCAGCCCCTTGTGTCTCCGCATCCTCACGCGTGGCCGAAACTATATCGGACTTCTACTCATTCCAATTTAATTACCAATTTAAGTTAGATTGGTTAGCTTGTTAGGAATCAGTTAGAAGTCTAATCACAAACACATTCGGTCACAGTACAATACATCATACATACACACACTCATATTCATCCATACATTTCATGAATTATACAAACTATGATTTAAGAAGATATGCAACAAGGAACAATCTCATGATATTCACAGGTAAGCATAATATATCCGATTCGTGCGTTTATCTTAATTGGTGATCAATTAGCACACAACACACAAATCAGAGTAACCCGATAGCATACGGGGCATGAGGAATTCATACCGTTCACCGTTGTACTTGTATCCGACGTTCCTCCGGTGTTCACAATCCAAATCCTAACATATACATACATTTGGGTGGTTAATTACCCCTACTTAACCTCACTAATTACCTTACTAATATTTCCTGATTTATACTTACTAACTCATTGTTGTTCAAGTACATTCACTTAAGTCACTTACTTAAACTTATTCTATAAGCTCGTTTATAGCCCTAATGACCTATAAACATCATTAATTATGTCTTAAATATCTTATAATATCATTACCCATCCTTAATTAGGCTTTAAAACACATTCTGTATACTTTTTGGGTTGATCCGGGTGACCGTCTGGACTTACATACCCGGACCAACTCACTGGGACAGTCCTCGGGTAACTTAATCGCATGGTCCGGGTTTACACCCTAGTATACAGACCCGGACCACATGGTTACAGGACTCTCGGGTGTGTTTTTGTATGGTCCGGGTTTGTGTACTACTTTGCAAACCAGGACCACATGTTTTGGTAAGTTACGGGTATGTTTTTGGGGTGGTCCGGGTTAGTGTCTTGGTTTGTAAACCCGGACTACTCCTTTGTAAAACTTTATGTCGTGTTTTTATGCTGGTCCGGGTTTCTGTACCGGTTTACAGACCCGGACCAGTTGCAGTTTTGCAAATTATGTAAGTTTTTCAACTTGTTTAAATTCCAAATTTCTACCAATCTCTTCCCTAATATTTCTACATATAATCTAGCATGGTTTAACATTGATTAAGCAATTTAAACTAGCCTAATCCACCTCTAACCAAATCTGTTACATTACACACTTATCTGTCAGTTTTTCTCTTCCTGTTACAATTTTTTTTCCTTCTCCATTGATGCTACAGATTTTCCTTTTCTTCTTCCCACTAACTCAATGGCTCTTACACTAGCCTAACTTAGTTTGACAACTCCCAATACACCATTTACAACTCTACTCAACTACACTCTTTCTTCCTGTTACAACCAAAGTGAAGATCTCATTTTTCTTCTCCGTATACTCCTTTGTTCTCTCTTTACTAACAGCACACAAGGCTCTCAATTCCTAACTCAATTTTGACAGACGTTCCCTACAATACTAAGTGTTCTCACCACATAATTTTGCACACTCAATGTATTCACAACCTGTTCAACATATACATTATTCTCATACACCATTCTAATACCTACTGCACACTTGCCATTTACACTTAGCATTTCATTTCCTTGTTTTCAAAAGCTTCAAACTACAAATACCATTAACATACCCATTATTTTCCTATGGTTACAGTGGTTTAGTTCATTGCTAAAAACAATATACCTATACATACACAAACATTAGAATTGTACATGGGCTTCTCATTACCTTGAGTTTTCTTGATTCTTTTCCTTTCTCTCCTTCTCCTTTCTTGCTCCTCTTTCCTTCTTTGTTTTCTTGATTTATTCAAGCCAAGCTACACCATGTAACAAGGCACACACATACACACCAAACTAATAAGTTTCCTACGTAGGTCTCTAAACCCTAGATTATGATAAACCATTTAAACTCTTAGGAACTCTTACCTTGAGCTTCTAATAAAGTTTTTGAGTAGAAAATGACAAGGCTTCAACTCCTCACAGTGGCATGCCAAAATCGGCTGACAATGGGATAATATTGCTCACGTGAGTTTTGGATTTTGCAAGGGAAAATGGAAAAGAGTGAAGCTTTGGTCTTTTTCTTACCTTAGAACATGAAGAAGATGATAGGTCTTCTAATGGTGCTCTTGAAGCTCTTAAACGATAATACCCTCAAAAATAAAGTTGGAGGTTTTAGATTTTTGAAGGGTGTAGAATGATCTCCTTGACGATACGAATTCAACGGTATGGTTTTTGTAGCATTTGGTGGTGATTTGAGGTTTCAAAATGAAGAAGAAGAGGGCTCTGTATGTGGGTTCTCAAATCGCCATGGCTGGACGAGAGAGGAAGAGAGAGTGCTTAGCAAAATAAAAATGTGAGAGAGTAGTGTGTGAGGAGAGAGAGTGTTTACTTTTTGGTTTTTATTTTGTTTGTCTTTTGCATATAAGGAACGAGTAAAGAGAGGGGTGTGAGAGAGGGCAGCAAATCGGCCCATACAACACACACACACACACACACACACACTTACATTTTTATTTTCAAAGTGGACACACTAACTTATTTTAATTACACTCTCACCCCACAACTTCCCGTTTTTGATAGTTTTTACTATTTTCTCGTTTTATTGATTTTATTAGCTCCAGACCTTCACTAATATTTACTAACAACTATTTAGTTGACTAAAATTGTTACGAGTCTATTTGACCCGCTTAAAGTCACGTTTTCCCGGTTTCCTCGAAGAACGCACTTTAAGGTTCATTTGTGATTTTAACTAATTTTAAAGATCCGTTTTCTTCGGGATTTGTTCCCTTGTGATTATTTAGACATAATTAAGCTTCTAAATTACTTATTAGCCTAATTAATCATTGTTCTTAATTACGGGGTATTTCACGCCAAGTACGTCCTTTTAGGACAGGGGATATACAGCCCCTCACTGTTTACGACATCCTTTTTGGACAGGGGATATACTGCCCCTCACTGTTTACAACATCCTTTTTGGACAAGGGATATACAGCCCTTCACTGTTACCGATGAAGACACGCGCACATCACAACAAAAGACTCAGCTCATGGATGAAACAATATCCAGAGTCAAAAGATGAGTTTACCAAGATTGACATTTTCCCATATTCCCACTAGATTATTAACTGCACAAGTGCAATACCAAAACACTCAGTCCTACAGAGTGTAGAGGCGTAAACCCTCGACAGTTAATATCTAATGAAACAACCAGATAGAAGGAACCAATACTCATGTAAGTTATACATTCAAGGCTTAGTTAGTCACATCAAGCTGAGTTAGTCACACAAACAGTTTCCCTTTGGAAATTCATTTCAGCTCAGTTAGCGTTTTCCAAAACATTCCATAAAGTCCGTAAGCAAAAGTATATGAGTACGAGAAATCGTACCTGGTAGGAGCAGTAGCAGTAACCAACTTGAAAGTGTGAACTTCCACTAACAACCTATAATTAAGGTGTTCCAAGTACTGATTAGCTAAGGAACTCATAAAGCTAAACGTCTTTTATTCTTACTAGTTTATAGTTTCTGATTTACAATTACTCTCTAATAAGGATCTGAGCTAGATCTTGTTAATTAAATATTTCATTAGGTCTATTTCATTTAAATCAGGAAAGATTTAGAGTTTATCTTGAGAGTGGCCCAAACTCTCGTTGAATTGTTTAAGTGGGCTTTGGAGTTCATGGACTTGGGCCTAGTAGGATAGGCCAAGTCCGTGTTACGTTTTCATTGATTTATTAAATTTCCTAAAAAAAAGATTCTGCGAGGTTTCGAACGTGAACCCTCGATTTAGTTCCCGGTTTGACTTGACCATCTACGCCATTGAATTTGTATGTCTCAAGTGTACATTTAATTTTATTTCAATTACTTACTCTTGATCATAGGTTTAGCTTAATTAAACTCTTAAGTTACAATTGACTAATTTAGATTAATACTGATTGAAGTCCTAAAGTTTAATATATATATATATATCCCTCCTAATAGTTCACCTAGATGTCACATTAACATTTAATATTTTAATTGCTACGTATGAATTTTACTCTAATATTTTCCTCTTATTATGTTTTCTATAAGGTATGTTATTCCTTTTATTTATTGTTAATGTATTTATATATATGTATTAGGATTTATTCAAGACATTCTTTGTGTAGTCTTATTGTATTTAATTATCTCTATTAACTTTTACACATATCCACATCTAATATATGGTTTAAAAAAATAGAGTATTTTTTCATCAAAAAAAATAGAGTATTTCCCTTATTTTCAATTAAGTATATTAACTACCACATTATATAATTAATATAAATGGAGATTAATTCAATTCCTTGATTTAGCCTAAGTTACTATTTTATTTCCTTTATATATATATGTATATATATATAATTTTTACTTCACTTAAAAGTTCATACCCAAAAATATTTATTAACATTCTGTATTAAATGATAGTTTAGTCTTATTATATTTTTCCTAACCTATAGAGTTCATTAATCAACTATACTTTAATTTTGGGTTACATTAAAACCATATATTATAAGATAACTTATGAAAAATTCATAAACACAATATTTAGACCCATTTACTCTTGTCTAAAAAAATTCCCAAATTTAGTATATAGTAACTATGATATTTTAGACATATTATAAAATTTTTATTTCATAAAAATATCTTTTAAATTATATAAATAATTCCATAATACTCAGAACTTACAAAAATTATAACTTACGTTTAAAAACTCAAAACCCATATTAATTTACATGAAAATAAACTATAGTTTATAAGGAATATATGGTTAAAATTCCAAGTCAAAATACATTAGGGAAGGTCATTAAATAAATTCAACAAGTCAGAGTTTTATTCTGGGATGTATATCACTTAATCATCTACGTTATAATCTCGGCCGTCCGTTTCTCCTAACTACAATCGGACGGCCCAGATTTGTCGGGTTCATCAGGAAACCCCTATCCTCTCAAACTAACGAGTGTGATAATTACTTACTCCCTCTATTATATTCTATTTGTAATTTTATTATCATGTTATCCAAACTATATTATTAGACTAAAGCTTATATATATACATCTCATATTACTAGTTTATTATCGTTTCATCTTATTTTCTTAAGCTTAGTTATAAATATATTTTTTTAAATCCTAAAATTATCAACCTTCCCTGTTACTTAATAATTAATTACCTACACTATATCCATATATTCCCTTTTTGTTTTACAATTTAATTCACGTTTGAACTTATGGATTTGCCGATCCATTTTAAACTTACTAAAGTCTACTAAATAATTTAGGAATCAAATTTATTCACCAATTTAACCACGTAATCTTCTACTTCCATAATACTATCATTTTACTCAATTCCTTTTATGTCTAAATATGTATTTTTCATTCTAGCATTGCTAATCATTTAACTACTTAATAATTAATTATAAAGTACTCCTTTAATCTCTCCTACTAACCACAACATTTTCCCAGAATTGTAAATTTCCAACAATGTAACTACATAAATATTTTAAATCCCAAATTACTAACCCTTTTAAAACAATTAATATTTTATTATGTATTACTCCTCTAAACAAATCTCTCATTTTGACTTATTACTTAATAATTTATATATCTAACCGAACAACTTATTTACTATTTTAAATCCCTAAATTTATTGACTTATTTTATTACTTATTAACTCATTATTTTCGTTAAGCGTAGGTATGTACATATATATGTATTTTAAATCCTAAATATACCAGGCCTTTGAACCATTTTACTAACCATTATTAGGTTCCCTTTTCTTTTCTCAATTCTTTTAACAAATTCCATGTTTATTGATTTAATAAATTTGTGTTAGCTTTAGTTTAATATTCTATTGGTTTAACTTCATACAGTAATATTTATATTATCTGTCTTTCGGTGCATTTTGTTTTACTAATACTCCTCATTCAACTTGCTTGAATCCAAAATTCTAACTTTAGTAATTTAACTAACTAAACTCTACCCAAATTAGCGCCACCTATCACATCATAAAATTCTCAACTTACACGACAAATAATAGCAATTTATGTTTAATTACAGCAACTACTTGCTTAATTTGTTATACACCTAATACAACCTTTTTTATATATATTTATATTTTTTTATTGCTCATATGTTCTCCATTTGCTATTATACTGCGGTCGGTGGATATACATAATAGTTTACCAAATTAATGTCGCTGCTGTTGTTATTTGAGTCGGCGACCAATCTAGAATTCAGAAGTAGCGGGAAAGCTTCTCATATTATTATCTTTTTTTTAATTTTTATTTCGGAATTCAGAAGCAGCAGGAAAGCTTCTCATATGCTTTCCATTTACTCTCTGTACCACAGAAGAAATATAACGCTTCTATGGTTATAATACAGCAGAAAGAAGACGATAAGCTTGAGCAGATTACCGGTTCCGGAAATGAACTGTTTTGCCGCCCCTGTTTCAATTTTGGTGTGTGCAGTGTAGGAGCTGTTGCTTCAATAAAATCACTTCACGGCGTGGACACAAGAACAGATCGCTGGACGCGCGTGTGTGTGCTTGTTCACCAGTTGCGGCTGATTCCAGTTATTAGGCGCAAATTCATGAAGAGAATGAAGGAGATGCAAAGCTTGCGGTTTCAGTGATTTATCAGAGGCGTAGGCTCGAGAAAGAATGAAGATAGTTGCAGATACGAGAAGGTTGTGGAAAGAAACGCAGAGCATGAGTTCCTTGTTCGCCAGTTTTTTTATAACAGTTTGAGCGTGTAGAAGCAAAGAAACTAAAGGAAGAGAATAATAGTTCTAGTATTTTGCCGGTTCTGGAATCTGGTGTGCGAGCAACAGTTCTAGAGGTTTACTGAAGAAAATGAAGAAGTAAGGAAAATAAGAGATGCAGAGCAAGTAAGTTTCTTCACCAGTAAATTGCAACGTGAGGGGAAGGATATATGAAGGGAAGCTGATATGTATAACCGTGAGAGAAGAGGAAATGAAAAGTGAATTTTTATTATAAATGAAGAGAATATGAAGAAGAGAGGCCAGCATGTAAGTTCCTTGATTGTCAATAATTATGAGAAGAAAATGAAGAATTTCTTTTGTTTGTCTATCCATTTTTTGCCGAATAAATGCTCTTGGAATTGAGTTTGCAAAATAAATATTATAAATGAAGAGAATAAAAATAGAAATGAAGAAGGGACATGAAGAGAGAATTACATGTATTAACCGTGAGTGATGAGTAAATGAAGAGAAAAGGAACGTTGAGAATATATATGACTGTGAATGAGGGAATGGGAAAGGAGAGAGGTTTGTCAATTAAATTATAACCATGAGTGAAAAAAAAAATAGAGAGAGGCTATCATTTATGTTTTATTTATTTTAGTCATTTTTTTTTGTAACATGAGTGAAGGTAATATGAAAAGGATTAAAGGAGATTCATAATTAAATTAGCTCATTAAATAACCTCTCAATCTTGCTCATAATAATCTATGTGTCGTTTCATGTAATAATATATATTACATGTTACACTGATTTTTATTGTATAATTTACTCCTTTTAATTGATCCCCTTAATTTAGAGTTTCATGTTAGGTTTGATAAATCTTTTTAGACTATATATTTATTTTTATAAATATAATTGAGGTTCATTGAAACCTTAATTCATGTAAATATTTACTTAATCCATTATTGCAACATGTTAGCCTTATATAATTAGACCTTAATTATTTTTATAATTATTAGGGATATTTCAACTATGATTTTATATTGATTTTTATGATCCAAATCAATGTTTCATATATTTCTAAAATCTTTTATAATATAATTGGAGTGTCTTGAAATTTTTTCCAAGATTTATTCTTATAAATCTTACTATTAAATTCATAATACCATATAACAATTTAATATTTAATAGTATTATTTAGGGTTCAATAAAAGAAATCCCCTAAATTAATTTAGATTAATTTATGGGGTATTTCACTTACACTCTAAATTTTATCTATATGACTAACGTTGCAATAAAATAAATAATAAATCAAAATAAACTCTAAACTATCCAAGATAACATAAACTAGGAACCATCCATTAAAGACTTCCTAATATATTTATCATTAACCCGATTGTTTAATAAAATTAAATGGTAGGCAAAGATCACAAACATAAACTACAAGCCTAAGATTGACCGAAAGAAGTATATTAGCTCAACTAAAGGTGTCCAATGTGTTTGAATAGAATTAGAACCGGTGGGACCGAACCCGAACCGGTTGGACTCGGAACCGGTTCGGCACTAGTTCGGAACTAGAACCGTATGCAAGCGAAGCAAATCCGAATACACCTTTGAAGATTCAGGACTGAACCGGTCGCAGAGCCGGAACCGCCTTGGAACTGGTTGGAATTAGAAGCGAACTCGGTACATTTGGTGTAAGGATGAATACGAATAACCAGAATCGGTGGAACCACCTTGGAATCGGTCAAAACAACCATTAATTCTCGCACCCCTTATGAAAATTAAAACTAATCAAAATGTTTTGAAAATTTTTGAAGTTTTTCGAAAAAAATTCAAATTTGGAACCAAATATGGAACCGGTTCTGGAATCGGAACCGGTAAGGAACCAGTTGGAACTAGTTTTTTGGGCGAATCCGAAGTGAATACAGCCTTCAGAACCGCCACCGTCCTGGAACCGCCCTTAACCGGTTCTGAATCCATATACACATGTTCCGGAACCAGAACCAAAACCAGAGCCAGAACTGGAACCGTGGCCAGCACTAAGCTCAACCAAATCTTATAGGTCAAAATAGATTAATAATAATAATAATACCATAATATCACTCTAAAATTATTAATAACAATAATAAACCAAAGGTTATAAGTTATCGTGCATACATTAAAATCAAAGGTTAATGAATACATAAAATCAATTTCAACAACTCAGTTTCTCGTTTTTAAAAGTTTATAGCCTTCTATTTTTTCAATCAATCAAGCTCTACATATAAAATGAAAAAAGCTAATAAAATATACTTATATATAATAGTGATGAAAACGATTATAGAAGGTTGTGTGTACATGTTTATAATAATCATTGAAAACGTTTATAAGCTATCGTAGATACAAAAAAACCAAGGTTAATGAATACGTAAAATCGAATCCAACAACCCAGTTCATCATTTCTAAACATTTATAGCTGTAACACCCCTACTCTAATCGTCTCCTAATCGTCTTACTTAACATTGTAATCACAGCGGTAATCTAAACAATTGAACTACTGGTGTCACCATTCTCACTCGCCCATACGAGTAATAACGTGCTTACTGATATATATATATATATATATATATATATATATTATATATATATAGATATATATAATATATATATATATATATATATATAATTATATATATAAATACGAAACGATTTCCCACAGTGACAACAAGAGATAGATCTAACCTTCCCAAACCAATATAAAATACATTCATAGTGAGCATTCTAAGTATCCCAATCCTATACACGTTTCTATGTTCGTATCAAAATGCAACAGTGCATATATAAACAACTATAACTAAACTACCCAGCGCGTCCCGCTCTTTGTCGACACCGGAAGCTGCATACCTGCAAAAATGTTTGTTTATGGCACTAGTAGAAAAAATATCTAGGGCATCTGTTGTTATACACTTTAGGCATCTGTTATAATAGATACCCTAGCTTTAGATGCTACAAATTGAACGTTTTAGACATCTGTTAGAAGAGATGCCTAAAGTCAAGTAATTGCATCAATCATTTTTGCGACTGATGCTAAAGGTGTCGTGCGCGGGAGTGAAATTTGGCTTTGTAGCATCTATTGATAAGGAAAACAGATGCCCAAAGCCACACAATTTGCATCTGTTCATAAGGAAACAGATGCCTTAAGCCATACAATTAGCATCTGTTTATACAGAAAACAGATGCTTAAAGGCATTGCATTGTGAATAAAATTTGGCTTTGTAGCATCTGTCATAAGGAAACAGATGCCTAAACTGGTTTTTTAAACATCTAACCTAGTATTGAATAGATGCCTAAAGTTCTTTTTTTACCACTACACATACTATCAAAGATCTACACACACAATTTCGTTGACAAAACCTGTAACAATACAAACTTAATTCTATTTGCAAGACCTATAATAGTACACGGTTCAAATGACTACTACTCTCATCAATTCATATAACTCAAAAATCAAGGTTTAAATTCATAACCCATTAAATCACAAAGTACAATAACAACTAAATAAACCTATGAATTCTAACTATAGAATGACTTCAATTCAAGCGTTAGAGTCACAACCATACTAATTAGATATTGACAAAAGTCGGACCAAGTCACAAACAATCAGTACAAACCAAAAATTGTTTCATTATATGCATGTTAATTCCTTCACATCTTCATCTCTGACTCTTTTCAAAGCTACACGACAGATAAATGTACTTAGCCAATTCTTTGAATGTGTAGTTAATTGCATTAACAGTGTAAAGAGTATTTCTGAAAGCCTGGAGATAATAAGAAAAAATGCATTATATAGTATTCTACTCCAACCGACAAACAACTTCAAAAAATATAAGAGAAAATATACAACAAAAACTAAATTATTGTAGTACCTCATCCAAATGTTTAGAGTCATGATATTTGGTTATTATGTCATACATTTACCGCATGACATAATAGCCGCAATCGTTCCTCCTAGCTGTTTTGGACACTAAAATGAATAAAAAATGAAATTAGCTAAGTGAATGCAAAAACACACAAATTAAAGGTTTATTATAAGTCATATCACTTACATTTATAGTCTTCACAATCAAAGCACTCTTTTTCTGCCTACTAACATAATATCTACTATTGTGATAAGCCCTACACAAAAAAGTAGATTATAGATTCATAAAAACCAATTGGTTATGTAATGAAAAAACATTAAGTATTACACAAGTATAGAAGCAAACTTACGCCTGAATATCATGCTTGATTTCAAACACATTTCTTTTATTACCTAGTGGGTCAAGCATCAACAATTTTGCATCTCTAGGACACATTACTAACAACCTCCAATGCTCACTTAAAAATATCAATAAAATATAAATTATGTATTATAAAATATTGCAAATTGTAATGTAAATTGTAATATAAGAAAAAGTATTAGAATGTACATACTCTTCATGATAAGGCATCAAATTATATTTTTTATCTTGATGCAACTCGAATGCTTGCTTCAAATATTCTTGTAGCAATCTTGGACTTGTTCTAGCTGCAGTAGTTATTTCAATCAGGGCATAAAAAACCAATGGAGTTGACCTTTAGCAATTTCAATATCTCCTTTGATAAGAATCTGCATCATAATAGTTAATACACAAATGAGATTAATTATTTTAGAATCAAACATTTATACAAGAAAAGGAAATTAATAGTTCACGGAGAGTACATAATATATGCTTGAACAACTGAAATATTTAGACGTTGCATTTCCATCAATTGAACAATGTCTTCCACCGTCAAGATTGTACTCTGTGTTTCTTCATAACAAAAGACATCTCCATCCAACACAAGGTTACAAGAGTTGACATGAGGTGATAAATTCAAAATACGGTCATGCAGTTGTTTCATACACGTACCCAAAGACTGAAGGACAATATCACTAACAATGGGTTTTTTCGCATGTAACCCGGTGGTTTCTTGATATCCACCCATGATTTGCCTTTAAGTTAAACAACTTCAGCACCATTGCCAACTTAGTATGATTTGCACACCCAGGATAAAGTGGTCTCTTGGCTGCTTCTAAAAGATTTTGGTAGACTGTAGGACGTTCATCAAAATGTTGTTCTACATCATCCAGCATGGAGTCAATATGATCATTGTTTGATTGGTTACCTACTAGATCACTTTGATTAGTTGGATTAACAACTACATCATTGTCCGATTGACTTTGGTTGTTGCCACGATAACTTGTAGCACCTCTGCTTTCACCATGAAGTTTCCATGTGGTGTAATCTATCATGAAACCCTTATGTATTAGATGATCCATAATCACATCCGTATCATGATACCTTTTTGAATTAACATAAACAATTAACACAAGGGCATGTGATATAATTTTCCCGAGGAACAGTCCTTTTCCGATGAGCATCAGCAACTTCACAAAACTCCTTAACCCTTTCGTGATATTCGGTACTCCGACGATCCATGTTATACATCCAGGAGCGATCCATTGCTTATAGTCTGATGTGACATCATCCATTCATAATTCACATCGCTCATGGCGGATGCTAAGATAAATTAATTTAAACAATATAATGAACATTATGATAACTTATTCATACAAATAGTAAAAATACGAAAAAGAAAATAGAGGCCATGAAAATACTTGATTGGTTATAGCATGAACTATTTCAATGGCACTCCAATCTGGGTACTTAGAAGGCAATCATTTGTAAATAATTTTATTTCATTATGGTTACAGTAAATCAAAGTATTAGTTAGAGTTTTGTAGGATTTTACCTCTATTTTTTTCTGTTGTTTGCATAAAATTTGTGTGCGCTAACATTATAATCAAAGTGATCCTGGATTTGTATTGGAGTCAAATCCTTTGACAATTGGTTAATACAGCTCACTAAGGTTATGATATTAGACCAGAAAAAATGGGTTCGTGAAACAAGTCAAAGATACAAGAAGTTGAAAGAAGTGAAGTAGCTCAAGTTAGCTAGATGGACAATATATCCTGATTGAAAAAGTACATGACGTTGAAACTAGACTTTATGACTGAGCTTCTTGGATGGAATGCTGAACTAGCCATGCTTATCAAGAAAAAAAAGGAAGACTGGGAAACAAAAGGAAAAGAATGAGCACCTAGGCTGCAACTATGTCCTTGGAAAAGGAAAATATAGCTTTGCTACCATAGTTTATAATAGAAGAGAATTTACTGATAGAAAATTGAAACTTCTACAAACAACTACTATATTTTCTAGGTAGTTATAGCGAGTATTTATACTCTAGTACCATAGTTGATAATAGGTGAGTATTTAACTGTAAAGTAAAGACAATAAACGATGGGCTTTGAGTTAGGCACAAACTTTAATCCAACCGACAAGACAAGGCATGGGCTTGGACTCGAAAAAAGGCATGACTTTGTGATATGTTTCTATTCAGCCGTAACAATGAAGCTTTTGGAGATTTAAGAAATGTATTCTGATTGTTGCTATGTCGACAGAGCTGTTATGGATAATTTAGAGCTTTCACATTGGTTGTTTACCTCTATGGACAACAAGAATTACATATTTATTTCTTGTTCCTAAAGTATAGCAAAAGTGTTCATTTAACCAGTTTTGGTTCATCATACGACAAAGTTGTGTTTGTATTTTTGTTTGTGTTTGTGTGTGTAAATAAAGAGATAGAACATATAACCATTAGTATTGAATGAGAACGTGGACATTATATGTACGACTTATGGCAATGTATGGGATTCTTTTTTAAAAAGAAGAGAAGATAGTGTAATACAGAACAATCATATAAAGAGAATATATATTAAACAATTAAAGCCTAGTGCTCCTCGTTAATTACCACCACCAGCAGAATTTCATATAAAGAGAGTAGATATTAAACAAATGAAGCCTACTCCTCGTTAATTACCACCAGCAGCAAAATTTCAATCTTAGTGAACATATATTAAACAATTAAAGCCTAGTGCTCCTCGTTAACTACTCCCAACAGCTAAATCTCAATCTTAGTGAATATATATATTCAACAATTAAAGCCAAGTGCTCCTTGACGGTCTATAAGTAACAAGCTATAATATGGAAATCGTTTTACTATCCTAGGAGCCCCAAAAACTTAGCAATACCAAAGAAAGCCAAGCTGTTGCCATATAGGTCATTTACATACAAATCAACATAATTATTTGACCAGCAGATTCCATTGATTGATTAATTAATCGTACCTAGCTAATTTTGGGTTTAATATAGGTCATCCTTGCCAATCAGGTGGTGAGAGCAATTTAAGAAACTAGTGGACATCTAATATTCACTTCACGTTCAGAATAGACATTAGAGGAGGAGGCCTCAGATGGGAAGAACTTGTTCATGTTTTGAACCAGTAATTGCAAACATAGTTTTCCAAAATTGATTATATACATAGCTACTTCTTAAGGCCAGTGTTAATTATCTATTAACTATGACAAGACCAATAGAATTGACGAACAGAAGCTTACCTTTATTTTCAGGCTCCTTGCAACTGTGCGATGCGGAGCGAAGGAAGAAGGAGGCGAGGAGGAGAAAGGGGAATGAGAATGAGTCGATCGACGAGGAGTCGAGAGCGACAGAGAAGAGGCGTCGAGAAGAGGCGACGAGAAGAGAAGAAGAAAATAGATTGTATTCACTGTTCTGAGTTACAAAACCCTGAGAGAGACAAGAATATAAGCTAAGTCTAAGTAACGTTGCTAAACGGTACTTAGAAGCTAATGACCGTTGATAAACGGTAAATGAAAGAATAAGAGGGGAAATAAGACTATACATAATTCTAACACCCCCTGTCAAACCTAACAAAGAGCTATTTCATTAGGTTTGAAGTGTTTAACATTCCCATTGATGAAAGCTGATGTTGATAGTCTTTTCCCGGTAAGGATTTTGTAAGCATATCCGCCTTCTGATGTAAATTGGAGATGTGTACGACGTCAATGAGACCAGCTTTGATTTGATCACGAACATAATGGACATCGATTTCGATATGCTTCGTACGTTCGTGAAGGACGGGGTTATGTGTGATGTATACAGCCGATTTGTTGTCGCACTTCAACGGTATAGGAGTGATGTCATCTATGCCAAGTTCATTGAGGAGACGGGACAGCCAAGCTAATTCGGTGGTGACTCGTCGTAGAGCACAATATTCGGCTTCGGCGGAAGAGAGAGAGACCGAAGCTTGTTTCTTGGATTTCCAAGAGATGGGGGAGCCTCCGAATAAAATGTAATAACCGCTGACTGATCTGCGAGAAATAGGACACGAAGCCCAATCAGAGTCACAATATGCTAAAAGAGAGAAATCAGACGTGTTGTTTAAAAAAATGCCATAACCGAGAGTCCCTTTGATGTACTGAAGAACATGGATGGCGGCGTCCCAATGACTTTGACAAGGATGCTGATTGAATTGACTTAGGAGTTGAACACTGAAATTGAGATCTGGTCGTGTGTTGATCAAGTAGTTCAACTTGCCAATAAGACGACGGTATTCGGTTGCATCAGAAAGAGGGCACCCGTCTTGTAATTGAAGTTTGGAGCTAGGGGCGAGAGGACTGACAACCGATCACTTAGAAGAAATATTGTAGTCGGTGAGAAGATCAGAAGCAAATTTGGTTTGAGTTATGCCGACCCTATGAGAATTGTAGTGGAACTCGAGCCCAAGAAAGTAAGTGAGAGTGTCGAGATCTTTAATTTTGAAGGAGTTGTGGAGAGTGTTTTTGACTTGAAGGATTTTGTTATCATCATTGCCACACAGAAGAATATCGTCGACATAAACGCCAAGAAAGAGAATAGAGTCCCCGTTGCTCCACTTGAATAGAGAATAATCATTGTCTGAAAGAACAAAACCGAGATTAGTGAGACTAGTTGAAAGTTTAGCATACCACTGGCGTGATGCTTGTTTCAAACCGTATAAAGATTTCTACAATTTGCATAATAAACCATTTAGGGTAGTCAAACCATCTGGAATTTTCATGTAAATCTCTTCGTGAAGGTCCCCATGAATGAAGGCGTTGTTGATGTCGAGTTGATGGATCCTCCAATGTCGTTTTATGGCAACACTTACTAAAGTTCGAATGGTTGTCATCTTGATGACCGGAGAAAAAGTTTCATGAAAATCTTCTCCTTCTTTTTGTGTAAATCTGCGAACGACCAAGCGAGCTTTGTATCGATCGATGGTTCCATTGGATTTGTGCTTGGTTTGATACACCCATCGGCAAGTAATACACCTTTTTCCCTTGGGGAGTTTAACGAGAGTCCACGTTTTATTTTCTTCAAGGGCTTTGAGTTCGGAATCCATGGCTGCTCTCCATTCAGGATATTGAACAGCAACGCGGTATGAAGAGGGTTCAAGAGGACATTGCATTCGGACCTGAGAACACAACACTTGAGAAGGAATAAAATCAGTAATAGAATTTAGAGAAGGAAGAAGATTTGGTTTTGAACTTTTGAGTCTGGTGGATAAAAGACGTGTGAAAGGGTCTTTTCCAACGTGGTTGCATTCGTAATCCTCGAGATGAGTAGGGGCGCGCCTCATTCTTGTCGAGCGGCGAAAGTTGGACGGCCCAAGATGTTCTGAAGAACCTTGATTGATTTGGTCATTGTTGGGCTGGATGATAGCAGAATCATCTTGATCAGAAATGGCTTGATCCGTGTCACTTTGTTGAGGCGTCGAAAGATGGGCCAGGGAATGGTCTTCTGCGGTGGGCTGAACCTGATCGTTGGGAGAGATTGACACGATCCTGTCAGAAGCCACATGGCTTTCATCGAGAGTGAAGTGGACAGAATCATCTGTCGTTTGCATAAGTGGCCAGGCTCAGTAATGCTTTCTTCATAAGGTAAATCGTTGTCGGAATCTTCATGGGTAGGAACGGGAAAGAAAGGAGATGTGGTCTGGGCTGACCCATCTGTTTGAAAAGCTCGTTCTTGTAAAGGAAAGTTTTCTTCAAAAAAGACTAAATCCCGACTGGTAACCACTTTGTTTTAATTGAGGAGTAAGACCCGATGTCCTTTCTTGCAAAGGCCTGGACCAAGATATACTCCCTTGTGACCACGAGTGTCGAATTTGCTCCGGTTGACTGCAGGTCCAGTATGATAAACCAACGAACCAAACGTTTTGATACTACTAAAATCAGGTGGAGAGCCATACAAACATTCATAGGGAGATAGACCATTTAAAGTAGAAGAAGGAAGTCTATTGATAATGAAAGTAGCCATAAGAACACTCTCTCCCCAAAAGGTAATATCAAGGCCGGATTGAAAGAACAAAGCGCGGGCAGTTTCAAGCAAATAACGATGCTTTCTTTCAACAACTCCGTTTTGTTGCGGAGTGTAAACACAAGTGGTTTGATGCAAGATACCCTTTTTATGGAAGAAATCTTGTAAGGTTTTTGAAGATCCCAATTCATAAGCATTGTCGGAGCGAACAATTTTGACAAATTTATTAAACTGCCGCTCAACCATGTTTATGAAATTTTGTATATGCTGAGATGCATCAGATTTGAATTTCATAAGAATCACCTAAGTACATCTACTAGCATCATCAACAATAGTTAAAAAATAACGACTACCATCATGATTAGTAATAGAACAGGGCCCCCAAGTGTCTACATGAATGAGATCAAAGCAACATTTGGATCTATTGTTGGAACGGGGAAAAGGTAATCTATGGCCTTTAGCCCTAAAACATATATCACAAATGAAATTGTCAGGAATCTCACTCCTTTTCACCAGACCCATTTGAACCATCTTATTCAAAGGAGGGTGGCCCATCCTTTTATGCAATATCATCACGCGGGAATTACAAGAGTGAGCAATGCGAACAGAATCATTGTTATTACATCCATTAAATAAATTGCACAACATTCTATTATCAAGAAAGTAAAGCCCATCCCTTTGATGCCCAATTCGCCTTTTATTCTTCCAAGTACGGGCCTGAAAATAGCATGCATCAGAATCAAATGAAACAATGCCATTGTTCTGCTGAGCTAATTTACTAACAGAAGCAAGAGACAATTTAAAACTAGGAACATGAAGAACATTCTCTAGTCTAAAACCATCAGCAATCAAAGCAGTTCCTGTAACGTTAATAGATTCAACATGACCATTAGGCAGAGTAACATAACTAACATCAGTAGTTTGTTTCTTATTGCTATGCAAAGTTTCATCACCACTCAAATGTTCACTAGCACCGGAATCTAGCAACCATTGATGATTAATATGTTCATGAATTGAATTATTACACTTAGGATAGACAGTACCTGCAAACTGCGATTCCTTTCTGTTGCATAACACACTATTGCTTGCAACATTCTTATCCGAAGCCTTTTCTGATTGTTCAAGTAAACTGCAAAGTTTAGCCAGTTTATCAACATTTGATGCAGAGAGACCTTTTATACCTTCTGTTTTCTTGTCAACTGAATTCACCGAAGAAGTATTTCTCGACCCCTTCCACCAATCTGGATATCCACAGATCTCAAAACAACCACTCTTGAGGTGGCCTGTTTTCCCACAGTGAGTGCAGATACTTGTGTTCTTTCTAGCAGTATTATCCTTCCTGGATTTACTTCTTTCAACAAAATTTACTTCAGTTTTGTTAGTGCTATTTGCAAAGGACATGCTAGGGGTTTCATTCTCTCCCTTTCCATTGATTCGTTGCCTCTCCTCTTGGAGTATTATGGCATAAGCCGAATCCAGAGTGGGAAGTGGTTTCTTCATGAGAAGATTTCCCCTTACATTAACAAAATCCTCACGTAACCCTAACAAAAACTGAAATAATTTCTGATTCTCAGCATGCTTAGCAACTTTCTCACTGTAACCACAAACACAAGTATCGATATTCGTCATTGCAGATATATCATCCCAGATACTAGTCAGTTTAGTAAAGTATTCGGTGACAGAAGAGTTTCCCTGCTCGATTTTGGACAAATCGCGATTAAGCTCAAACAACCTTGTACCGTCGATTTGATCATACCTCCGTGTGAGGCGTTTCCACATATCGTAAGCAGTAGAGCATGAAACGAGACTATCCCCTATACTAGTTTCTACAGAAGCAAGAATCCAGGAACGTACCAGCCCATCGCATCTGTCCCACGCATCTCTGCGATTTTTGGCAACCTTCGATTTCTTCAATGTACCGTCAATCATCTTTATTTTGTTCTTGGCCAACAGACAGATCTCGATTTTCTTCTTCCAATTCTGAAATCCCCTCTTGCCGTCGAATTTGGTTGAGGTGAGTTGAACTCCAGGCGTTTCCGAATTGGAAACCAACAATGGATCTGAATCGTAGCGGCGTCTAACCTTCTTCTTGTCGGTAATCTCTTCCTCTTCAGTTTCCGAAGAATTTTCTTCATCGTTATGAACGTCGCCTTCCTCTTCATCGGATTCCGACACCATTTGAGCAAATTAGGGTTAACAGCGGTCGTTACCGCTCTGATACCATGTGCGATGCGGAGCGAAGGAAGAAGGAAGCGAGGAGGAGAAAGGGGAATGAGAATGAGTCGATCGACGAGGAGTCGAGAGCGACAGAGAAGAGGCGTCGAGAAGAGGCGACGAGAAGAGAGAAGAAATAGATTGTATTCACTGTTCTGAGTTACAAAACCCCGAGAGAGACAAGAATATAAGCTAAGTCTAAGTAACGTTGCTAAACGGTACTTAGAAGCTAATGACCGTTGATAAACGGTAAATGAAAGAATAAGAGGGGAAATAAGACTATACATAATCCTAACAGCAACAACGGCAGGGTTTGTACAAAGAGAACGAAACTGCACGCAGATGACAATAGGCAAGATTGAAGCCGATCGATTCAGTGGACGAAAGTTAGGGCTTGTTGATGAAAGTTGGGGATAATTGAAGTTCTTCGTGAATCGGCTCTACAAGTGATGCAGCGGATCAATTCTTCAGCAAGCAGCAAGCCGTGGAAGAAAATCCAGAATTGGGTATTCTTCAGCAAACCGTGGAAAGAAAATCGGAATCGAGTATTCTTCATCAAACCATGGAGAGTGATATTCTTCAGAAAATGTATTCTTCAGCAAAACAGAATTGGGTGTTCTTCAGCAAAATGGACGTGGGTATTCTTTTGCAAACCGTGGAGAGTGGGTATTATTCAGCAAGCGTATGTATATTTCCCTTTAGCGGTACCGTGAAAATAGCATCAGTTTTAGTTTTCTTTTCAATTTTCTATATCTGTTAGATAAATAAAAAGATGGCCCATTGAGCTAGGCTTTTTTTGTGGGCTTTTGACATCAGTTACATAAAAAACAAGATGCTTAAAAAGAATGTATAGTTTTAGAATCTGGTATTTGTTTGAACAGATGTCTAAAGTTTTTGACAAAAAAGTAACCCGTGCGTTTGCAAGTTCCCGTTAGCATTTATAATTCTAGAGCATCTAGTATAAAAATGTCAGATGTAATAGAATACTTAAGACCTCTGTTACATAAAACAGATGTCTAAAGGGTGATGCCCAAAACATTTTTTCTACTAGTGTGGTATGGAATCAGCCCCTGTTGAGTATGTTACTACCTGACTGTCATGCCCCCTCGGCCTCAGTTAATTGGTCGAGAGCATGCAATTCATTTTCATGCAAGTAGTTTAATGTAAAAACTGTAAAGCAACAACATATATTGCAGTAAAATCAATTTGCAAACAAGCCCCCGACTTCACACATCGCAACGCAGTAAACCACTGAAAGTGTTAAAACGCTTATATGAGTACAGAGACTCTATTCCAACAAACACTTGATAGTTCATAATTGAGTACGGCGACTCACTCGACCAAACAATCCACAATAATCCACACACAAGCACAGCGACTCAACTCAACAGTTCACAATACAGACAAAAGTACAATTTCTCAATCAGACCAATTCACAACACACAATATGAGCACAATGACTCGTTTCAACAAATCCACCTACATACAACACATAACCACAAAGCATAACCACTGAGCAACAAGGTGAAACAACGAGAATTATAAACAAGTATAATTTCCCGTCTTTGGCATACTAGCCCAAATAATGTTCGCCTAATGTGCGAGCTAATATAGTCATTAGTAATTGATCAGTCATGCCTATTGACAACGTCTCGTTAGAACGACGCATCTCTAAGTTTCCCATCTCCTATGGCGGGTCACCCACGGCAATAGCCACTCCAGCGGTAGAGTCTCCGACCGACGAACCATCTGTAGTCCGTTGGAAATTTATCCAGATACTTACGGATGCCCACACGGCGTCCTAGTATCGTTAGTTGGTCACAATATACATTAAGAGCCACAACCTCTTGATTAACTTATCTATACCATCGCATCGTCTTACCATTTTTTTCCTAACACAGCAGACTAAGGTCGTTAGTCCAATCCTGAGTATGTCAACTCGGGATCCAGTGTTAGATACGAGAGCGACGTTAGAAAGGCCAATGCTCCGTATTAAAGTCTCGGATAATGTATATATAAATATCTTATTATCCTAATGCTACAACGTTTTACTTACGTTCCTTATATCACATATAAGATAGCATCATTGCCGCTAGTTCGTTTTATAATATGTTCATATATACGAACGGTACTGTTATCGTTCAACAGTAATAATAATAAAGCAGCATTAATACACAACTCAAGCATATTAATTCACACAAGCAGACATTCAATCTTAACACATATTTTCACACAATGTCTGAACTGCGGAAACCCTCAGAGACAATCAAGCCACATAAATAACATACCATGCACCGGGATTATAAGACCGTGGAGTATGAATCAGCTAAAATCTCTGGCGATCCTCGAGATGCCTCTAACAATCTATTAATATGCATCACTCTATGCATCAGCATCTCATACCGACAATACACTACGGCACCCCGTACCGTTACTAATCCCTCCCGGTTTATTCCCCGTCATTAACTAACGATGTTTGTCGGGTTTTCGGTTTAACTCGGGATTTGGAAAAACGTTATATTACATGCGTAGTCTCGTCTCATATATTAATATACTTAAAGTTAAACTTTGTTATCGCATGTAATTCAATATACTCTTGTATATTATATAGTTTGTTTCTATATTGCATGTATAATTCTTAATCATATATTATACATTTCACCTTAGGATTTATTTCCCTAAGGTTAGTTTTTCTAATTTTAATGTAGTATAATTCATATGTAAAAATACCTTGGATTATATAAATCCTTATTATTTCATGTATACTCCTAACATTAGAATTTCCATATCTAATGTTTGTAATTCTTTTCTCTTTATCTTATATCATTTTAATTATGATAATATATGGTTATTGAACCATATTATATTTTTCCACACCATAACATATATTTATTTATGTACATGTATTATGGGACCATTATTATATGGTAAATCTTTATAATATATTCATTCTCTTTTAATGAATATTTGTTACATTATAAATGTTATAACCTTTATAACATTGAAAACCATATTATAAATTTTTATTCTAAAATCCCATTATTTCCGAACAGCACCCTTGTACTCTATTATTTACAAAATCCACCACATAATTTATATAATGTTATATTATAGTTATATAACATATATTATGACATTTATGTCATTAAAACAATTATAACCTATAGTTATAAATTGTTATAAAATACCAAACAGCCCATAGCATTCTCGGTTTTATTATAATTCCACTATACTTCCATAATTTACAAATCAACTCCAAATTATATTCCATTGTCACACTTATAATATATACCTTATATTATAATCCTTAAACCTTAATATAATTATAACCTATGGTTATAATGTGTTATAATTGCCGAACAGACCCTAGGCCTGCTTCAAATTAATTTCCAACCCTTCAACTTTCCATATTCACTAAATAACCCCATTTTATAACATATAGTTTCTAATGTCATTAAAACTATATATTATACATATATCTTAATAAAACCTTATATATAACTCCAAAAATTACCAAACTATACCAAAAGGTTATAAATATCATTCCTAACCTTATACTTTCAATATTTACGGTTTCTACCACAAATGTTACCCATATGTAACAATGATATAAAATATCATATATTATACTTATATAATCCATATTAACTCCAAATTTAACCAAATAAATTCCTAATGACCCATAGGTGTATAAAATACCATTTTATACCCCAAACTTTCGGTAATATCATATATACCCATATGTTATGTAATTTTTACATTTTAATACATAACTTAGTATAATTTGATAATTAAATTAAAAAATCATCAAATCTGGTCAAAGCCTTTTGCTTGGTCAATGTTTGACTTCCAAACATCATTTTGACCCCACTTTCTCGATAATTACATAGATTACCCCAAACTTTTCAATATTTGCAATTTCACCCCAAAACTTTATAAAATCTTATAATTTTTATTTAAATACATTTTAAATCCCAATTTTCGGCTATATTCACCTACAACCCTCTAATGTTTGATTAATTACGTCTTTGACCCCTTACTTCATAGTAAGTGCATAAAATAAATTAATTAAGCTTTTAAACTTAAATAAAATGGCCTAATGACATGGCCTTATTACAACTTTGCTTTATAACATAAAATTACACATAAATAGCTCAAAATATAATATAAGCTCTCGGCCTTGCTGTAGCTTAATTATTTTTCCACATAATGTCATAATTTGACCATTATGTTAATTAAATCACTTAAATGACTAGCTTAATTTATCTGAGTCATTTTTTTCCACTCTTAGGTTAAAATCACCCATATTAACAACTCCACTCTCGGCACATATAATATATATGCTTAAAAATCATAAAATCATAAGTTTAAGGTGTTTATACCTTGATTTATGTACTTAAAGCCCTTATACCCATTCGGCAGCTTGGAGGAAAAATCACCACAGCACTCACACATGTTTAATACACCAAAATAAGATATGGTTATACTCCAAGCATGAGCTTAACCATAAAGAACAATTAATGTAAGATTTAAGGCAAACATCACCTTAAAAATGCAAGGTAGTCTCCAAAGGGGTTCATCCTGAATTAAACACACCACATGGTGTTAAATTCACCATATAAACATAGGGAATAGCTAGACAACAACAAGCTGCTATGGTAATAGGTTTTACCTTGGCAAAATGCCTTAAAGAATGATATTTCCTTTGATTTTCGGCCACCCTTGCTCCAAATGGTGAACCAACTGAATAAACATGTAAATATGAAGATTATGAGTGAATAACTCATAGAAATCAGAAGAAGAAAACCGGATGGAGAATAGAAATGCTTAAGGTATGTTTTTACCTTATAATGTAAATTTTGGAAACCTTGGTCCCAAAACTTGCTTCAGCCGAGAATGATTGTTGTTCAAGGTTTAAAATGATGAAAATGAGCCATGGAAAGTGATAGATCATGAGCACCAAGTGTAGGTAATGAAGAGATGAAGAAAAAGAGCTAAAATAAGCCTTAAATCATTACCTTAGGTGCAAATGGGATTGATTTGCCTTGAACACTCAAGAACACAGCTTGAGAGGGTTTGGAATTGATAATGGCTCGGCTGGAATGGGACAAGAGGAAAGAGAAAGAAAGAAAATGAGTTTTAATGAATGAAAAGTAAGAAATGGAATAGTAAATGGTGATTCACCAAATTAGCCAGATATTTTGTATTAAAGTGGGATGTGCTGTCCTCCTTGCTCCATGCTGCCGACCTCATTAGGATATAGATGAGTCATTCATTGACCATTGACTATACTTAGTCAATTTTGCTTAAAAATGCACTATTTAGATTACTATTCACAAATGAGTGCCATATTTCTGATTTTTTATGAAATCTTGGATTTAGACCTTCTAATGTGGTACATTATAGTAAATTAGTATAACAAGGTCTAATCCAATGCCTAACACCACTCAAAACCCACTCAGAAAGTCAATTTTCTCAAAAACGTGCTTTAAGGAATTTTAAAGCACATTTTGTGTTAGAACATGTTTTAGAGCTTGGTTTCCTTTGAGAATGGTTTATAATTTTCATTAATTCATTAAAATAATTAGGAATCCACTTTGGATCCTATTTGAGGTCATACAATCTCTATGGTGTCTTAAAGCACATTTTTGGCTTTACCGATCTTAAGGCATGTTTTGCCTTGTTGAGATCTTTAGATTGTTCCTCAATGGTATTTAGATGTTTATTAACCATCTTAGATCATTACTAGATCATTTAATTATGTTTTTCAGGTTAGGGGTATTTCAATCTACCCCCCTTAAAAAGGCTTCGCCCCAAAGTCCTTACTCATAATCAGTTCACCTAAGGAATCCAGTTCCACTAAGTAATCACAGACAGATCATCACTAGGGAGTACATCCCACTACGTTCAGACCTAGTCTATATGTATCACATTTGATACAGCATTTATCTCATTCCATATTCTCAATAATCATGACACATTCATTCATAAATAACACTAAACAAGGTGCAAAACTCATTCATACACAGCACTAGACAAGGTGCAAAGCTCAATCATACACAACACTAGACAAGGTGCAAAGCTCAATCATACACAGCACTAGACAAGGTGCAACGCTAAATCATACACAGCACTAGACAAGGTGCAAAGCTCAATCATACACAGCACTAGACAAGGTGCAACGCTAAACATAGTACTCAAAGGTGTTTGTAAGGGATGCTCCATGCATCCATATCTACATGTTAGTATCTCGCGAGGATACTCACACACCACTCCACATGTATGTGTGCACATATATTTAACGATGACAAATAAGGGGGAAGCAGTCTTAAAGACCAGAACTTGACGATCCCCACCCCCATGCTAGCCAACGTCTACTACCCGTGGACACACCGGTTTAATAATGAAGGGCACTGCAGTCCACGGCTCCTCGGATAGTATCACCTAATTTCCTTAATCACTCGCAGACACACCGGTCTAATGACAAAGGGCTCTGCGGTCCACGGCTCTTTGGGTGATGTCACTCGTAGACACACCAGTCTA